>JAZAYU010000074.1:2114917-2321054 GCA_038501625.1 Corbicula japonica | reverse complement strand
GTATAGACTATTTGTACAGACATGTTAAGCCAAATCAGTTCCTCCGAAATGCTCAAAACACTGACACATTTCCCAAATAGACCATTTTTTGAAATCGGGTGTTACAAGGACATTCTGTCTGTTCCCAAAGAAGCAAATACTACGAGTAACAAGACTTCAGAAATGAAACAAGAATTAAACGTGGACATTCTTCCTCGTCGTTGTCATGGCAACTTGCCAGAGCACTCTTTTCAGATGAGGTATTTTAAAAAAGGGAAACATTTTAATGGTCGTGGAAAACCTCCTCTCTCACCACGGATAAGAGAGACAATTAAACACTGTATCGAATCTTGCTACCCAGAGCAGAATGATAAAAAAAACTTTTCATAGATGGTATAAATGCCGGAATTAGAAATAAAGGCTATTTTCAATATATTCCAACGTTTATTTATACATTTTATTAAAGCATCCATTTTCTAGTCATTTAATTACAAGAACATATACAATTATTATCGCTGTTACATTATACATGTGCATTGAATTTATTAGATAAAATTGGACTGATAAAGTTAGGCATATATTTTTGATAAACACCGACGTCTAGGGACGGTTATTTTACATGTAAAACGATTTCTTGTAAATTTAAAGAATAAGCTTGGAATAAATAAGAATATATATTTTCGCCGTTTAACTGTTGATACAAGGAAAAGACTCTTATTTAAACGTGCGGTGGAGGTGTTACTAAACGGTGTAAGTGAAGACTTGTGTAATGGAAAGGAATTATTTGTCGTGTTGAAAATGTGTTACTATTTGATACATGGAATAAATCGTAGACACATTTAACGTTTGTTACCATGAAACTTGGGTTTGTTTAAATAGTAGAATAGGCAGTACTCCTATAAAATCCACATAGCATATATTTGCCATTGCTGAATTCCACTAACCTTTTGGGGATGAAATTTGACCACCGTCCATACATTTTCCAGACTACACATTTATTTCAGATTACACAAACATTTAAAGCAAATCCGCCAGTCCCGACCAGCCTGTCATGCTGAAAGTGACTGTCTATCACCTTCAGGACCCCGGCCCGGAAACTCGCACCCTTCGTCAGGTGCCTCACACCCGTCGGGACGAGCTCTCTCCTCTCTCCTTCCATGTTTAATCGGGATCAGGGTGCCGATAAACATGTAATCATTTCAAAGTTTAGACACAGGTCATGACTTTTTATCTCTGTTTTACTAAAGTGATTTGTTTATCTCAGTTTTACTAAAGTATTAAATTTAAAGTTAAAACTCGGAAATGTGAGTTAGCAATGTAAGTTTTTACACTGTTAATTTATTGAAAACTTCGCCTTTTAAGACATCAAAATGTTGCATTTGGCTTCTTGCATTATTAACAAGGCAGTCGGAACGACAGCAATATCCCCCGCCGCATGCAGGAATATTGGAAAGGTTATGGATGCTTAACTGCAAATTAACAAGTATATCTCCAGCAGTCTGGAAGTTATAGAGCAAATATGAAAGACATGGTCAAATATGAACCTTCAAAGACAACTAGTTACCTTGACCTTCAGCCGGCCAGGTTGGAACATGGGTTCTGCACATCATCTTGGTGGAATAAACATTTGACTAAAGTTTGATAAAATTCATTGCAGGGGTTCAGAAGATATGAACCGGACACAAAATGCATAGTTCAAATCTTCAATCACCTTGACGTTGAGCCAGCCAGGTTGGAACATGGGTTCTGCACATCATCTTGATGGGCTGAACATTTGATAGAAGTTTCATGAAATTCCTACTAGGGGTTCAGAAGATATGAACCGGACATGAATTACATGGTTCAAATCTTCAAACACCACTGGTGACATTGACCTTGAGCTGGCCAGGTGGGAACATGGGTTCTGCACATCTTCTTCATAGGTTGAGCATTTGACTAAAGTTTCATGAAATTTCTTTTAGGGGTTCAGAAGATATGAACCGGACACGTAATACATGGTTCATATCTCAAAACACCACTGGTGACCTTGAACTTGAGCCGACCAGGTTAGAACATGGGATCTGCAAGTCGTCTTGATAGGGAGAACATTTGACTAAAGTTTCATGAAATTCCTTCTAGAGGTTGAAAAGACATGGACCGGACATGAAATGTGCGCGTACGGAAGGACGAACGGAGACGGACGGACGGACGGACGATGACCATTCCTATATCCCCCAGCCGCTATGCAGCGGGTGATAAAAATACCTCCGTTATATTTAGCTTCTTAAAAGTTCGTTAACGATAATTTAACAATATAATTCAAAATCCCGTCTATTCGATCGGACCTTTTGTGTTCTGTTATAAAGTTTATATATTGGAATTTATATGGATAAACATGATTTTTCAATACTATATTCTTACTTAAGTTTAGGATGGGGCTTTAACATTGTCCACAATTAGACCATTTATTATGTTTGTTCAAAACAGAGTACCATGGCCATGAGATACATGCAGTGTTCCATTATTTTACGTAAGGCCTACGGCTTTCGCATGTATACTACAGCATATCGTTCTGACTAGTTCAATTAATATGTGGTTCTTGTTAGCATGGTCTTTTGATTTCTGTATTGAAGGATGGATAATGGTCCACACCCAAGGAAAGCAAGCCAAAAGGTAGCGACTCCTCTGCACCGAGACAGTATTTGTAGACACTATAAATCTACCCATAGCCACCAGAGCATCTTGTTGCATTCTAGATACAAAAAAAGTATGTGTTTGCCAACAAGTAGATGGACACTCTGCATGACCAGGCACTACAGGCCCGGTGCAGTAAACCTGAGTTGATAAACTGCAACTCTTTGAGGAAGTACTTCGCAACAGTATGTCAGGTGTGTTCCTCTCCTCTGAGCTCTGAAAATTGTCATTTAGACCCATGTAATGGACTCTTCTCAATGTTGTACAAATGATATCCCTGTCACTGTGGTAAAAAATGGTCCCATCCCAGGAATCGTATTTCCTAAGGAAATATATGGGAAATTCTTTTAAATCTTCATTAAAACTCGGGGGCACAGAGAACTGATACTGTAGTATCATTTAATTTCGCGGGGACGAATTTTCGCGCAAAATAACCGATTCGCGGGGGTATGAGTTCGCGCAACTGTGTTTTCCTACAAAGAAGCACTATTAAATGGTTTAATTTCGCTGGGGTTGAATTTCGCGCTCTTGTCGTAGCGCGAAAATTAAAGCCGCGCGAAATAAACTGATTTAACAGTATTCGATATGTACACTTGGCTAGTGGACATTTAACAAGATTGCTCAGAATTTGCTACGCTCCTGGGGATCAAAAAATGGCCATACCACGGTGATATGTTTTCTGTTGAAGTCTATAGGAAAATCTCACTGATACTGAACAGCCCATAGCTCTGATGATTGGTATGTAGACTAACATCACTGGGTCTTAAAATGGCCCAATCCGAGGGTAATATTTTTCTAGTCGAAATGTACAAGAAAACACTACCAAGTCTTCTTTGAGACCACACAATCCAAAGCTCTGATAATTTGCATGTAGGTTTATGTTGTATACCTGTACAAAAATTGTTCAAATGATGCCCATTTGGGTTAAAAATGGCCCCGCCCTTTATGGACACAAGTATCTTATTGGCAAATAGAGGTAGAAAAAAAAAATTCTTAATCTGGCACTTAGCTTCGATATTTGAAGCATGTGAACACACTTCCTACAGAAATGCATGAAGGAAAACTATAGGAATCTTCGACTGAAACCTTAGAGTCTAGAGTTTTAACATTTGTTATTTGCTATTAAAATACATAGGACCAGTAAAGTAAAAAATTAGGTCTCTTGTGCTTATTTCTTTCAGCTGATGAATCTCAATAATGGCGAGGTCCAATGGGTGTCCAGCCATTTGGGACACACAGTCAAAACCCATAAAGATTTTTACAGATTGCAAGAAGCAGCTATAGAAATGAGAAAGGTTTCAAAGCTACTTATAGCAGCAGAAAGTGGGAAACTTTCAAAATACAAAGGGAAATCTCTTGCGGCCTTACAATTGAAAAGATGGTATGAAAATCTAAATAAGTTAAGACTATTATTGTAAATTCAACCCAGTGTGTCAGCGGAATTGTAAACATACATATCAAAAATATTAACAAAAAGTGTTGTTTTTCTTTCATCTAGGTAGAGACTCATCAGTAAAAGAATTATCAGTGTCGCAGCTTTGTCAAACTCGCCAAGGAATACGACATGTAATGCCTGCCCAGAAGGAATTTTCATCTAGGGGTTACAGTTATTAATTTGTATATGCCCGTCCATGAAAAGGATTTATATCCTATTTCCTGACTTGAATATTCATTACCTTTGGGTAATAATGTCTCCCTCCACATAACAGGTACGGAGCCATTTTGCTTTTAAGCTGGCTGTATGTCTGACCGTCTGTCTCTCTTGGTGGATGTCAACAAATTGTTTTCACGCTTCTTCTCTAAACTTCTGGTCATATTTAAGTGAAACTTAAAATGAAAGATAATTACTTTAATAGCCACCATACGCTTATTGTCAGCATTTCCCATTTTAATGAAATTTTATAGGAGTTAGACACCTTAATGTGTTTTGAACTTGCCAATAACCTTCACATGAAGCTTGAGCATATATGCATATCACTCTTGATTTTCTTTTGAATGCTATAGTCTTGACACATGGGAAGAATAAATTAAAACAAAGTGTTGTGTTTAATACCAATCACTTTTAACTTTTAATCATGACCCTTAAAAATCAAGGGAGAGTCTGAAGAAATAAATTTCTTGAAGGAAGAAATATATAAATTGAAGAGGAGGATGAGAAAGCTGGAAGACAGAGAGAAGAAAGCTGAGGACAAGGATGGGTGCCCGACTCGAGATGAGCTATTCAAAATGGTAGCACTGGAGTGGAGCCCATATGCAGCAGTCAAAACATTGTAACAGTTGTGTTCATTGTTCAGTCAGAGTGAAATTTTAATGCATTCTGTTAGTGGTAAGGTACCCAACACTAGAGTTAAAGTCAAACATAAATCTGATTAAAGAAAGTATTCGATTTTCACAGACATTATCAAAGACAAATTTCCAACACTACACACCAAAGATATCAAATCGAAAGTTCTAGCAGATTAATAAAAAAACAAACCTGCAACGAGAACCTCCAACGAGAAAGTGCAAAATTTGAAAAAAAACAGCTGTCACTTAAAATTGACATTATCCCCCCACCCCGGAAATGCATTCATATTTAAGTAAAAATGAAGAAAAAAACATGGCAAAACCTATGGGAATACCTAAATCAAGCCTCCAGACTGCATCCCAACCATGAGAGAAGTCGACCATCCTAAAGCAATCAAGCTTTATACACATTTTATTGGTGGGGTATACTTGGCAGACCAACAAACCCAGTACTGTGTGTTAATGCATAAAACGTTGAGTCAGAGCTCCAGATAACGTGCGTATCCGCGTAAATACGCTTTAAAATTTGAAGAAAACGCAATAAAAATTAAAGCAGAGCGTACCGATACGCACTCGCAATATCGGATACGCAGTTTCGTTCGGTTAATGTGCGTATTGTTCGGTTAAATTAATTATAATGAATCAAGCGTAGCCATTTTTCCCGCCATTATCGTATCAAAACAAATGGCTGCACATCGCATGGTGGGATCAAAAAGAAATTTTTAATTTTGTTACTAAAGTAAGTGTAAACTTCATGATTTATGCAAGCAAAGTATTGGTTAAATAGAGAGAGAATACTGCAAATATATATAAAAAAAACCTTAAAATTCAAAATGAGGAGAAAATACCCTCTAAAAATCCTGAATACCCTCTATGAAAATATGTAAAGGGGTAAAATACGCTTTGGAAAAAAAATTAGGGGGTAATTAGTAATTACCCTTTACCATTAAAAATTATCTGGAGCTCTGGTTGAGTGGTGGAAAAATTGTTCATTTGCAATAATCTAGAAGTGTGTTATGTTAATACTTAATTAATTTTTAATGAACTACCACCAAATGTAAACAAAAAAAATCAATAGTGAAATATTCGTATGAACATTATTTCGGGTTTGTAAGAAGGGTATGAGGAACCGAATCGGGCTTTCCAGCGGCCGACAACAAATCGTCATTTCTGTATAACAGGAAGACACTTCCCAACTGTAAATCCCAACACGACTGCTGGTGGGATACGCTCAAGTCCAGACTGTTAATTGTGTTCTTATAGAAGTGTGAAGCGCCATCAGACTCAAACTTACTGTGCAGAATGCAAAAAACCGGTATGTCCGTACTCATATTTTGTGAGCTACCACACGTTCAAAAATATATATAATTGAATGTGCTCCTGACTTGGTTAAGTGTATTAGTGACACAAACAATGTTTTTGGAAGATGCTTTATGGACTATGTAAAGATATAAGCAGATTCCTGAAATTATCACTTTAATAAAAGAAAAGGCTGCCTTTTACCCCAAAATGACATGCTATTACATCATGTAAATTCACGGAAAATAAAATATCTTCTGTAGCTGTGTTTATTATTGATAGGAAAACATAAGCCTTTGTTCTTGTAGTCTTTTTTTTCTGGAAATTTCAGGAATCAAAGAGAAGACTTAAATATTAATAATAAATGCAAAAATAACTTGGCAAGCAAGTATATAATTATAAGAGCGAAAGGGTTCTCAAGGTAAGAGTTAATATTGTGTGTTTTTATACACTGTGTAGTACATTATATTATTAGAACAAATAAAATATTTTCATTAGTCCATGTTGTTGATTCTTTATGACTGAGATGGTCCAATGCCTTCAGATTTGGATCCATTGACAATGTTGCAGGAACAACAAATGGGATTGAGTACCAACATAAAGTATTTATGGAGTCCCAACATAAAGTATTTAACGTCAGATACCTGCATAAGAAATCCACAAACAATCTGTTTAGCATGCTTCAGATCCTGATCAAAGAATTTTTTCCACCTCGATATATTTTGTAAGTGCAATGGTTCTGTATAATTGTATTTAATCTATTCTGGATTTTACGTCGCCTTGATGGGGAGAACATTTGACTAAAGTTTCATACAATTCGTTCTAGGGGTTAAAAAGTTATAGACCGGACACAAAGCATGCAACTTTCATGAAATTCCTTCAAGGCTTTTCAAAAAACACCACTGGTGACCTTGACATTGAGGCAGCCATGTTGGAACATTGGAACTGAAAATTTCACATAAGTTTCATGATATTCATTCCAGGAGTTCAGACCACCAATTAACTTGCCACTTTGTGTACATACACTGTATACAGCTGAGACCTCTCTTATATTTAGTCTTAACATTTTAAGAATGTGCTACAAATTAGTTGTTGTTGTTTTACATATAAACAGTGAATAAAATATTCAGAAAAATCTGATTTTCAAAGTGCTATACAGTAAGAAAGTTTAAAATGACAAATTTTACACAATAAAATCTTCCAGAGCAGAGTTCTTAATATTGCATAACACAGATCTAAACAGCAAAGTACATTAGGTCATCGACCAGCAACTGGAGGAATGCATCCTTACACTGTATGTTTTAGATTAATCAATGCCCTTTTGTATATACAATTTGAAAGTAAAACATTCAGTCTAATTAACAATGTAACAATAAAAATCTTTTTTATTCATGCACCAACCTATATTAACTGGATCATTCAGAAACGCGCAAATAATCTTACGACCCATTTAAGCAAATCACGTTATAGTGAATATTCTATTTATAGAAAAAAACTAACTACAAAATCAGAGACGCGCAAATAATCTTACGACCCATTTAAGCCAATCACGTTATAGTAACTATTCTATTTATAGAAAAAACTTAACCAAAGTTCAAAGCACTGTTCACATCGTCTGCATATATAAAACTAATGTGTCGTCACCGGTCTCAAAATATACCTGTGTCTTTCGACGCATTACTCACCCGCGGTAAAAAAGACTCCAGACATAAAGAAGTCTGCGTAGGTATGGCGATTTTGTCAATACAACACATTATATCTTTTTTAACTGATTAAGGTCGCGGAAATGTACAGAATTTCAAATATTCATTTAAAGTTTATATTTTACTTATGATTGTTTTTCTATGTGCCGACATTTGTTATATTTTCACTAAAATCTCAAAATACCGGTATATTAATGCTTTGTATGCGAAAAAAAAATGCTAGGAAGTCAATAAAGTTAATTTGAATTGAGCAGATAAGCCCAAAAAATCCTTCATGACAAGAAAAAATTCTGTAAAATTCCCAATACCAATATTCGCATGAGCAACTGCGATCAGAGAAAATAGTTGCCAGCCCTGACCAGTTTACATTGACAGTTTTACACTTCCACATGGCCAGCAACAGATCACTTGCTTTGGCTTCCTCTTGTTTACTGGTCTGCCATTTCTGCAACATTCCATATATGGCCATCACAGTACTCTCTTTTCTGTCTGCTCTGACGTGATCAATGTCTACATCATTCAACCCTAATTCAAATCCAAGAAGTTCCCAACCATTCCCGATCAGACCAGCAAATCTACTCAAGAGTTTGTCAGATAAGTGTGTATTTTCAGCACTTTTCAGTATGTCTGCAAGCTTTTGTGGCATTTTTCCATCTTCTGTAAGACATCGATAGATTGAGGTAAAGAAATATGATGGACATACAATTTAGAATGTATAAGCTACGATGAATTGTATATAAAACACAAACGGTTGTGTTTGAAATGTTCTACTGTATTTTTTAATATGCATTAAAATAAAATGTTCTACTGTATCTTTTAATATGAATGTATTAAAATAAAATTCTATATATACAGTATTTAAATCGGTTACAACAATTACTGGAAACTTTTTTTCTAAATAACAATAATATTAAATTACATTGTTTACGTTGAATTTGGTTTCTTTCTGTTATAAATAGTTTTATCTGAACGAGTCGTATATTTTTAAAGACTAAACAGAGAACAATATAGACCCTATAATAATGCACTAACATTTAGGCTGATTGGTTCCTGTTTTTCTAAGAAATGAACTCTCATATCATGCATAAACACGGTGTCCATGGATTCACCACACTTTTCGACCAAATTGGATGTAATATCTGTAAAGAAACGTAAGCGGTGATTTTAATCATGTTTGTTTCTGCTAGAAAACGGGAAAAATATATAAAGGAATACTGTGGATGCATTAATATTTGTGAGCATACAATTTCGTGGTTTTCCGTTAGACAGCATTTTCGTGGTCTCTTAATTTCATGGAACTCAATATTTATATTCAGAACTGCCGCGATTTGTTAAAAGAGTAATGACAAACACGCCCACAAAAAAGTCCCTCGTAGTCCCGACGAACCTTCCCCACAATCCTTGATAATTGAAAACATGCAACAATGTTTTAAAACTTTATGGAATTGGAAGTTATCGGATTCATTTTATTAATTTGATTTATTTCGTAACTGATTAAGACTTAAGTCAAACGTTTAGTAAACACATTTTCTAAAATCCTTTGTATTGTTTTCTAGAAAAAGCTGTTTATTATTCTGATTCGTTCTATAACACTTTATATTCATTAAATAGGAGTACTTCATGAAGGTGCCCCACAGCATTATGAGAGGCTTTGAGTTTATACCAATGAATTACTTAAAATTTACTAATTACTAAGAATGTTTTTTTAAAATTCTTTTTATGGGTATATTAAATAAAATCCCCCAAAAGACTTAACAATATGGAAATTGTTGATAACTTTACAGTATAATTTTAAAAAATAATCAATATTTAGTGCATGCATAGCTACTTGTCCGCAAAATTAGTGTGATAAGGAATTCAAAGTTTTTAGGTTCTCATTTTTGTTAATTGTTCGAAGAGTCTGTTTTGAAATTTGTCATTTTATATACCAGGCTCACGCTTCCTCTCTTCTTCATGGCTGTGTGGGGGCTGTGTCTTCTGAGATTTGTCAAAGATTTTAAAGCAGGTTCATACAAAACACAAAAGAAGAGTCTATAGGGACATAAGAACCTTTTTTGAAATAGATGAAAAGGGAAATTTGAAAGCTTCGAACACGACAAATATGAAAATATTGCAGGCTCGGTTTGATTGAGCCTGTTCATGGACAGTAATGGAAATGTATATTACTGTCCACGCCGCCTAGCCCCGGGTTGAGTGCAATTCAATATTTACACCAATAAACAGTACAATTTTGACCATCCCAAACGATGAACTATTTTGTGGTAAAATAAAAACGTTCAATCAAGGTTCTTGTGTTTTTAAAGGATTTTTACATTGAAAAAAGACTTACTTTAATTGCTTTTTCTGCAAAGTGATTTGTGTAAAATATTCAGACGATTTGAAAAGTATTGAATTACATGTAGCATGCTTAAACTTACGATTTTATAGTGTCATATTTTTAGCTCACCTGTCACATAGTGACAGGGTGAGCTTTTGTGATCGCCTTTCGTCCGTCGTCCGTCCGTCGTCCGTTCACAATTGTTGTCCTCACTCTGGCGGTCTTAATTTTTATTTGATCTTCTTCAAACTTGGTCAGAATGTTTATCTCAATGATACCTAGGTCAAGTTCGAATCTGGGTCATGTTGCCTTAAAACTAGGTAACAAGGTCAAATTAAAGAAAAAGCTTGTCTGCACCCTTGCAGTCTTAATTTTGGTGGGATCTTCTTAAAACTTGGTCAGAATGTTTATCTCAATGATATCTAGGTCAAGTTCGAATCTGGGTCATGTTGCCTTAAAACTAGGTCACTAGGTCAAATTAAAGAAAAAGCTTGTCTGCTCTCTAGCAGTCTTAATTTTGGTGGGATCTTCTTAAATCTTGGTCAGACTGTTTTTCTCAATGATATCTAGGTCAAGTTCGAAATTGGGTCATGTATCCCTTAAAACTAGGACACTAGGTCAAATAAAAGAAAAAGCTTGTCTGCACTCTAGCAGTCTTAATTTTGGTGTGATCTTTAAACTTGGTCAGAATGTTTATCTCAGTGATATTTAGACCAAGTTCGAAAATGGGTCATGACCCTAAAAACTAGGTCACTAGGTCAATTTGAAGAAAAAGCTTGTCTCACTAGCAGTCTTAATTTTGGGGCGATTTTCTTTAAATTTGGTCAGAATGTTTAACTCAATGATATCTAGATCAAGTTCGAAACTGGGTCATGTGACCATAAAAACTAGGTTACTAGATCAAATTAAAGAATAAGTTTTTCCGCACTCTAGCGGTCTTAATTTTGGTCCAATCTTCTTTAATCTCGGCCAGAATGTCTATCTCGGCGATATCTAGCTATAGTTCAGAACTGGGTCATGTGACCCTTTCAACAACGTTACTAGGTCAAATAAAAGAAAAAGCTTGTTTTCACTCTAGTGGTCTTAATTTTGGTGGGATCTCCTTTAAACTCGGTCAGAATGTTTATCTCAATGATATCTAGGTCAAGTTCGAAACATAATCATGTGACCCTTAAAACTAGGTCACTAGGTCAAATTAAAGAAAAAGCTTGTCTGCACTCTAGCCATCTTAATTTTGGTGGGATGTTCTTAAAACTAAGTCAGAATGTTTATCACAATTATATCTTGGTCAAGTTTGGAACTGGGTCATGTGACCCTTAAAACTAGGTCACTACGTCAAATTAAAGAAAAAGCTTGTCTGCATTCAAGCAGTCTTAATTTCGGTGGGATCTTCTTCAAACTTGGTAAGAATGTCTTGAAAACTAGGAAAACTGCACAATAGCAGCTTCATTATTTATTTATTTAATTAGACTTGTACAATACTTGAGGATCTGTAAGATCTTTGTTCCTTTCTTGAGCCAGCTTGATTCCATAATGGGTTCCAGTTATGGCCCTTAAAAGGGCCAAAATAAGCTATTTTGACCTTTTTCCACAATAGCAGCTTTATTTTTTGACTTGATTTTACCAAACTTGCACACAACTCTTGCAACCATTGATCAGTTGTTGACAGGTGAGCGACCCAAGGTCCTATGGACCCTCTTGTTAATATGTTTTGTCTTAGATTCTTCTAGTAGTGTTCCAAGTTTTGGCGTGTATGTTAGGAAGGTAACTATCAAAATAATGACAGTGTTAAAATATTAGCGTTTTGTAATACGTTCTCGTGCAAGAATACAAAGGTATCGGGCATTTCATTGTAACAAAAATCGCAGTGCAGACTTGATTACAAACCGAGAATGAAAAATTAAAACAGATAAAATAACTATAGAAATAAAGTTTATTTGTAAATGCATTATTTTCAACAAATTTGAAATAAGTTAAAGACATTTTAATTTTCTGAATTGTATGGGAAATTATAACATAGACCGAATAACGCAAACTTTTTGTGTACTAAGGTTACACTTGTTTTAAGGCTCGCTAAAAGTTTTATAGTCCACTGTTCTAACGACGTAGTTACTATAATTTTTCTTATATAATACATATTGTTTAAAGCATATCTCGGAACAAATTTTATTCCAACTGTTTGATTGTAAACATCGCGTACTATTTGTCCTATTTATAAATCAGTTATAACTAGAATCCCGATCAAATTTCTACTTTTAGTTCAAATAAATCCGCTTCTAATAATAGGAATATATTATAAAATTTCACGGTTTCTCATTAAGCAATTAAAACTATATTCAAATCGGTTTCACTCTTTGAAAAGTAAATTTTCTGGAATTGTTTTATCACAATAAACTCAGCTGCTCACACATTGCTGCCATTCAAGACATGCAAAAATTATAACAAAATATGTTTTTTTTTACATTTATTTACCAAATAGCGCATACTGAAATCAAAGTCACTGTTCAATTTCAAAATTGAATGAATTCGTAAATAATAATTTACTAATATGGCCCCATTCCTGCACGGACACTTTATTGTCATTAATTCAACTGTTGAAATTTCGCTTTTTAATATTTCTCAAGCTAAGAAAGAAATACTTATTATTTTCTGTTAAACCTTGATATCGAAATAACTTTTACTCAACAACGTAGATTATATACAACTATTTTTTCATTAATTACAGATTATAATTTTGTTTTGAAAATGAAATATTTTTTACTTACAAAACAACCTTGTTTTTATAGTGGTTTCGTTTTTACAAATTCCTCTGTGACTTTTTGTAAGCACCTGATACTACGAAATGTTAAGTCGTTTTTTTGTCCAATGTAAATAACTCGCTTAAACGTATTCCTTTTCGATTTGTAAAGAGCATTGCAGTACATGAAAGGAGTAAAGCGAAATGATTTAGAAATATATAAACTGAAGTTTCAGCAAAATTTAAATTAATGTTTAAACTAGACTAAAACATTGATTAAAATGTTTCTTTGAATTACTTTGAAAATAACAACGTGAAGTATGTATATCAGGAATTGCCACACACAGAAAAAACAACCTTTCTTGGCAGCAAAAAATTTGAAAACACAAATTGCAAACAATTGCAAATAAAGAAATAAACACGCTTATCAAATATTTATTAAGTACGAATATTCAAATAACAAGTTAATTATATTTCTCTTCACAGAAACTGTTGATTTCTGACGTTTTTTATTTCATATAATTAGTTAACTTCTGACCAAGATGAGACCAAGATACATGTTCATGCCGTTCGTGCCGTCTGATCTTGATCTACACTAGTCGCACGTGCGATAAACCACTTATATATGGATTAAAGGGCTAATGGAAAGAATTTATGAATTGCACTTATTCAAATGATTTTAGTTATTAAAGATCCGTTGGGATTTATTATAAATGATAGTGTCTCTAGCTGGGAGCGAACCCGCACCGTCACGGCGACAGCGCCTAGCCCCGCAATTCCGTCGACGCAACCGAGCTAACCGGGACAACCCCAAAAAGGTTGATCGGATATCCCTGATATAAAAACCATCACTGCATGACATCTGTATCGGCTTATTTAACTAATAACAGTACTGACTATATGTACGGGGAGACTTTTTACGGCCGCCACACTGCACAAATTCTGTGAATTTCTTGTTAAGTTCTTGTTAAGGTGACATTGTGTTCCGATTAAATCCATTTGAACAAATACATAGATCTATGTCGCAAAGTTGAAATATTGCATTAACAGTTTATTTCATTTGGAGTTGTCAAGAGCTTTTGTATCAAAATCTGTTGAACGCACGATATCTTTTCATTTCTAATGTAAATTTTATTCTGATCAGTTCTTCCCTTTTCTCTTGTTTACGCCAGCTGTCATTTTTTTATTTGGGGACCATAAGCCGCTGAACATCGAATGGTTTTAATCTGAAAATACCGCATTAAAGGTTACATGTTAACAGGTCGTTTTGGATCAAAATACGGTATTGTTTACTGATGTAACTGTTGGGTTTGGCTCAAACCCAGGCTAGGCAATGTTGTTGAGAACGAAATATATATCTGTGTTAGTGCTGAGTTGCGCTCAGTACTGGATTAGGTGGCTCGGACATTTCCAATAATGGTCATTAACATGGTCTCAAGGATCATGTTTCATCTATTTTTAGTACGCAGTGCTTTCGTTAACATATAGGTCTTCTTGGGATTCCTGAATAAACATTTGAAACTTTAAATAATTTATGACGAGGATCTATATAAGAACACATCTCCCCAATGCTTAACGCGTTCTAAAAAATCTTCAAATTATTTTGGTTTTCTAAAAATGCATTCGATCTTAAACGCAGACGAAATTTATTATCATATATTTTTAACGAAAATATTAGATTTTAATATTAATGATGAAGTCAGTTAAATAATCTCGAAGATTTATCATTTCTATTTCAAGTAAGCACATCAGAGAGGGTACACACTGCTTATCAATGCATTCGTTATATTATATAGAATGTAAATGTTTACATGTCTAATTGCCAATTGTGTGGAAATCAAAACGAATTTATACGTTTTGATTGTCTATTGAAATTCCCTATCGCGTTTGTTTATTATACATCTAAACTCAGACAACTTCATTTCGTAAACGCACACGTTAGTGTGATAAAACAATGAATTACATTGTATCGAAAAGTGACTGCCCTCATATGGTCTTAACATTTTCCTTTAATTACAAATCAATGCTTGTCAGTTCTTTTATGTCTTTACATTTTGCTATTAGAGGCTTTGTTTTCTGAGTCTTGCGATGCGATTGTATGATTTTGAGTTTTCCTTTAATACTGTTTTTTTTCTAGATTTTATTAGGATATTTTTTACGGACATTGATAACATAAATATAAATTTTATACATTGATCATGTCAGTTTAGAGATTTTATCGCTTTTAACAGTGTTTCACAAACTCATAAATTTATTTAAAGTGATTAATGATAAAGTCTTATATTTGGCAGTTATAAATACTTTACTGTACATTTTGATATGCTGAAGTGTTTTTATAATACTTGTAGAAACTATGGTTCATCAAAAATAATGTAATAACAATAAGGGTTACATAGAGGAACTGTTAAGAAAAAGACCTACATAAGTAGCGGTCACAATTTCTTCAATTTTCATAACTTAATTTGATTGAATATTTCGTGTTTGAAGTTTAATTTATTTCAAATAATGTTAGTTTTAGATAATTGATAAGTAGGCACTTTTCAAACAAATGTAATACCAATAACCTTGTGTTTACCTTCTTGGACGTTTATATTTAATGACATCAGAGCGTAACATCAACGTGCAACGTCAACAACGTTATCAATCTAAAATCAATATCATTTAATTTTTTTCTTATAATGACAAAAAAAGCAAAAAATTAGGCATTTCTTATGCTTTTACGAATAACATCATAATGTTTTTTATGACAAATTTAAATTTGTGCTAGTTAAGAGCATGCTGACGGCACATTCGCGATCTTCATTCGTTAAAAGTTCCATAGCTGTAAAGTGTTGGTGTGAGATTTTATATTGTACTGTGTCGGTAAACATGTAAAAACAAAAAAAAAGTTAAAAAATCAACTTCGATTGCCGTACGGGAATGACGCATAAATAACGTATGCTGACATGGATAACTTATTACGTGAAACATACGCACGGTTTCAAATAAATATTATTGTTTGTTCATATGTAACATATTTAACATTGTGGCGGCTGTAAAAAGTCTCCCCGTACATTCAATCAGTGTTGTTCTCAATTACGCCCTTTGAAGGTCGTTGAGCACGATACTTATGTACTATGTTAATAGTACTTCTAAAATTACTTGTGTTTTTATATTTCGGCCAGTTTTGAGATGGGTGGTTTCAATATCCCAGCCAATATAGATTTGGATATTGTTCAAACACCCCCAAGGATAGACTTCCTGCTTTTTAAAAATTGCCTTTGGCGTTGTCTGTGATAGGCAGGATTTATATACTAAGATCTCCTGTCAAAATTCTATTCTGTTTACTTCCGCCTATTGTTTTCTCGTTTAGGGCAAACCCATTCTTTTATCTGGGGACCATACGCCACTGAACATGGTATGGTATTAATCTGAAAATACCACATTGAAGGTTTCATGTCCACCGCCATATGCACACCATCGTTTGAGATGGTCAAAATTGTACTGTTTATTGGTGTAAATATTGCGTTGTCTGTGATATGCAGGATTTATATTCTAAGATCGCCAAAATTCTATTCTGTTTAGAACCGCCATTTGTTTCCTCGTTTAGGGCGAACTTATTCGTTTATCTCTGGACCATACGCCGCTGAACATGGAATTGTATTAATCTGAAAATAGCGCATTGAAGGTTCAATGTCAACCGCCATATGCACTCCCTCGTTTGTGATGGTCAAAATTTGGCTGTTTATTGCTATAAATATTGAGTTAAGCTCAACAAGGGGCTAGGCGGCGTGGGCAGTTATATGCATTTTCATTACTGTCCATGAACAGGCTCAATCAAACCGAGCTTGCAATATGTTCATATTTGTCGTGTTCGATGGCTTTCATAGTTCCCTTTTCATCTATTATAGAATGACAAAACGGCAGACTATTTTTCAGGAGACTATCATGCAGGCTAAAAATAGTACCTGCATTTTTTATTAACAACAAATTTAATTTAAGAAAATTACGACAGAAACAGAAATGTTCTAATAATGGTAAAACAATTACGGTTTAATAAGAGTATTTCTGTATTACCAGGGAAATGTGCGAAAACTAGTAACGAAACCAAATTGTCATTGCCTATTACACTTTGATATTTTAAGATAAACAAGTGTGCGTGTTAATGAAAGAAGATCACAAGAAACGCTTTCTTGTTGCATAAACATTGTTTCACATGACACAGGCATTAAGTTTAAAATTATACTACCATGGCTTAAGTGCTGTGATACATTTACATGTAAATTCTATGCATATGTAGTGATAAGTATACGTTTAGACTTACAAACATGGATATGCTGGTATAAAGTTTTTGCTCTTCTTCATATAAGTCACATTTTTGCTCCGATTGTCATGAAACTTGGTCAGGATGTTTTTCCCTATGATTTCTCGGAAGAGTCCGAATACGGGTCATCTGGGTCCTAAAACTAGGTCACTGTTACTAAAAATAGAAAAATCCTGTCTTGGCTGTAAATTTGTTATTTCTCAAATAGAATTTTCTTGTAAAAACTCTAGCGGTCACATTTTTGCTCCGATTGTCATGAAACTTGGTCAGGATGCCTGTCCCAGTAATTTCCCGGACGAGTTCGAATATGGGTCATCTGGGTCCAAAAACTAGGTCACTGTTACTAAAAATAGAATTATCTTGTCTTGGCTGTAAATTTGTTATTTCTCATTGGTTTTCAAAATAACTTTGCAAAAATGTTCACCATGACAAGGCGGTGTGTCGAGTACAATACCCATGTCGGTTGGTCCAAGGTCAAGGTCACTGTTACTAAAAATAGAATTTTCTTGTTAACACTAGCGGTCACATTTTTGCTCCGATTCTCATGAAACTTGGTCAGGATGTCTCTCCCAGTTATTTCTCGGACGAGCAGGAATATGGGTCATCTGGGTCCAAAAACTAGGTCACTGTTACTAAAAATAGAAAAATCCTGTCTTGGCTGTAAATTTGTTATTTCTCATTGGATTTCAAAATAACTTGGCACAAATGTTCAACACGACAAGGCAGTGTGTCGAGTACAATACCCATGCCTGTTGGTCCAAGGTCAAAGTCAATGATATTAAAAATAGAATTTTCTTGTTAACACTCTAGTAGTCACCTTTTTTTCTCCGATTGTCACGAAACACGGTCAGGACGTATTTCCCAGTATTTACTTGGACGAGTTCGAATATGGGTCATCTGGGGTCAAAAACTAGGTCACTGTTACTAAAAAAAAAAATCTTGTCATGGCTTTAAAATTGTTATTTCTCTTTGGATTTCAAAATAACTTGGCACAAATGTTCACCGAGACAAGGCGGTTTGTCGAGTATAATACCCATGCCTGTTGGTCCAAGGTCAAGGTCATAGTTACTAAAAATAGAATTTTCTTGTTAACACTCTAGTGGTCACATTTTTGCTCCGATTGTCACGAACCATGGTCAGGACATATGTCCCAGTAATTACTTGGACGAGTTTGAATATGAGTCATCAGGGGTCAAAAACTAGGTCACTGTTACTAAAAATAGAAAAATCTTGTCCTGGCTGTAAATTTGTTATTTCTCATTGGATTTCAAAATAACTTGGCACAAATGTTCAACATGACAAGGCAGTGTGTCAAGTACAATACCCATGCCGGCTGGTCCAAGGTCAAGGTCAATGTTGCAAAAATAGAATTTTCTTGCAAACACTCTAGTGGTCACATTTTTGCTCCGATTGTCACGAAACATGGTCAGGACGTATGTCCCAGTAATTACTTGGACGAGTTCAAATATGGGTCATCTGGGGTCAAAAACTAGGTCACTGTTACTAAAAATAGAAAAATCTTGTCTTGGCTGTAAAATAATTTCTCATTGGATTTCAAAATAACTTGGCACAAATGTTCACCGAGACAAGGCGGTGTGTCGAGTATAATACCCATGCCTGTTGGTCCAAGGTCAAGGTCATAGTTACTAAAAATAGAATTTTCTTGTTAACACTCTAGTGGTCACAATTTTGCTCCGATTGTCACGAACCATGGTCAGGACATATGTCCCAGTAATTACTTGGACGAGTTTGAATATGGGTCATCTAGGGTCAAAAACTAGGTCACTGTTACTAAAAATAGAAAAATCTTGTCCTGGCTGTAAATTTGTTATTTCTCATTGGATTTCAAAATAACTTGGCAGAAATGTTCAACATGACAAGGCAGTGTGTCAAGTACAATACCCATGCCGGCTGGTCCAAGGTCAAGGTCAATGTTGCAAAAATAGAATTTTCTTGCAAACACTCTAGTGGTCACACTTTTGCTCCGATTGTCACGAAACATGGTCAGGACGTATGTCCCAGTAATTACTTGGACGAGTTCAAATATGGGTCATCTGGGGTCAAAAACTAGGTCACTGTTACTAAAAATAGAAAAATCTTGTATTGGCTGTAAAATAATTTCTCATTGGATTTCAAAATAACTTGGCACAAATGTTCACCGAGACAAGGCGGTGTGTCGAGTATAATACCCATGCCTGTTGGATCCAAGGTTAAGGTTACTGTTACTAAAACTAGAATTTTCTTGTTAACACTGAAGTGGTCACATTTTTGCTCCGATTGTCACAAAACTTGGTCAGGAAGTATCTCCCAGTAATTACTTGGACAAGTTCCCATATGGGTCATCTGGAGTCAAAAAGTAGGTTACTGTTATTAAAAATAGAAAAAATCTTGTCTTGGCTGTAAAATTATTATGATTCATTTGATTTCAAAATAACTTGTCACAAATGTTCACCATGACAACGGGCTGTGTCTAGTACAATACCCATGCCTGTTGGTACAAGGTCAAGGTCACTGTTACTAAAAGTAGAATTTTCTTGTTAACACTCTAGTGGTCGCATTTTTGCTCTGATTGTCACGAAACTTGGCCAGTACGTATGTCCTAGTAATTACTTGGAACAGTTCGAGTATGGGTCATCTGGGGTCAAAAACTAGGTCACTGTTACTAAAAATAGAAAAATCTTGCCTTGGCTGTAAAATTGTTATTTCTGATTCGATTTTAAAATAACTTGGCACAAATGTTAACTATGACAAGGCAGTGTGTAGAGTACAATTCCCATGCCTGTTGATCCAAGGTAGATTTGGGTAGAACGCTGCACAACTTTTGAATTATTTCCCTTTATTATTGTTCTTGCCCAAGGTATAATTTAATAACTATAACAGAGACCTACACAGATACAGATACAGGGTCATTGTTATTGGTCAGAATATACTTCGGGGAGCATCCATCATTTATAAGGATATCTTGTTTATATCACGTTAAGGGGCATATGACAATTCAGTACTGTGGTGCTTTTTTTAGCGTATCTGCAAAGTAAAAATACGAAGGTTAGATATATAATTATGCCAATCTAGAGGTCGCAAAATCCGGACTTCGGTTCCAGATTAAAGATGGTATATGATTTAAATGAATATCATTTTGACAGTGTAGTGAGAATTTTTTTCTATGGTAATAGAAACCCTCTTTCTTATTTTTCTTCATGTTTTCATGACGTTTTTACTAAGTCTTAGTAATTAAAAAGTGAGCAATGTATACTTGCCATCAACTTATTATTTTCTTTTAAACTGATATAGAATTAACGTTTAATTAATGGTTTAAAGGAGGAAAATGCAAGGACTAGCGTCTTAGTATCATCCATTCTTTATCTCGTTTTTGTGAAATTGTTAATGTGAAAACTGCAGATCTTAGTCTCAGTAGACATCTGTCAACTTCTTTTCATTGTCATAAATATTGATACTGAACAAAACAATGTGAAATATTCATCAGGAATATTAGGAATCGCCACACTCAGAAAACAATCTCACACAGCGAAAAAGTAGAGAGGAAACGAGAGCATCTGTTTGTAAATATATTAATTTCAAATATGAAACCAAAAACAGTTTAGTTTAACGAAAAGGACAACCCTTGTGGTATCCGTCTTGGCAAAATATTTTCCCACTGGCGGTTAAACCAGGTTCTAGTGTGCACCAACCTCACACTTGCTCCAACAGTTTCTCATATGAACAAACAAGTACAAGTTGTCTTGGTGAAACACATAAAATATAAGAAGCTTATAGCATTGCAAAGCAAAATGGCGGGTACTTCATGATCTTAGATTTGAGAACAAGTTTATAATTTATTTCAAACCTGAGGATAATCTCAAAATAGTATCAATATTTATTGTCGTAATGGGAGTTCTACAGGTTATGGTGTCGGGCCCAAAAGTAGGTGGTTGTCGCAAAGCCTGCATAAGCATGAAACACTTCAATTGGGCGAAAGAAATAACAAGTCTGTCTGGCGTGAACCATCCTTGGTGACTTTCATTAAGAGTGCGCGTTAATCAAAAAATGAATGGGAATCATACATTAATGATCAATGCATACTGACAATTAATTAAATTACCTGCAAATGCATGAAACACTCAAATTGGGAAAAAGAAAAAAAAGTCTGTCTGGCGTGAACCATCCTTGATGACGAATGCTCATGCGTGCTTGGAATTGCGGGAAAGTTAAAAAAACTGAAAGAGGCCCGGCATATAGGTATTAGAATTAGTATAAGATGAATGATTGATGATAATGGCATGAATGGGTATATAGGCTGTTATAGGACAATATATCAATCAATCAAACACGACACAGACAACAACGGTAGACAAACTATGGTGGACAATACGAGACACTACATAAAAGAAATAATAAAAATTATTATACAAAGTAGCCTTGTGTCAGTATTTATAAATTTTTAGAACAGGGTTATCATTAATATTGAGAATGGCCAAAGAACTGAGTAACAGACAGGAGATACGAGTAGGTGACCTAAATCATATCAACAGACGGCTGATAGCTGGCAGGCCGTTACCATAGACTAAGTATTGAGAACTTGAGCATTAACGTAATTTTGGGATTTTGTAATATGGAGCTGCAAATGCCGGTAGCAGAACTAAAGGTTATAAAACTGAGATTGGAAACCAGTCTCAAATCTTAAGCATCTGATCGGCTAAAATGGCGACATGTCTCAGATGCTTGAGATTTGAGACTGGTTTCGAAGCTCAGTAGCAATCCTAATGTGCGTGTTTGAGTATGTTACTGGAGGTTTCTGGATAAAAACATTTTGCCAACGGGGTCTTTTTTTGACGATGGCTGGATTTTTCAAAAGGACAACGACCAAAGCACAAGGCATAGCATTCTCACCATTGATTTGCTGCCGAAAATGTGAAAGTTCTTGAGTATCCTTGTTAATTTCCGACTTAAGCAAACATGTAATTATCTATTGTATCGCGATTAACTTAAGGACAAGCCTAATCGACCCTTATGTATCGAGGTTTGTAATGCCGAAAAAAGAACACAACATGAATGAATGAATCATGTATTACAGATAATATAGATAATACTCGTATGTACAACAAATGTAACAATGGTTAAACTTGTTTAAAAATATTTAGAATGTAACGACATTACAACTCTCAATCTATATGTGTTCAACACTGATAACAAATTATTAAAAATAAAAAACTTAAGTATATTTATATATCAGCATTTTTTAAAACAAATTATGTCTTTGGCAAACTGGGGTAACATTATGACGTATAAGGCGAGAATTCGACTGGTTAACAGACTCGGGTTTTAACGCCGTGTAAATTAACATTAACATGATTTTTTATGTCATGAGGTTATTTTAACATTATTGATTTGTTGTTGCTTTACACATTACAGGGACGTAATTTCTTGTTGTCAACAACCAGGGACACTCATAGAATTAAGTCATTGGATGTGCATGCGCACATTTTTTGTATTAAAACTCATCATTCGGCAAACTTTTACACCTTACACTGTGCACCTAAGTTTTACCGTGCATACAGTCAAATGTTCGTAGTTTTGATTTTGATGTAATTGTAAATAAAATAAATGATTAAAAACGATTAGACTTTATGATGGGACATGCAAGTAAGGCTTGTCAAACAGGTACGATATCACCAGTCACCAAATTCTGTTGGCTCTTTACAGTAATAGCACTTTGAATTTTGTTTAACATTAAAACTCAATGCATACTCTTTATGATGTTTTAATTTCCATCATTTACCCAGCAATTGGTAACGAAAAGTTTTTGGATTTGATTAATAAAGGTGTATCAGTTCTGCGAAAGAATATATGTAGACTGCTTTCGAGTCAGTCAGAAACGATGTTATATAAGATGCTCCCTTATCTGAATAGAATAATAAGAACATTTTCAAGTTGTTTTTAAGTTAATTTCCAGGTGGAGAAAAAAAACTTAATCTTTTTGACATTTGTAGGTTTAATTATCTTAACAAGTTAAATATACTAATGTAGGCTTGAAATTGAAATAGAAAGTTTTTCTAGTCTGAAAGCGTTTGTGCATCGAAATACATTGTACCAGTATATATCTATAACACGGATACAGTCATGACGACGTATAGTATAACATTAAACTTCAAATTAACATGGTAACAAATAATAAGATGACGTATATAATAAAAAAATAATATGTAAATCAATCAATAAAATGCCCGTGTAACAATTAAGTTAACATGCATTATTTGATATCCACCCCCCCAAACTATACCGTATAATGGGTTATTTTCGCGATCGAAAATTTTCGCGATTTTGTCGTAATTTTAATTTTCGCGGTTGTAATTTTAGCAAATTTGCGCTCAGAAATTAAGGCGAAAGTGGTTGGGATTTTTTGGCGTTTTTTATTTTAGCGAATTCACGTCGGTCGCGAAAATAGCGAAAATATTATGCTCGCGAAAAAAAACCATTATACGGTACAAGTAATCATAATCACTGGAACAATTTGTGAAGTCCCCAGCATTGTTGCGCACAATGCGCACCTGTCTTATACATGTAATGGGAAAATTATAGTGCAAGAATTGCTACTTAAAGGAACATCGTCATTGATTAGCAAAATAAAAATGCTAAATAAATTCATAAAGGCAGTGATTGATATCCATCTATTACTATAGTTTTACAACAACATGCATCAATATAGTAAACAAGAATAACCGCAGTATACATGTTGGTTTAAAACTAAGCACTATTTTCATACATCTGCTCATACCAATCAGTTTTAACACACAAATATTTAAAGGTGTATGGTCACGCAACAGGGCAAAAATATAAAGTGTTTCCAAATATCAAAATCTAGACTATAAACTGAAAAAGACACGAAAACAAAGTAAATGTGATATATTCTTACACATTTGACATACGAGTGTATGTATTAGAAACCAAAGTTTGTATAGCGTCACTAAAGCAGTATAATTCACTGATAACGGATACTAAGATGTACTTATTATTCCGAAATTTTGACGAATTACACTTCCGTCATTTATAGACATTGAGGACATTTTTGTACTTAATTGCATCATTTTGCAAAACCCTTGCAAATTACACCGTCTCCCTAAATTTTACCTTGGATTAAGTTAATGTTCGTAGTTTCGATTTGATGCAATGTTAAATAAAATCAATCTTCCAAAAAACGAAAAAACTTAATATATATTATATCATGTTATATAGGTGTAAATATTAAGGTTCGCTAAACCCGGGGTGTACGCGGTGAGGAGAATAACATACACTACCGTCGCTGCTCAAGAACAGGCTCAATCAAACCGAGCCGTAGATATTTTCATACTTATTGTATTAGGGAACTGTCAAAGTTCCTTTTCTTAAATCCATTTATGCATCAGGGCATGACTGAAGATAAGACCTCACAAAGTCTTTAATTGTAGCAGTTGATAAGGCACACTGCGTATCAAAATATACACTTGAAACGTTCCAGTGTTTTAGATACGACATTTCACAGGTACAATCGATAGCCTTGCCACTAAGAGAAAGTGTTTGCAATTTAGTCAAATGGATGACTCCCACGGGAATGTAGTCAAGCTGTGTGTATTCCAAACTTAGCGTTATCAAAGAGGGGTTTTGGCGTAATGCGTCGGGTGAAATATACGCTATTGGATTGCTGTTAAGATTTAAAACTTTCAGGTTTAAAAGACCATAAAGATCTGCGGATTCCACCCTCATGATCCTGTTATTAATTAAATATAACATCTCCAGATACGTAAATTTATTCAAGGCAGAAGGAATCCTCTCAAAAAGATTGCTAGTCAAACTGATTTGAGTTATGTTTGAAACTGACGGAATGACTGCTTCATTTATAAACTTTAACTTGTTTTCACTCAAAGAAAACTGTGTTAAGAAAGGAAACTTCGAAAAATGTCAGGGAATTTAAGGAGACTGTTTGAATCTAAGTGTATTTCATTCACTGTTTGCATCGTTTGACCGCATGTTTCAAATACTGAAGACATATTTTCATTCAAAAAATAATTGTTACGAAAAATCAACACTCTGAGACGGCTTAATCGACAGACAGCATAAGGAATTTTTTCAAGTTTAGACTTCTCTATTGATAAAATGTCTAAGGTATTTTCAAATCCACGGAAAATATTTATATCTAGGTGCAAAAATGGAATATGATAAAGATAAAGAATTTTCAAAGATGTTGGGTAATGCAGCTCGGTCGGCCATTCTTTAAAGTTTCCTAGGTCAAGCCAAAGCTCTTGCAAACGGTACCAAATTATTGCTATAATTGAAGAATCAATCGAACGTAAAGGGTTCTCACTTAAATTCAAACAGTAAATTTTTGTGAGCTTACCAATAGCATACGGTACTGTGGTTAGATAATTGTTTTGAAGATAAAGATCCTGTATATTTTCCAAACCTTCAAACGCATTATAATCTATCGTATCGATTTTATTTCTGCTCAATCGCAACGTTATTCTATTTGCTTTGATCCAAGAAATATTTCTAAATGCATAGTTGGGAACTCTAGTGATGTTGTTCGAATCAAAATTTATCAAATAATCAATAGTCGTGTTGTATTGTCCAATCAGTGGCAAGACTGTCAAGTGTTTTGATTGACAGTTGATTTCGATGCTCATGCTTGAAACAGAACAGGTGCATGGTAAATTTACCGGACACTGGCTGTCTAGCAGGAATGCCGAGCTCTGATCTGCATGCATCACAACACAAATCACCGACTGAAAAATACCACATGCGAAACAACAACACGTTAACTTTATCTATAGAATTTTAATATTAAAAGAAACAAGAGGGCCAAAGGCCCTATCGCTCACCAGATTCTTGGATTCATGAAATGAAAGGTAGAAAAAAAATTCAGGAAAATAACAAATACACAGCTGACTTTGCAACAATTTAAACAAGAGCTATCACTGAAGGTGATTAATACCCCCGCAGTACTGCTTTGTCAGGGTATACATAAATAATTCGCATCTTTTTACCTAACAATGAATGAAATATTCAATAGTGATCCCCTTCAAAAATTAATGGACTAGATCCAGATAAAAATATGTCTACCACATCGACACTTCATGCTTAACACATAATTTCAGTTTCAAGTCAATATCTTGAAAATGTTTTACTTCGCATCACAAGATTTTGTTAAATCATTCCCCTACAAAAAATAATGGACTGACCTACATGAAAAATATGTTACACAAATCTACACTTCTAGCCGAACATATGTTTTAAGTTTGACGTAATTACCTTGAAACTGTACCAGTAGTTTGCATCACAACATTTTGTTAAATAGTGCTCCCCTCAAAAAATAATGGACTGATCCAGAAGGAAAAAATGTCTTGCACATGTACAATTCATTCCGAATATATGTTAACAGTTTTAAATCAATATTTTGAAAACAGGAGAAGCAGTTTGTGTCATAAGTTAAATAATGCTCCCTCCCAAAAAATAATTGACTTGATCAACAAAAAAAAGTCACTTACATACGCACTTCATGCAGAATTCATTATTTCAGCTTCAAGTCGAAATGTTGAAAACTGTAGAAGTTGCAGAATACAATTTTGTTTAATCATGTCCCCTGCAAAAAAATGGACTGATCTACACGGAAAATATTAAATGCACATCTACACTTCATGCAAAAAATACGTTTAAAGTTTCAAGACAATATCTTAAAAACTGTAGAAGTAGTTGGCGTCACAAGGTTTGTTGTATTGTGCTACTTCCCTTCTAAGAAATAATTGACAGATCCACATGGAAAAAAATATGTCATGCAAATCTACTCACAAACGCATGTTAAAAGTTTGAAAACTGGAGAAGTAGTTTACATTATAAGATTTTGTTAAATAATGCTCCCCTCCCAAAAAATAATGTAGCTTACATGTGCACTTCATGCAGAACATATGATTTCAGTTTCAAGTCAATATCTTAAAAACTGTAGAAGTAGTTGGGGTCACAAGATTTTGTTGAATCATACTCCCCTTTTAAAAAATAATGGACTGATCCACATGAAAAAAATATGTCATGCAAATCTAATCACGAACGTATATTTAAAGTTTGAAAACTGGAGAAGTAGTTTGCGTCTTAAGATTGTGTTAAAAATGAAAGATTTTGTTAAATAATGCTCCACTCCAAAAATTAATGGACTGATCCACACAAAAATATGTCGCTTACATGTGCACTTCATGCAGAACATAAGATTTCAGATTCAAGTCGATATCTTGAAAACTGTAGAAGTTTGAATAACACGGTTTTGTTAAATGATGTCCCGTGCAAAAAATAATGGACTGATCCACATGAAAAATATGTCAGGCAAATCTACGAGACCATACTCAATTCTTAAGCATCTGACTGCCGAAAACTGATACTAGTCTTAGAAAAAAATCAAATGTTGGAGTTCTGAGACCTCCGATTAACTTGCCATTTTTGTACATACACGGTATACACAATAACCCTTTCCTCCTTATATACGCATTTTCACGCATGAGCGACAAGTGTAGATCCAGATCAGCTGATCAGAATCTGCACTGGTCCCATTTTAGTCAGAAATAACCTAATGAATCAAAAAGCGAACTGCAGATCCTGATCAGATGGTCCGGATGTGCCGGCTGATCTGGATCTACACTGTTCGCCCACGCAATAAGTTGTGTCCATGGACGAAAGGGTTAATATAGTCTGAACATTTTGAGAATGTGCTACAAATTTGTTGTTGTTGTTTTACTTACGAATTTGAATAAAATATTCAGAAAAGCCTGATATTAAGTGCTATAAAGTAAGAATGTTTATTACACGGCCTATCCAGGCCGTTTATATTGATATAACGAATTGAGATGTAACATGGAGGAGCACGTGACTGTTTAGGCTATAGACCACTAAATAAATCAAATCCTATAGACTCCCACTTTAGCAAATCATCAAATTTCGAATTTGCTATTTGGTCAAACCTTTGAAATCTTATATTTAGAACCATTTTAAAAACATATTAAAATCCGACTCTTATCATGGCATAAACGATAAACGTTTTCGGCATTTGAGCCCAAGTCGCGGAACTTTTGTCTACAATCTGTCAAAATATCCAAAATATTATCCAACGCTGTTGAATGTTTAGGTTAACGAGAACTGGTGACGCCGGGATACGTGCTACTAATTTAATCACGGAATGTGAAAGTATCCAATTTTACGAATTTTTCGGCTTACTTCTCAAATAATTTATTTTCCCAACATCATTTTCTTTTTTACATTTCAATTTCCATTGTTCTCAAAAAATTCTGACTTTCTGTAAATGTTGATCCAGATGATGGTTCTCTAAAGCTGTAGATCATGTTTTGGCCAATCTATTTATAGCTTTCTGTGTCAGTTTCGACATCTGTCGGTTACTCAATATTAGTGACTGTTAATCGGTTTGATACATTTCTCATATTAAATAAGTATTTTACTTTCGCAATAATAGTAATTTTAGTTTACTTTTCAATATGCGAATTGGAACAAAGCATTGTGATAACTAACAGGTATGGGCTTAAATCTGCAACTAAATTAAATGCAAATGAAGCACCGATCATTAAATGCACAAATCATTGTACTTACTAATAGTCATTGCCCTAAATTTGTATCTACATGTAAATTAAATGGAAATGATCCATCAAGCATTGTGTCGATTTCTGTTGAAATTTGGTATTGTGGTTTCGTTTTGCTAATGTGAACAAGGGCAAATTTTATGTAAACAGGCACCGCATCAGAGGACTGATTTCCTTCTTAAGTAAATGGCATTTAGGAGCACCTTCTCCTCATCAAATTTCTTTAAAATCGCGCAGCATTTCAAAGTTATGTTACTTCGCATCTTGCTGATTATATTCCCCTTTAGATTCAAACCTACGCTATTTGTGTCCAAACTGTACAAGACAGGCATAGGCCTAAACTACCTAACATCTGTCAACTTGATGACAGAAAGGCCTATGCCTTAGAAGGGAAGGGTACAGAAAAAAGAGGTAAAGCATGATGTAGATTGCTGTTGTTATCAGCCGAAATGAATTAACATGGATAGATCACCGCTACACTGCTTTAGCAATTTCAAGAATAAGAAGGTAGGTGATGTAGGCGCATAGGAGCTGTGACCGCAAGAGCAGAGACCGCTAACCCCGGCTGCTGGGGCTCAAACATAAGGGTTCTTGGGCGCCTGTGCGATGCCATTAACAATATACTCCTACCATCAGATCTTCGTTTTTTTGCATTAAAATCGTTGTCGGCTTGCCTAATACATAACACATAAAAGTCAAGTGTCAACATCCAGGAAATGGCGATATGTTGCGGGATTTCCTCAGTGTATTAAAGCCATGGTTGAGTAAGGAGGTAATACCAGTTAAATCTATGGAATAAGTAGCGCTACCTAGAATATGGAAAACAATGTCGTATTCAAAGAACAGGATCGGAGGCTAGATTTTCAGAAAGGGGTTCGTTAGGGGAAGTTTTATGATAGTTAAATGATATTTTCCAAAATTAGCAACACCCCCGACCCCCCCTCCCCTTCTTAACCCCCCCCCCCAAAAAAAAAAAAACAACAACAACAAAACAAAAAAACAAAAAAAAAAACAAGAACAAACAAACAAACAAAACAACGACTCTTGATCCGTCCCTAAAACATTCAATAAGACTTGGTATGGATGAAACATTATTACTGATGCATCTTTTGTTTTCATATTTATGTAAAATTATTATTAGGTTTATATATTATAGAGAGAATCGATGTCAAATTTATGAACTGGGATCCTATTATTGCTTGCAGTATTTCTGTATACTAATGATTTAACCGTTTTATTTACCAAATGATTACGTATAATTGTATTATAAATAAGTAACTTTTTATATCGACATGCCACTGTTATGCAGCCAAAATAATCTCCACCGCGCTCAAAGTGTTAAAATCGCTCTTGATCGCGCGTGTGATGTCTCTTAAGAATGATTTTACGATTAAGGCAAACGTAGCCCAAAAAGTAAAATCATAGATCGACCCTGATTAGAATAAACAATAATAGTGGGTTGTGCGCAATAGGGTTGTAACTCCACTTTTTAAAATGACCTTTTTGCATAATATGGCTCATTTTATATTAATACATTGTACATAATATGATTTAAAAAAATGTTTTAAAAGAAACTAAATATTGCAAATAAATCCATAGGCTAAATCTCATATTGAATAAAGTTTATGTGCAATACGGTTGAAACTCAATTTAAAACCATGTTGCATAAAAAGGCATTGACTTAACTGGGATGAGTTGTAAGTGGAATAGAGATGTAACTCAGTCTTTATATGTACAAATTTATAAAATATAAAATATAAGCATGAATCGAAATTGTCATTTCTGGGGTTTGATTAACAGAAATTCCCTTACCAGTTACCATGAACAATGAATGGCTTAAAACCAGAATGTTTTTAATATATAGTTGTATATTCAAAGATCTCTTTTGCAATAAAAAAATCATTGTTCTCATTTATGTCAAATTTTAAGTGGAAAACGGTTGTAGGTCATATATTTAAAAATATCTCTTTTGGAAATTATTTTTTAACATTTCTTCTTTATAAGTTTATATGTATATAAACAGAAAAGAATAAACATTCAAATATGAGAATAACAAATTAGCTTTTTGTTAATACTGAAAACTTTTATAAAAAGTGACTTAAACCGTGCTGCGCTCAACCCACCCACGATATATGCGCTAAGTAGTTTCCCTGATTTTCTGATTTCCCCTAACCAAGATGAATAACGATGGCTAAAACAACCAAATAATCAAAAAGGCATAATACACATTTCAAACAGGTTTACAAATAGTTAAAATGGAATGGTTTGACACAAACAGCTCGCTTTTTAGGCCGTTTACTCCTTTTGCTGCATTAGCAGCAATTTTTTACTTGTTTGTTATTTGGTCAGTATCCATAGAAGATGTCAAAATTTACCCTATAAAAACTTCCAGAGCAAAGTTCTTAATATTGCATAACACAGATCTAAGCAGGAAAGTTCAGTAGGTCATTTCACCAGCAACTAGAGCAATGAACTGGATAATGCATCCTAATACATCTTAATATAGCTGAAGACAGGTAGAACTATTGAAATTTTGACACTTGAAATTTTCACTCTGCTACTAAAATTTTTGTTTCAAATTTTATCACTGAACAACCAGTGAATGAATTGTTCAGGAAAGATTGAATTTTGGATGGTATAAAGTTTGTGCCAAAATCTGGTTGATAACTGTAGAAAATCAAAGGTTAAAACAGAATTTAAAAGAAAAAAACCCAGGGCGGGGCCCCTGGGCAATTCAAGAACATGATTTTAATAATTTGAGTAGAGATCATCAATATCAATATTCATACCAAATTTGATGACAATCGAATAAAAAATGTTACCTCTATTGCATTAACAAAATTTTTGCTTTAATCTGACCTAGTGACCTAGTTTTTGACCCAAGATGACCCAGTTTCGAAAGAGATTGCCGCACCACCAAGAGAAACATTCTGACCAAGTTTGATGAAAATCGGTTGAAAACTGTGGCCTCTATCGCGTTAACAACCAAAATGTTGACGAACGCCGGACGACGGACATCTGGTCCCCCTCTGATCACAATAGCTCACTCAGAGCCTTTCGCTCTGGTGAGCTAAAAAGTAAATTACTGTATAAGCATGTAGAGCGTAACGTAAAAGAACGCAGCCTTGTTGTAAAGGAAAATATTGAAGCTGCAAATATGCTCACTCAAATGTTCATTTATAATATAAAATTATACCGACAAGAAATTGTAACAATTATTCAAACTTACCAATAAACTTATATAAATCTTCATTGTCATATTGCTTAACATAATCTTGTACATCTGCAATTAACAAAAGAAAATACTTTTTCATGTAAAGTATTATAATTATTCCGGCAGTGTGTTGCGTTCATTTAGGAACAATTGGGATTTCTTGGGCTTCACTCTTACTAGTTTCAACCCCAGTGGTAAATTGTTTTGCCACAAACCATTCGGGCTCTCTTTTTCGTAAATTGTTTGTGGCGTCTATATTGAAAGTTATTATTTTATAAACCACGGTCTCTTTTCCTCTCTACTTTTTGGCTGTGTGGTGAGGCTCTGTCTTCTAGATATGGCTATTCCGGATTCACAAATGTTTTTTTCTTCAAGATGTTGGTGAAGTTTTGCGACTATGCGTTTATCTGAACTTTTGAATTGCTTAAGAAGAAAAATGTCAAACTTGACTGTGGAAAATAAAACGAGAAGAGTAAAGAGATGTGGGATAAATCTAAACGCATACTATAAAATTGAAGTTCAAAGATAAAAATCGAAATAAATTTATGTATAAATGAAACATACCACTCACTTAAGTTTATTCTAAGACTAATGTCCAGTTAAATTGATTTGAGAAAGAGATCTTATATAAATGTCTCACTCGTCAATTTACAAAGTTCATAATTATGTGAGAAGTAAAAGTTTGTCGAACTAGATTTCAACATTGTTCTGATAAGGTACGTGTATTATTGTCATAATTCATTGGTTCAAAACAAAGACGTCGTCAAACCGCAATTGAGTCCTTGCAAAAATGACACCACAATCATATTGATTTATATAAGGGTTGGCAACAAGTACTAAAATTGGTACTCGAGCACTCGGATAATCTTCAGATCGAGTATTCGAAAGATTATAACCGATATTGAATGAGATCAAATGCATGTTGAGTTTCTGTGAATACTCTTAAATTGTCAAGCAAGTTACTTTGTATTTATGTATCAACTACTCCATAATAGTAAGATTGATAAAACAATTAAGGAAATTAATGTTCATTATTTGGGGCGCGTCACGGGAAAATTACCTTCGGACAGTTGACGTCATTCTTTCGTATGACGTCATAAATTCAAGCAGACGACATTACTTTTTATGTACTTCGCGGTAAAAATACCGTTTTATTGTCAAAATGTGTAACAAAATCACATTTTAGTTATAAGAAATTGATATATAGATGTAAGTTCTTTTTAAATTTAGTTAAAACTAAAATATCACAAAAAATGACCGAAGGTACTTTTTCCGGTGACGTGCCCCATTTGTGTTTTGCATTTAATTTAATTTTTGAAAGAAATCTAAAAAGTGCCAAAGTTACTGCCGTGTTGGCAAGAAGAATTTCACAAATGTACTGTATACGGTGGACAGGATAATATCATACTGTGTCATATTCAAATCAAATTTAACAAAAACAATAAATCAACCCGATCGTCTTTTCTTAGTACATGTCTGTCTGCTTTTCGGGCTTGGCTTAGATTCATATTATAATCTCGCATGGTAGTTCCCGCCTTCTAGGCTAATTCTGAAGTACAAAATGATCATTTAACTTTTATCCGTCTTCTTCGCATTGGAAGTAACTTCACACAGGATTGTTGTTGATGTTATGCGGGTGTTTCAATTTGATGTTTACTTTGCAAGTATCTTTTTGGAATGTTATGCTGAAAATTAACGCCGTTTTACTGTTTTATTTTATTAATATTCATATATTGGTTCTTGTCATTCACAAATAAAAAATCAAGATTATATATTATTAAGTAAACGTTAATCAATCAATTGATTATTGTAGTGGATGGCCATTATTTTCAAACGGTCTTGCTGTAAAAGTCAAACAAAAGATATATGCTATCAAAACATTGCTTACTGACATATTAAGTGACAAGTGCAAACTCGGACCCTAACATTTTAAAATCTCAAAACAATTTCAAAGCGTGGCGACACCTATGGTGACTAAATGTGTCGCAAATTGTGACTTATCGGAACGTTCCAATTCTCAAACTTCTTACATCTAAATAATCTTGAACAAACATAGATTTCATTTTTATTTAAAAATTTATTTTTTATCGGGTACACGAGTAATAGATTTAGTACTAGATACATGGATGATCGATCGATTACTCGAATACTCGTTGCCATCCCTAATTTATACGTGTAACATGTATTATACATGACACATTTGGAAGCTATATGAACCAGAATAACTGGCTCCACCGAAGGTATTAAAGAAATCGATTTATGCGCTATCTTCTGTGAAACCGGAAGTCACTGTCGCACTGTATTTAATATTTTCTATTTCTGTTTGGAGCCATACGGAGATTGCGGGAGCCATGCAGAGATTTCGGGAGCCATACGGAGATTGCGGGAGCCATGCAGAGATTGCGGGAGCCATACGGAGATTGCGGGAGCAAAACGGGGATAACGGTAGTCATACGGAGATTGCGGGAGCTTTACGGAGATTGCGGGAGCCATACGGAGATTACGGGAGCCAAACAGAGATTGCGGGAGTCATACGGAGATTACGGGAGCTTAACGGAGATTGCGGGAGCCATCTGGAGATTGCGGAAGCTTTACGGAGATTGCGGGGGCCATACTGAGGTTGCGGGAGCCATACGGAGATTGCGGAATCATACGGAGATTGCGGGAGCTTTACGGAGATTGCGGGAGCCATACGGAGATTGCGGGGGCCATACGGAGGTTGAAGGAGCTTTACGGAGATTGCGGGAGCTTTACGGAGATTGCGGGAGCCATACGGAGATTACGGGAGCCATACAGAGATTGCGGGAGCCATACGGAGATTGCGGGAGCCATACAGAGATTGCGGGAGCCATACGGAGATTGCCGGAATCATACGGAGATTGCGGGAGTAATACGGAGATTGCGGGAGTCATACGGAGATTGCGGGAGCCATACAGAGATTGCGGGAGCCATACGGAGATTGCGGAATCATATGGAGATTTCGGGAGCCAAACGGAGATTGCGGGAGCCATACGGAGATTTCGGGAGCCATACGGAGATTGCGGGAACCATACGGAGATTGCGGGGGCCATACGGAGATTGCGGGGGCCATACGGAGATTTCGGGAGCCATACGGAGATTGCATGAGTCATACGGAGATTGCGGGAGCCATACAGAGATTGCGGGAGCCTTACGGAGATTGCGGGAGCCATACGGAGATTGCGTGAGTCATACGGAGTTAGCGGGAGCCATACGGAGATTGCGGGAGCCATTTCGGAGATTGCGTGAGTCATACGGAGATAGCGGGTGCCATGCGGAGATTGCGGGAGCCATACAGAGATTGCGGTGCTTTCTCAGCGTAATTTTAAAGTAAAAATACGAATGTTATTTATATATGCCAACTAGAACGCTCAAGGGGCGTTAAAAGCAGGACTGTGGTTTCAGATTTAAGATATAATTATATCATTTTGAAAGGTAAGTGAGAATTTATGTTTTCTTTTAGTTATGGAAACACTTATTCTCCTTTTCATCATTTTTTTTTCTTTTATAAATGAAAAATAACGTTTATACTATGTTTTTTCATAATCAGACCAGCCACCAACTGCCTATTTTCCATAAGCTGATATAAAATGAAAGTTGAAGGGCGGTAAATGCTTGTACTATTGAGCTAGTATTTTCTATTTGTTATCGCGATTTTTGTGTGTTAATGACCATGGTAGAAATTCAGAGCGTGTTTGAGAGTGGTACTGGGAGATAATGGATGAAAAGGGAGCTTTGAAAGAAACCGAACACGACAAAATATTGCAGGCTCGGTTTGATTGAGCATGTTCATGGGCAGTAATTGATATGCATATTACTGCCCACGCCGCCAGGCATCAGGTTGAGCACTTTACACCAATTAACAGTACAATTTTGATCAATCCCAAACTATGGTATGCATACGGCGGTGAACATGGAACCTTCAATGCGGTATTTTCAGATTTATATCATTCCATGTTCAGCGGCATATGGTCCTCAGATAAAAGAATGGGTTTGCCCTAAGCGAGAAAACAATGGGCGGAACTAAACAAAATAGCATTTTGACAGGGGATCTAAGAATATAAATCCTGCATATCACAGACAACGCAAAATGCAAAATTAAAAAGCAGGAAGTGTATACTGGGGGTGAATATCCGTATCTATAATCCGGATGTAAAAACCACCCATCTATAAACTGGCAGTTTTATTTAATAAAATTAAGAAGTACTATTGACATAGTACATAATTATGTATCGTGCTCAACGACCATATAAGGACGTAACTGATATCAGCACTGATTTAATGCACGGAGAGACTTTTTACAGCCGCCACGTGGCACAAACAACGCTTCTGCGTTATCGAGAGATGAAAAGGTTACTTTAAATATGAAAATATTGCAGGCTCTTTAAGCCCTTTATGACAAATGTGAAGGTAAGAAGACTTCTTGCCAAAAGTGTCTTGTACGACGACGACTGGATTTTTCATAAAAACAACGACCCAAAAACATCGTACAACATTCTCACCATTGATGTGCTGCCGACAATTCTAGAGTATTCTAGTAATTGTCTGGACTTAAACCCTATTGAAATCATCTGATGGATCACAAAGGACAAACGTAATGATTTCATATTGAAGGCCTGGGTCAACATGTTTTTGGACACCGACTCGTGAGTATAAATGAACTTTATGGGCAATAACCCTCGTTTATCGAAGCTAGTAGTGTCAAAACAAGAATACATAATACCGGTTAAATAATGAATTATTTATTACAAATAAAATGTACAACCAATAAAACCCTTAGAATGTAACGACATTACAAATTTCAAGCTATGTAAGTGTTCAACACTTGTAACAATTATTAAAATAAACAATAAAAACAAGAAATGGCATTTTGAAAATTGTTTTTGGACAGGACTGTATTCTTCAACATTTTACATGACAGCATTATTTAATAGAACAGATCTTTGACAAACTTCCCTAGAAAACGACGACCGAGATCATCTCATGAAAGGCAAATGTGAAGAGGAAATATACACTACTCAAAGTTCGCTATGCACCACAAGTTAATTATATCATTGTGAAGTCTACATTATTATAATGGGGCACGTCGCGGGAAAAGGTACCTTGGGTCATATTTTGTAATATTTTACTTGTTACTATATTTAGAAAGAACTTACAATAATATATTATTTTATCATAACTAAAATGTGAATTTTGTTACACATTTTGTTATAAAATGGCATTTTTACCGCGAAATGCATAATAATGTCGTCTGCTCAACTTTATGACGTCATTTCAAGGAATGACGTCAACCGTTCGAAGGTACCTCTTCCCATGACGCGCCACATATTATTTTTACAATACAACTCATTAAGTAGTGCATCGAGAATTTCGCCATAGTATTGATACCTTTGAATAAATGTCGATCTTATGGAGTAACACTTATTTTCTTGGTGTGTAGCTTAAGCTACGTACATGTACATGGACATTTGTAGGGTACTCAATCATTACTTTCACATGAAATGTGACTGATTTATGAAAAGTGTGAAGGTTAGAACGCCGTTTTTGGATGCAGACTTCCATAGATGTTTGGGTAAAAAATGTTGTTTTTTACAATGATCGACATACCAATCCTAAACATCAACCCATCCATATTCTTAATGAAGCCTCATGACTCATTTCAGTTTTATAAACATTTGTCTTTATTGGTTTTCATTTATCAGGTGCGTAAAAAATAAAACTTAAACATCGTAAATAGCATATAACAAAAAAATATGTGCTTAGCAAACTTTGAGAAGTATATGTATGTCAGTATTTCGCAGCGATTTGATTTCATAAAAAAACTTTCAAGGTCAAAGTTATCAACATACCATAATAATAATAATAAGAAGAATAATTATTATTATTATGATAAAACTCGCGTTACGATTGCCAAACTTAGAGTTCTAAATATCTTTTTTGTGTTTGCATTTTAAGGGAAACTAGATTAAAATAAAGCTATATTAAATTAGTCCTTGGAATTTTAACAGCAAGTGGCACTTTTATGCTGTTTTATCCGAACATAGCTAAAACTCTGCTTGTTTTCCTTTCTTTGTCTTTTTTTGGTTTTTTAGTTGTTGTTCCGGTTGGTTTCTTGCCATTTTTCGATTTTGTGGTTGGGGATTCAGTATCCGTGGTTGTTTGTATAGTTGTGGTGGTTGTGGGTGTAGTTGTCGTGGTTGTTGGAGTAGTTGTTGTGGTTGCGGTTGTAGTTGTGGTGGTTGTGTGTGTAGTTGTGGTGGTTGTGGATGAAGTTGTTGTGGTTATGGGAGTGGTTGTAGGTGTAGTTGTGGTGGTTGTTGGTGATGTTGTCGTGGTTGTTGGTGTAGTTTTGATGGTTGTGGGTGTAGTTGTGGTGGTTGTCGGTGAAGTTGTGGTGGTTGTGGGTGTAGTTGTGTTGGTTGTGGGAGTAGTTGTTGTGGTTGAGGGAGTGGTGGGTGTAGTTGTGGTGGTTGTTGGTGAAGTTGTCGTGGTTGTGGTTGTAGTTGTCGTGGTTGTTGGTGTTGTTGTTGTGGTGGTTGTGGGTGAAGTTGTGGGCGTAGTTATCGTTGTTGTTGGTGTAGTTGTGGTGGTTGTGGGAGTAGTTGTGGTGGTCGTTGGAGTAGTTGTGGTGGTTGTGGGCGTAGTTGTTGTAGTTGTTGTCTTAGTTATTGGTGTAGTTGTTGTTGTTGGAGTAGTTGTCGTGGTTGTGTGTGTACTTGTGGTGGTTGTAGGAGTAGTTGTGGTGGTTGTGCGTGTAGTTGTGGTGGTTGTGGGTGTAGTTGTTGTGGTTGTGGGTGTAGTTGTCGTAGTTGTTGGTGTAGTTGTGGTGGTTGTGGGTGTAGTTGTTGTGGTTGTGGGTGTAGTTGTTGTGGTTGTGGGTGTAGTTGTCGTGGTTGTTGGTGTCGTTGTTGTGGTTGTGGGTGTAGTTGTCGTGGTTGTTGGTGTAGTTGTTTTGGTTGTGGGTGTAGTTGTTGTGGTTGTGGGTGTAGTTGTTGTGGTTGTGGGCGTAGTTGTTGTGGTTGTGGGAGTAGTTGTCGTAGTTGAGGAAGTTGTGGTTGTTGAAGAAGTTGTCGAGTTGGTAGGGGATGTCGTGGTAGAAGAAACACGCTCGGTGCATTGCCCTTGGTAACACTGCAACATAAAAGACATGCGAAATGTTAGCATACCATCGTTTAGGGTGTATCTAAATTGTACTGTTGAACGTTGATTATCATTATAATTATTATATTTTCAATTTACATCATTATACAATACTTTCGATTAATGATTTTTCAGTTGAAATGGAGAATTGAAATGGAGCCTCCGTTTCAGGCAAAAAAGAGGCTTGGAATCAGAGACTGGTTTCAAATCTCAGTTTTTATAATCTTTAGCCCTGTTTGAGTACACAACATACCAGTTTAGTTCCACCGCAACTAGTTCCGGCCTCAGCGTGAATAAATGTAGCACTGGTGCAGACTCCGTTAGTCGTCGATTTAGAGCATGGAAGGCCTTTCCAGCAGATATCGGCTAAAGCAACGCCCTTCAAAAGAAAATGTACAGAATAAATATTGGGCAATTCAAGTTTATGTGACACAGTGATAAATTGTGTTTATTGTTTAATTAATGTTATATTGCAACAATTGTAGCTTAAATTCTCTTTCAAAAAAATTGTATTCGTTCCTCAAAATTCATCATTGGAGAAAAACCATGAGAGAACCCAGAAGGGCAAGTTGGACCTCTTTGCCCCTAGAACCCGATCAGCGAGCTTTTTATAGAAAATCGAATTAAAAACATAGTGTCTGTTTTTAACGAAACTCTGTATTTTGGTTAAGTTTGTTTGTTTAATACATTACAGATTAATTCTTAGATCAGAGAAGGGCATTACCGTCCAGGATCCACTGCAATATATTGATCCAGGCCCGACAATAAGTCCGCACTGTTCATCTTTCAGGTATATTTCACCAAGGAGTTCCGATGTTAGAACTCGATTATACTCTACTGGGTCGAAAGAGTTGCGTTCTAAACACGTCAGTCCGTATGGATCTTTCCACAACCTGAAGATGATGAGAGTTATCAACTTTACAAGGTTTAGCTTTCCAAACAGCTAGTTGGTCGTTGAAAAACAATTTAATTGTGCTTACCAATTTGAAGACACTTCTCTAATGTGTAAACATATTATAATGTAATATGATAACGTGTGAATACTTTCTTATAAGTTTCAAAGTAAACGAATGAATGAAGTGTTCATTTTTAGCAGACCGACTTCTTAAACAGTTTTACCATAAACTAATATTAAAAATGTTTACCTTATACTTACTGGGAACGCGTTGTTAACAATAATGTTACTTTAAAGAGTCGTTACCATACAGTGTCGTTCATGCTTTAAAGCCTTTTACAATTATCTTAATTTGATAGAATTGTTACCATTTACTTGCATTGAAAGACAATAAATATACACTGAAGGGTTGTTACCATTAACTTAACTGCAACAGAGTTGTTAAAATGTGTTAGCCTTAAGTTATTAATATAAACTTACTTTGAAAGCGTTGTAACCGTACCTAAATGGGTAAGCCCTTAGTTAATGTTTGATGATGTGTTCAATTTGCGATCACTTACCCTACAGGTACAACTGTTTCTTGTTATTGTTTCTTGTATACTGTCTGCATGTGCTCTTCTATTGTATGTTAAATATGCCATGTTTACTATTTGTAAACTGTAACTTGTCTTTGCCATATTTATGATGTTGCAAATTGCCAAAGGCAACAATTTGCCGATATTGCCAATAAATTTGAAACTTTAAAATTTTAAAATAAACTTACTTTGAAGTTTTCACCATAACTGAATGTGACAGCCTTTTTAACATAAAGTCAACTTACTTTGAAAGCATTGTCACAATAACAACATGTGTTAGCGATTTTAACCTAAACATACTTTGACAGCGTTGTACCATAACTTAATGTGTTAGCCTTTTAAACGTAAACTTACCTTAAAAGCGTTGACTCCATTGTTTTTATGGAGCAGGATGAGAATGACCATGGGTTTTTAGCGTCTGCTACGCTACTAACAAATCCGGCGCTGGGGCTCATGATGAACTTTTGATTCACTAAACAATTTGTCGTATTGGGGTCATGTTGAACACCGAGACTGTAAAGATAGTTAAATATTTAAATCTTTTGAAATTTAAAAATTATTAAATATGAAATACATGTGCTAGTAATTCACGTGAATACTTGGGTCCAAATGTATAAAACTCGATATCAATCTCCATGCTAAAACTCTATTTCATTCTCAAGGCCTTGAAGTGAAATTTACTGATTTAGACTGATTAAACTGCACTTTTTGAATTCGTTAATGCCAAACTAACTAATTTATAATAGAATTTTTCTTTTTTTGTAGAAAATGACACAACAATTTGATTTTGAGCACGGAGTTCAAACATTAGTTTTGTAACCTCGGGTTTGATTGTACAGCGCATACTCGAAACATGTGAATGACATATGCGAAATAATTCTGCTGGAAATAATACTTGACTAACTTGTGTGCAAGCTGATGCGCGGCTGTTTTTAACGTGTGACGAATCTTCAACAACAGAAGCCGCAAGATAATCGGTACTGCGCGTACGGAAAATTATACTTACTTGTGAGCAAGCTCATGCGCAGCTATTATTGACGCGTCACCGTATGCCATATCTTCTACAAGTGAAGCCGCGAGATAATCGGTTCTACACGTTGCTGATATAGTGCTGTTACCATCTCCAAGCATTCTGGCAATACCTGGGTTAAAAAAAGATCGATATTGGAGAACTGAGAAAACCACTTGCATAAATACACACATCTATAGTTCATCGGTTTTATAGAAAGTTTTATTTCGAAAAGCTCATGGACAGAAAATAATCCCAATACACACTGGGGATCGATCCCGTATCCTACAGCGACTAGCAAGCCCAAAAATTGTATAATAGTCGTGTTTGGTGGCTTTCTAAATAGTAAGTTTCTTTTGAATCTATTTACAAATTTCGCTCAAGCCATATAACTGCTGTAAACTTTCCCCAAGTTTATTCAGCACAGTTACATGTGAAGCATAAAGGCGAGAACAATGTGTGTCGAAATACCTCATGTAACTTTTGTGTTTCAATATTTATTACCGACGACTTAGTTACATTTGTTTCTTACTGAAGATTGCGAGATCTTACCGATTGTGTATTGGCCGCTAACAACTCCGCTAGACCACAAGTCTCGTCTGAAATGTATTTAATTTAAAACGTTTTACTTTACTCATTAAGTGAAGTTCGGTTATTTAAAAACGGTGTAATGGTTAATACAGAACTACTTCGGAATGCATTAACTGCTAGACCCTGGTTCTGACAACAAAGAACTGAATCATATAAGCTTCAACATGGGTTCGTTACAAGGCCAATGTTTTTAACTAAACCGATTAATTTCTCAGCATGGAATTGGAGTATACATGCTTTTTGGAAACTGGAACTGGTAAAAGTAAAAATTTAAATGTTGATTCTTTAGTTCTTTTGATCATTTTTATGCGATTCTTCATTATGCGAGTGCTTAGCTGTTCAACAGAAGATGTTTCAGCAGTTTAAGCAGGTTTATGCAGTATAATAGGCTCTTTACAAAAGATAGTGTCCGTTTCGTGGCCTTTATTTTTACATCCATCTTGGTTTAAGAAGGCACGAAGGGATCTAAAGCTACATTACATAAACATATGTAAAACTGATGTTTCTTATGTATCATGTTTGAAGAATGTACTCCAGTTCGGATAAGTTAAAATGATTTGCTTTGTGTAGTTAGAACTTTGGTCAAGTGTACCTGCATTAAAACGATATATATATATATATATATATATATATATATATATATATATATATATATATATATATATATATGGGTGAGATAAGTAACCAACGAACAATAAGGAACAGATCTAAGCACCAGACACGGCGACATCGCCTAGCCAAGAGTGCTGTACATGGTTAGACGTGCCATCCAAGTTCTCAATAGAGAAACTTTCCGGCAACGCATATAAACCATAACTATCCACAAATGGCCCCTGACTGCCTAGACATTTACATACACTTATTTTTATACATATACAAACATGTAGGACAATTACATATTACACCAATTAGCATCGTGCTTCCTTCTTTATAACCCAGGGCTGGTAGACAGAGGGAGCAATTTCCATTTCCGTTAATGCACGTGTATTTATAATTTTCATTCAGATCTCTTGCTATCTTTTCGATTAGAATGTCGACAGCAAAGCATGTTAAAACATTTCATTGCATATACGTGTTTGCGAAGTGATTATTGATAATTGATACTAAGTGTACCTTGAAAATGACATAATAGCGTCAGAGTTTGGATCTTTATTACTTTTTCCCCAAGCTTCAAACGCGTTCAATGCAGCACCGGCGTTATAAGCTTCGATTCCGTCATCATTCGTCCCAACAATATTGTTCGTTACCCAAGAACACTGGGAGGGTGTCTGAAATATATAATATAAATGATATCACAGCGAAAATATTTAATGTTTTGAAACATCCAAATTTGTAATGTAAACAAAGTGACTGAGATGCAATATTCTTACAAAGTCATGGTAAGATTGAATGAAGCCAAAGTTGTGAAAGCGTTACAGGACAGAGGCAGTAGAGTTATGAAGGTTTAGCAACGCTTCGGCACTTATTTTATCGGAAGTTTGTTTGTTCAAAGAACATTTTTTTCATTATTCGATAAAGCAGTATGAGCACAATGAATGTATTTACCTCTCTGATGTTAATCAAGTAGGGAATGATGTCAATTTCCATTGTATCAGAAGTCACGGAAGAGTAACGTATGTCCATCTGTAAAGAAAAAACATATATTTCCAGCAAAAAAAAAAGGTTTTCAATACATGGAAGCGTGCGATTAATCATTAGTTATCTATTGTGCCTTTATTTAAAAATAGCTCTAACATATGCTTAATATAATTTTATAGACGTGTTTGAGGAAAGTGACTTACATGGTTCGCAATTTGTTCGTAATACTCTACGATTTTCTGAATGGTTGCGTCACGGTTTTGACCTAATCGTCCCATCCAGCTGAAATAAATATAACAGACATTTGGGTTTTTCTCTGATATGCAGAATGCTAAAATTTACTGATGTTTGCTCTAAAAGTAAGTAATACGCATAGGCTAAATAACTTCAAATAATGAAACCAAAGAAATTTAACTCTCTTACAAATGTAAACCAAAAATCCAACGGTTTATAACCAGTTTACAAAAATTTGTATTCGATAAGAATTTACATTTGGGTCACTTAGTCAGTTTGTGCTATTACAATGTAAACATTAGAAAAATCAAGTCATTAAACATTTAAGCCCAATTTAGCCTTTGTTCATATCTCTGTATATTAAAAATGTTTTGGAATGCTTTTTTGTTACGCCACTATTATTTTCTTGATATTTTCACTAAAAACATCAATTTAAAGACAATAAGCTATACCAAATATCCTTTTGCTATGCACATTCGTGTAGTCTTTCAACGAAATCGATTGTCTTAGATTTATTCACGAAAAAATTTAAATAGAAATTATTTATGTAAATGTAAGATTTGAATTAAGGACGCCTATTTACTTTTTTGTTCATTGAAATAGATGAAAATGGAACTTAGAAAGCTACGGAACAAGACCAATATGAAAATACTGTAAGCTCGGTTTGATTGAATCTGTTCATCGGCAGTATTACAATACATATATTACTGCCAACGCCGCCTAGCCCCGGTTTGAGCGCAACTCAATATTTACACCAATTAACAGTATACTTGATCTTTCTTAATGAAACCACTTACAAAGTAAACACATCATCACACACCACCATTTCTAGTTCCACCTTGAAGGATCGTACTGGCGCTGTTTGTCTTTTAGCTCGCAACAGGGTCAACAAAGTAGACACATCTCTCCGATTTCGGGAATTATTTTCTGGTTCTTTGGGACATGATAAAAAATGGTTAATCTAAAATAGTCATTTCTTTAAATATGTAAAACTGTTAAGATTACCAAAAACTTAAGCGTTTTTAATTGATTTAAAAGTATTCTTGCCTACCTGATAATTGTTTTTGCGTCGTTTACCGGGAAATGCCCTATCTTTCACAAGATACCGTTTGCGTGCTAACGTGAGTAACGTCACGTAATCAGGCATTTGATATCATTTATTCAAATTTATGAGGTTATACAGAAAGAACTGTAAAAAGCCATAAAGGAAACGTTGATCTGATCCTTATAATTTTATGAAATGCCATGTTATAATTTGAAGAAAAGGGTCAGTATTTTACGTGAAGTGTATCGATGTTTGAAAGTCAGTTTTTAACCAAACAGATTAGGGAATGTTTGGATTATAAAATCTTGTTTAGTCACAAGTTTTATAAGATGAGAATAGTACATTATCAAAGCGATATTAAACCTAAATCGCGTTTTGTTGACAAGAACGCTGTGTATTAACGACATAGAAGGGGACTATTTCCTATGTACGACCTTATTTTATCAATATATCAATGTCTTATCTTGAATTTCGTGAGAACATAACATGATCAATACCGATATTTAACCAAAATCGCGTTTGTTGTCCAGAACGCTGTGTATTAACGACATAGAGGGGGCCAATTTCCGGTGTACGACGTTAATATGTCAATGTCTTATCTTGATTTTCGTGGGAAAATGCAGTGTACAATCACAGGACTACCTTGTTTATCGACTCTAATTAGTTCCGCATCTTCTCCATATTTGTTTCGCACTGGTTCCTTCCTATACACCGTATGGGAGTTATTAGCCGCTACACCGGTGTGGGGATCAATTATATATTCGTTACCCTGGTGATAGAAATTGCCAGCCTAAAACAAAAAGACTATCTGCGATAGAGAAAATGATAAATAATAATTGTGATTTTTTCTTATGTATACATAATTTTTCCTAAAGTGTGATTTTAAAAGTACACAAAGGCAGCCTTAGTGGTGTAATAATGAAATAGTGAAACATGCAATTCAGCAAAAGCCTTACACATCAAAAAACACAGCGCCCTAATAAAATTTGTTATTCTCTAATATTAGGTAATCTCCGTATAAGTTGTAATTAAAAAAAAATATCATAACACAATTTATAACTTACAATGAAACAAGGCTCTGTGAATTTTGGACATTTCACCATAGCACCGCCGCCGTTTCCGAGTACTTGGTAGAATCTGTAATCCTATTGAACATGAAGGTACGTGTCAGTTAGTTAATTAATACAATCAATAATAAACAAATGCATGTACTCCCTCGAAAAAACATATGGCAAAGCGTGATATAGGTATTATGAAAGCATTTGATAGGGTTACGGGAAATGCCGAAAAGTGCCGTAAACGGTAACGAACCTATATAAATCGAACTTAAAATTAATTTTAATATTAGTATTTTTGAGATTTTATATTAAAAGCGCATACATTGTTATGAGCGTTCCCTCAATTATAGACATTTTCATTAGACCTATTAAATTATGATGTAAAGAATAATTATCTAATAATAGTCGGGGCATGTCACGAAGTAAGGTACTTGTGATGATATCTTTCATAAACCGCTGAAAAACAATAACTCTTTCGGTATAATTCAAACCGATATTAGTGTTATTATAATTAAAAGCGATGGTATAATTTATTAAAGGCCCAAGGATATATGAGACATCCCACGGGAATGATGTGTCCTCTTTGATAGGTCTATATATTTAACCATTTTATTTGTTACTTTATTTCAAAGAACCATATTATATGTCATTTTCTGATGACAAAAACGTGATATTTGACACAATTTACGTTACGTGAGAGTTGCGTACCTTTGGTTTGTCCATGTTAATCATCTCGCTACCGGAATCCGAGGTCACTTTAACCAACACACGGGAATTTTGCTTGTATTTCCTTGTAAGATTCAGTTCTATTATTTCCCCATTTTCCAAGGTTACCGTAAATTTCATTTCTTTCCTAAATACATCAGTCGGATTTGCAGCACTCCTTTCGGACAGCTCGTGGTTGGATTTGACATGCTGCACTGTCGCTCCTGTAAATAAAACAACAACTGCCTAACTTGAGCTTTACCAACAGATTTCTTCCTAACATTTCACGTTAAACTTTATAATAAAACAATCGATAACATATATACTCGGAATTGCAGAAAAAAATATAAAAAAGAAGTAAAAATGGGGATTTTATTGATTATTTTTATATCTAAGAGGAAGAAAATAAATAAATAAGTTATAAGAAAACTTTATCGATGTTATGAACAGAACAAGAAAACTGTATACCTGTAGTATATAATGACAACCCTGTTTTAAATGTATGCATTTCAATGAAATGCCGATGTTTTCTATGTTCTAAATGTATTTTGATATTATTTAATATCTCAAGATACAGTTTTTAAATATGGCCATCGATTATCTTTCCATTTGTGTAAATGGCATAAGTTTTTACTCACACTCTTCTCCAAAACCCCGAATTAACAATATGTTACAGTCTTCTGAAACCTTATCTTCCCTTTATGTTGATATTGATGCTGCTGTTATATTGTTGTTGTTTTTAACAAAACTTATGTATTTTAGTTTTGATCATTTCGAACACACTTACTTAAAAGAACTTAAAAATTAAAGTTAAGTTTTTTTAAGTAAAAAAGATTTTCAAAGAACCGTCAACATTAAATGTCTGAAAAATGTACATTGACGATAAGATTAATGTATGTAAAAATGTAAAAAAGCAAATTAAATAGTATAAAAATGTTACTTACGTATGCCATCCTTCATCAACGGGAAATACTGGCCATTTCCGAACTCCAGTAACCAGAACGAGGCTATAGCCAGGGATATGAGAATCTTCATTTCACCAGTATACAACAATATTAATATGTAATAAAAACTGAATTCAAAATATTCTTTAGTTAAATTGTCGACGTTTATATTAATGGTTTTGCTGAATGAGATATTTCTTAGTATATATACCATGGTTAGAACGTGTTTGAACTTGTTAAACAAAATAATTTGTCAGGTGACAAACTGATTGAATCATTGGCGTCATAAAGAATTAAAATCACAATATAAAATAAATAATACAGATTACTACTCTAATCCCTATTGTTATGCTACGACTTCTCAGGCTATTGTAAAAGATTGTCTTTGTTTGTTAATTAAGAGTGAGAAAAACATGCCATTTGAAGAATCACCGTCAAAGAGAGATGTTTTTCGCATCTCCGCGAGTGATTTATGTTGTTTGCGTTTTGTACAATTGAGCAATTGTCGACCACCCAAGCCATTGTTTCGCTCAAATTTTACTCACTCTCACTCTGTTTGAGTAACTAAATCAGTTATTGTTTTCTGTTGATCTTTACACCCCAAATTTCAGTGTCCATTTTTTAAACACACAGAAAAAGTATAACACAAGAAACTTTTATCACAGACCTAAACATTTCAATTAACCAGTTATTTAAGGCAGTTAATAGATTAGAATATTTAAATTTGCAAGTTTGTTAAAATTATTTTGCAGGAAACATAGCTGAGAAATATTATACAGATACATACATATATAAAGTTCTATTGTGCGCATATATAGTGTTGTATTATGGTTATTAGTAGAATATAGTATATAAAGATGTATTTTCACTACGATGTATATTTAGAAATGCCACAGTTTTCGATATATATTTCTCTTTACAGTATATTTCATGTAATAGTTACATAATATTAAGTTACATGTATTGCTCCGTTCGTCACAGCGCTTTGTCATAGTCAAAAAAAGAAAAATATAGAAATGCAGCTCAATAAAACTTTGCACAAACCAATAATATTTATATATATGTAATTTACATACGCTATGAAAAGTTAGAACAGTAGAGAAAAATAGTGAGACCTAAAAATTACATGATATCATTCTATTTGCAATTCAACACAAAAACGGAGCAACACTAAACATTAATTAAAATGTCTTAGTAATTAGATACAGTATTTAAGGTCCTTTGGTCTAACAAATGCATACAATGCGAGTTATTTGTAATAGTAAAAGTGTGTATGACCTTCGATTGCCTGGTCGCTAAAATGGATGACCAAAAATAAAAATGTTGATCTCTCTCTCTCTCTCTCTCTCTCTCTCTCTCTCTCTCTCTCTCTCTCTCTCTTTCCATAATTTAAAGGACCGTAGATTATGTTGTCAGTATAATTTTGCTATTTCTGGCATTTAAATTGTTGTTTTGTGTTGCATCGTTTTTGTGAAAAATTGCAAAAAGAATGTTAGGGTATTTTTAAGGTCGAACTATTTTTCTTTATTGTTCTAACTTTTTTAACTTAAAACTTTTGTAAAATAATCATACATTTACGTATATTATTGATTTGTGCAGTTTGATGAAACTGCATTGTGCCGTTTGAGAGATTCGATATTTTACGTTAATTTTTGTTTATAACAAAACAATGACAAACGGCTCAATACCTTTTGTGTTTTGAATGCGATTGTCTCCTTTAAAATAGTTAATTTGCTTTCACCTCATTTTGTCATTTAATTGGCATGGGTGAAAAAAGATTTTATTTTACTTGACACAATCAAGAACAACATCGTATTTAGGTTTCCAAGTATCCGTGTTTATTACATATTTTCTCAGTATGTACAAACATAAACATGAGAACATATATACATAAAACAATATTCTTATTCCGATTGCGACATGTCTAATTAGTTTATTTTACAAAAGGACAACCCAAGATAGTGTGTATTTTATTTCGTTGATTACTCGCTTCAGTCGAGCGGAAAGCTCGCGTTATCTATACAAAAGTCACCGGCCACCTCTGTGTGTTTCAATACAGGGTATGGGTATAGAAAGCAGATTACACGTGTCAGATAATGAAAATCAATAATAAGTACGGTGAACAATTTAGAGTGGCAAGAAATGGAATAATTTATCATTTGGCCTATACTTTTAATAAATTTTGAATAGAACCGATCTTTATTTCCACCTCAGGCGTACAAGTATGCAGTATGAGGGATAACATATTTACATATAATAATACTTAGAACGTGACCTAAACAACAAAACAAAAGCAAAGAAAAGTCATGATAATTTGTCAAGGAGCTCGGAAATGTTTTTAAAAGGGAAAGGTAATTTGATTTGTACTTAAAAAAATAAATAAAGTCGATCTTTTCTCCGTAAGAAATGTGCACTTGTTTTAGTGGCCCTTCGTCTTAGTGCTGTTAAAAAGCCTATACATTTTTCTCTGTCCGCCAAATACAATTATACGGTTTTGATTATATTTTTCACAATTTTAAACATGTTGCAATGAACATCAAGTATCTTCAATACGCGTACATTTTTGTAATGAATTTCTCAATATAACTTGATCTAGATACGTCCTTAAAAGTATGATAACTTTTTAATTCATTTTTAAATTAAACCTAGTGATATTCAACATCCAACTCATTTAAGTCTACTCTTTAATGAGCATTTCGGCCCTTATCAAAATGTACATAAATACCAACCCATACTTACTGAAAGGTCAATAAATAGTGTCTTTAACAAAAGAAGACCCGGTGGGTTGGCCATGACTGGAAATATGTAAACCTCGGGTGAGGATTTAGTTAACATTATTGCCTTGTATATCATTTACAACTCGAAATTCTCGTGTACTCTCCCCGTAAGTCACTTAACACATCATCACCGTAATAAACATAAACCTGTTTTTACTTCAGTAAACACAATGACAAATTTTTGTGTACATGTATATCACAAACGAGAAAAATTTAATTTATTTAACGGCAATGCGTAGAATTATGTATGTACATGTATACAGTTGTGCATCCTCATCTTTTATGTCTCTTTCCGTATTTTGTATTCTATTCCATATCTTGTATATTCACGATTGCGTCTTCTCTTACATCAGATTCGAAGGTTATAAAACTGAAAATGGGACCAATCGCCATTTCAGCTAATCAGATGCTTGAGATTTGAGACTGGTTTCCATGCTCAGTTTTATAACCTTCTGCCCAGGTCTTGGATCCACGTATCCTATCGGCTAATTACTTTCCAAGTGTAGATTTACGAAGACTCAAAATTGCTTAAAATTATCAAATTGCATAAACGTCCCAGAAAGTGGGATGTTTATATACTCAGCAAAAATAGAAAGTACCCACTTTTTATGCTTATATTCTCATTCACATATTTTCATTTAATTACGAACACTTCAAAAGGTGTTTTATTAATTAATCTCAGTTGTTTTTAAGTTTAATTGTTCGTGAACATAATCTTCCACACCTAAACCTGAGCAAATGCCCGTCAGATAACAATGAATGGTGGATTAAACACCCCTATATATTCAATTCAAAGGGAGGTAATAGGAAATGTTTGGGATTTCTAGCGTTTTTTATAGAGGAAGAGTTGTTTTATTAATGATTTTTTTGTGATTTTATTGACATGAAGAACTGGAAAAATTGATTTAATTCCAACAAATGTGAATATTGTTTAGAATCACTTACTTCTTCCTAAAACCCCAATAATAGCAAAGGGAAAGATAACTTAGTCGTGACTGCAGATTTTTAAGAACAGTTTATTTCTTTGTAATGATTACAGCAATGCAGATCTGTTCAAAGAAGATATTTTCTATTTTATTTTTCTAGTTTTACAAAATCACAGGTAGAAAAGTGGGTACTTTTTATTTTTTGCTGAGTATAGTATATCATGGTTGTTTGTTTGGGCAGATAATAATGAAGCTGCTTTTGTGCAGACAAGGTCTAAATAGTTATTTTGGCACTTTCAGGGGCCATAACTCTGGAACCTATAATGCAATATGGCAATTTCAAGAAAGAACCCAAGATCTTATGGTAATGAAAGTGAAGACTAAAATTAAGACCACCAGTGTGCAGACAACCTGTTATTATAGCTTGACCTAGTGACCCAGTTTTCAAGGTCAAATGACCCAGTTTCAAACTTTACCTAGATATCATTGAGATAAACATTCTTACCTAGCTTGAAAAAGAGGACCAAAATTAAGACTGCTAGAGTGTGGCCAAGCTTTATCTACAATTCGCTCATTAACCTAGTTTCTAAGGTCACATGACCCAGTTTTGAACATGACCTAGATATCGTTGAGATAAACATTCTGACCAAGTTTGAAGAAGATTCCACCAAAATGAAAACCTCTAGGGTGAAGACAAGCTTTTTCTTTAATTTGACCTAGTTTTAAGGGTCACACGACCCAGTTACGAACGTGATCTAGATATCATTGAAATAAACATTCTGACCAAGCTTAAAGAAGATCGCACCAAGAGTACAAGCGCAAGAATGTGGAAAGCTTTTTCTATTTTTTGACCTAGTGACCTAGTTTTCAAGGTAACATGACCCAGTTTCAAGCTAAACCTAGGTATAATTGAGATAAACATTCTGACCAAGTTTAAAGAAGATCGCAGCAAAATTACGACTGCTAGAGTGCAGACATTCTTTATCTATTATTTGACCTAGAGACCTTAATTTCAAGGTAATATGGGATAGTTTCGAACTTAACCTAGATATTTTTTAGATAAACATTCTGACCAAGTTTGAAGAAGATCTCAACAAAATAAAGACCTCTAGGGTTCAGACAAGCCTTTTCTTTAATTTGACCTAGTGACCTTGTTTTAAGGGCCACATGACCCAGTTACGAACTTAATCTAGATATCATTAAAATAAACATTCTGACCAATATTAAAGAAGATCGCACCAAAATTACAAGCGCTAGAGTGTGGAAGACTTTTTCTATAATTTGACCTAGTGACCTAGTTTTCAAGGTTACATGACCCAAATTCGAACTTGACCTAGATGTCATTGAGATAAACATTCTGATCAAGTGTGAAAAAGGTCCCAACAAAATTAAGACCTCTAGGGTGAAGACAAGCTTTTTCTTTTATTTGACCTAGTTTTAAGGGTCACATGACCCAGTTACGAACTTGATCTAGATATCATTGAAATAAACATTCTGACCAAGCTTAAAGAAGATCGCACCAAAATTACAAAGGCTAGAATGTGGAAAGCTTTTTCTAAATTTCGACCTAGTGACCTAGTTTTCAAGGTAACATGACCCAGTTTCAAGCTAGACCTAGATATCATTGAGATAAACATTCTGACCAAGTTTAAAAAAGATCGCAGCAAAATTACGACGGCTAGAGTGCAGACAGGGTTGTTCTATAATTTGACCTAGAGACCTTAATTTCAAGGTAATATGGCCCAGTTTCGAACTTAACCTAGATAGTTTTGAGATAAACATTCTGACCAAGTGACCTTGTTTTAAGGGCCACATGACCCAGTTACGAACTTGATCTAGATATCATTGAAATTAACATTCTGACTAAGATTAAAGAAGATCGCACCAAAATTACAAGCGCTAGAGTGAGGAAGGCTTTTTCTATAATTTGACCTAGTGACCTAGTTTTCAAGGTTACATGACCCAAATTCGAACTTGACCTAGATATCATTGAGATAAACATTCTGATCAAGTTTGAAGAAGATCCCATCAAAATTAAGACCCCTAGAGTGCAGACAAACTTTTTCTTTAATCTGACCTAGCTGTAAGGGTCTTATGACCAAAGTTTTAAGAAGATCGCAACAAAAATTAAGACTGCTAGAGTAAAGAGAAGCTTTTTCTATCATTTGACCTAGTGACCTAGATTTCAAGGTAACAAGGCCCAGTTATGAACTTGACCTAAATATCATTGAGATAAACATTCTGACCAAGTTTTAAAAAGATCGCACCTTAATTAAGACTGCTATAGTGCGGACAAGCATTATCTATAATTTGAACCAGTGACCTAGATTTCAAGGTCTCATGACCCAGTTTCGAAATTGACGTAGATATCAATGAGATAAACATTCTGACCACTAATCAGCAGATTTTATTCCCAAATGAGTAATTTGTGAAAAAATACAGCCTATATCCAATCATTCTCGTCATTCTTTTTCAATCGTTGGGACAATAGTTCTTTTAAATAAGGATGGTTTTGTATCACTTGTTAACTTTTGTTTTTATAAGGCCTTTTGAAAAAAGGGACGTATTATGGGAACACCTGCGGCGGGCGAGTGGGCGGGCGGGCGGCGTCCACAGCATTTCCGCTCTCTAAGTCAAAGATTTTTCATCCGATCTTTATCAAACCTGGTGAATATGTTGGTGGGCATAATATGTCGGCCAAGTTCGATAACTAGCCAAATCCCCCCAGGCACTCCTGAATTATGGCCCTTAAATTGTCCAAAATTTGGGTTTCCGCTCTCTAAGTCAAAGAGTTTTCATCCGATCTTTATCAAACTGAGTGAATATGTTGGTGGGAAAATATCTCGACCAAGTTCTATAACCAGCCAAATCGCCCCAGGCACTCCTGAGTTATGGCCCTTTAATTGTCCAAAATTACTGTTTCCGCACTCTTAGTCAAAGAGTTTTCATCCGGTCCTTATCAAACTTGGCGAATATGTTGGTAGGCATAATATCTCGACCAAGTTCTATAACCTGCAAAATCCTCCCAGGCACTCCTGAATTATGGCCCTTGAATTGTCCAAAATTACTGTTTCGGCTTTTTAAGTCAGAGTTTTCATCGGGTCTTTATCGAACTTGGTGCATATGTTGTTGGGCATAATATCTCGACAAAGTTCTATAACCAGCAAAATCCCCTCAGGCACTCCTGAATTATGGCCCTTAAATTGTCCAAAATTACTGTTTCCGCTCTCTAAGTCAAAGAGTTTTCATCCGGTCGTTATCAAACTTGGTGAATATGTTGGTGGGCATAATATCTTGACCAAGTTCTATAACCAGCCAAATCCCCCTGGCACTCCTGAATTATGGGCCTTGAATTGTCCAAAATAAGGGTTTATGCTCTCTGTAAAAGAGTGTTCATCCGATCTTTATCAAACTTGGTGAATATGTTGGTGGGCATTATATCTTGACCAAGTTCTATAACCAGCCAAATCCCCCAGGCACTCCTGAATTATGGCCCTTGAATTGTCAAAAAACTGAATTATCGGTATCTGCTCTCCAAGTCGAATTATTTTCATCGCATCGTTACGCAACTTTGATGATCAGCATTTTGAAGGGCGTATTTTGTGTCAGTTTGGCACTCTTGTTTTAACTGTTATGCAAAAGTTGCAAAACATTCTTTTGTTGTGTATATTAAATAAAATCGATTTAAGATTAAACTCTTTAAACAGCAAAAATGACACTCAAATTTTTAGTACGTCATCATTGGTAAGACCAGCACTATTTAAACACTCGTCTCCGCAGATTCCATTCTTTTCGATTCTGATTCTACTGAGAGAGTAAGAAGTTTTTTCTACTTTACATTAAACAATTAGATTTAAAAATTATAAAAACTTAAAAAATGACTTAATGTTTTACTCTCCTAACCGCTGTATATTTATTATTTATAAAAAGATCATTTAAAATATTTTCTTTTGATTTGCACTAATGTATACGTTTTAAAGCAGATTTTATACACAACTACGTGAGACTAACGTGGTCAGCATGTTACATATATACCGATTATTAATTTCTCGTTTTCAGTATGATTTAAATATAATTTTGTAATGGAATGCCCAAAAGACGCATGTTCACATTTCTAAACACATATATACCTGTTATTAATTTCTCGTTTGCAATATGATTTTAATATAAACATGTTATGAAATGCCCCCAAAACGCATGTCTCAAGGCGGATGTCTGTAAGGTCAGGAATGAGGTTGCCTTGGTGAGACGTGAGGCTATTCAAGGCGGTGATGACAGATGTCAGAAACGGGTTGCCTCGGTAATGGATCAGGATGTGCGGACGGAAACGCCACCTCCTTCATCCTCCACACCAGCAGATGAAAAACTTTACTTATCCGGACTGTATGATTGTAAATCACACCCCTCAAACGATCAAGGACAAAATTCGGTCCAACCAATATATAGCATTGCAAAACATGTTGAAAAAAGATTTCGGACAATACACTGGCTTTAAGCAGCAAATTCAGGTTTTAAATGGCGAATTAATCATATCTCCAGCGGGAAACGCCTCGACCAGCAAGTTGCTAGAAAAAAAGAAGTCTGGACAGACGCCTTCCTAATATGAATTTGCATTTATGTTCAAAAACAAGCTTATTTAACCATAAATCTTATGCAGTATTTAGCTAACATAAAGTTCGCAGCTACAAAAAACATCGGATGGGCAACTTATGACGCAAAATTTAGACTGAAAATGTCAACAGATCCTAACCAAAAAAAGGGATACTAATGACCATTGTTTATGGGTGCTATATGTGCAACCTATTCAAAACTTTTAACTTCAATCTAGATACAAAAAATGTTTAAATTTTAATAACAAATGGTTCTGCAATGAACGACCATGCAGTTACGCCCACAAATGTATCAAGTGCAATTGAGATCACCCTGCTTTATATTGTCCACTTAACATTCAACAAAGTCAACTTAATAACCAAAACCCATTTGCCATCATCCGTCCCAGACATAAGATTCCTCAAGTCCGCTTTCCCTTAACAAATGGTCTTAATTTCAGGCCAAAAACACGACAACCAAACCATTGTTATTCAAGCCCGAGACCTATGGGATTAAGTCAGAACACCCATAAAACAAAATTAAAAGAACTGTATCCCGACAGTGATGTTAGACGTGTTTTGTTCAGAATTTAGACCCAATTATTGCCAAAAAAATTCTGGCGGTTGGAGACTTATCACAAAATCTATCATTATATAAATTATATACATATATATTTCATTACAGGCCAGTTCAATACCCACAATATTTGGAGCATAGGTGATTCACTCGTCAGAGGGACACAGAAGGCGGCATTTTCACGTCCAGGTGCAAATTTGAGTTTAGGTTACTCCGTTAATGTGTTACGGGAAAGCATCAGCGGGATAAAAAAAAGGATGACCTAAATGATACTGTAAATTATTTACTGACTTTCAATCCGCCGCCTGAAGTTTTAATTATTCACTGTGTGGGAAATGACCTGGGATCAAATCTAAACACTTGATCTTACATGGATGGTCAAAAATATGCTTTCAGATTGGTAAGGGATGATGCCTTATACTAAGTTTATTTGGTCAAAGAGTCTACCAAAAAGGTCCTGGCTGTATGTTCCGCAGAACGACACTGCAAACAAAATGCGAACAAGAATACACAGTTTCCTAGGAACTCATTTTATAAAACAACGAGGCGGCTATCTGAAATTTCCCGATATCAGTGACGATTCGATTTATTTTTTACCAGAAGTTTGTCATATTTCTTCCCTGGGTTATGAAATTATGGTCAACACTCTATCGGGAGCGGTTTATAGGTTCCTATACACCAGCGAACACGTTTTCCCAAGATAAAAAAACAACAACAAAAACACAAAACAAAAATAAAATATGTTATTTCTCTACATTTAAATATTATTTTATTGCTACTGGCTGAATTACTTCTCTAAGATCTATTTACTTTTTACGCAAAATTTCATACCCGGCACCTAATAGATTTAGTAGTATGACATAATTTGCATCAAATGGTCATGTTTTTGTCGTTTTATTATAATGCGCTTTTGACGGAAGGTTTGCTCCTTTATTCTCTCACCTTTTTGGCGAATTTTTAATATCATAAAACTCTTGCGCTCGTCGACGGAGCAAGAAATTATGTATTTGTTATATTAATTCTAATTCTAATCTAAGTTTTCCTCTGTCAAGGTAAATACAATTATAACGGTTTTTGATTATAATTTTTAACAATTTCAAACATCTTAGAATAAACTTTAAGTATCTTCAGCGGACCAGAATACCATGAGGCCTATGCGAAATTTGGGGCAGTCTATATGTGCACAAGCGTTTGCTGCGACATGGGAGCAGATAGCAACAATGGGCTTGCATGCAATTATACCGATAGTACTTGACCAGTTTTATAGATACTGTGCAGCGCATGGCAAAAAGGAAAGTAAAAGTATGACTTTTTTTTGCAAACATAATGGTTGCCGTTTCACATGGACTTGAAATGAGCATATTACCTTCAAGGGATGTATTTGAAAGTGACAAATCAAACGAAGACATTTTCGTAGCATTGTTTGTGTCGTGTTGCGGCTGTAAAATGTCTCCCCATACAGTTAATCAGTGCTGTTTTGAGTGACGTTCCGTGAAGGACGTTGAGCACGACACTTATGTATATTTACAGAAGTTACTTCTGTTTCAGTTGTTTTAACATTTCGGTCAGTTTTAAGATCATGGGTGTTTTCAGTATCGAAGACAGTTTAGATTTAAATGAAAGTTCTTTAAGAGGACTCAACATATTGTTGTCAGGATCATTGTACTCATGTGGACATTAAAAATAATGTTTTGTGGTATTTAGTTTGTGAATTGATGCTAAATTGTAAAAAGAAAACAAATCAGCAAAATCTCTCTCAGAATAGTGGCTAAAACATTTCCTTTACTGCAAATGTTTCAGGTAAGAATGCCTCCCGTCCCATAGCCACTTTTATCCTTAGTAACCGTTGAACATGTTCAGGCATGGGTGATTGCATTTTCATGTTTGACTCGCACACATGAAGCTCGTTTTATTGCAGATTTTCTTCAGAAATCAAGAATAAGTTTTAAAAAGCTGAAGAAAAGATTGGTAGAATTGATAAAGAAGCACGGGAGAGCGCTCACAGACCTGGGAGAGGCTAGAAAGATTTAGCTGCTTATCATTTAACTTGGAAGGCCTTCGCCTAATTTGTCACGAGCATGCATTTTTTGAGAGTTTATATGATTATTTTGTCCTCGATGTCCTCCATTACTTTTTAAAACCTATGGGCATTTTACGGTGTTGTCGTCAAAGATATACCTAGATGATGTGCATTTACCTTTGTTCCAACCGTGTCGGCTAAAGGTCAGGGTCACACGTGGATTTCAAAGGCCTATGTCATTTTCTGTTTACTCTATACCTTCTAAAATGTTATTTCATTGACAAAGACAGTTTCAACGCTTACATAACTGAATGTTATTTAATTGTTAAGAAATATATCGGTTGGTGAAGACATCTAAACATCCTCGAACGGCCAATTTCACATGATGATTTTGCCCGAGATGGTGATGGAACCTACAATTACAATGTAGGTTTTGAAAACGTCAGACACTGGGAGAGTTACGGAGTAATTGCATTCTTTGTTCTTAAACATACACGTTTTAAAGTGGCTTAAAATTTAACTTGAGTACCGTTTTATTTTGTTTTTTAAAAAAAAAATATGCTTACGACCGACTAGCTATGGAAAGCTAAAACTCGTCAACCCAAGCTCTATTTCTCTTTGTTTTAAGGGTGTGTGGGGAGGTGTGTCTTGAGGATGTGTCCATTCCTGATATGCATATTTCAAATTTCAACGCTTTCATAACTGAATGTTCTTTAAAAGGACATATACAATAGACCTGAGTTTAACTATACTCACTTGGGAATTTTAAACGATGATTTGTGTTGTATAATAGATTGTTTATTTCTCGTTCCTCACATACAAAATGTTTGTTTAATTTATTATTCTACCATGTCATAGCGTAACTATGTATTAAATAAATAACATTAAAACATTTTATTTAAAAAAAGTTACAACATTGAACTGTTGAAAGTAATTTCAGAACACCAAAATTAATAAAATATATGACAAAATAGTGGTCCATTTAACCTTTTAATAAACATTTCCTCAAAACTGCTGCACCGTGCATGAACTTTAAATTTGCCACAAGAAATTATTAAAACATCAAATGCCTGTATTGAAGAATTTCACTTTTCCTGAACACCACTTCTTTAAATAATGTACTATTACCAGTATATTAATCTAAATTTTTTTATAAAAAGGAAAGAAATTTAACACACATCAATAAAACATTAAAGGAGAATTTGGAGCCTTCAGAAATAAACACTCATACGGTAGGTTTTTTCTTAAATATTGGGCTACAGTTTTGGGGCTATTTGTCATTTTGACAAAGTTCCCATTCATACTCCTCTTTACGCATGTATGACCAGTGAAGATCCAGATCAACTGGCCCATCCTTGCTGTCTGATCAGGATCTGCACAGGTTGCATAATTGACAGAAATTACCTAATGAATAAAAAGCGACAAGGTTAGATCCTGATCAGACGGCACGAATGTTCCGGCTGATCTGGATGTAAACTGTTCGCACACACAATAATGGTGTATCTATGGAGAAATGGGTTAAAACAAAGCTTTGCCGTGCCTGTAACTAAACAAATAATGAGAAAATGCTCATCAAAATGTTTACTCTTTGCAAAATATTGTGTTGTCATTTACACAATAATTTAGATGGGAATTTAGTTAAACACTTGTTGCTTAGATACTTAGTTACGTTAAAAATAAAACGTCCATGTACAAGAAGAGGCATAACTCTATCAAATTTGATCTTAAAGATGTTAGCATCAAGTGTTGAATGCAATAATTATTAATCTATTTGGGTACACAGCTTCACTATGTATTAAAAAATTAAAACTGAAATAAATATTATTCTTAAGTTCTTGCAGCAATTTCTCTCTTTGGGAAACACGGCTTCATCGTGTCTCAAATTAAAAATTATTACAGAGGCAGCTTCTGGTAAAAACTTGTCTCTTTGGAAAACACAGATGTCTTTTGCAATTGTTATGTCAAACGTTTGCTTTAATTTGTATCATTTAACCATTTCCTCTATACATACCATTTTAGGCATGTGTGACCAGTGTAAATCCAGAGCAGCCGGCACATCCGTGCCATCTGATGAGGATTTGCACAGGTCACATTTTCGTGAGAAATAACCTAATGAATAAAAAAGCGATTAGTTAAGATCCTGATCAGATGGCACAGATATGTCGGCCGATCTGGATGTAAACTGTTTGCGCACACAATAATGGTGTAACTATGGAGGAAAGGGTTAAAACACGGCTTTGTTGAGCAAACAATTCAAACTTAACGTGCAAGTATTCTGTTATTTAATTGCTATTAATGCTAATTCTCTCCTTGGAAAACACGGCATCGCCGTGATTGCTTTTAAATTCTTACAGTTGCCAAATGGTTCCTGGTGCAAGTAATTGTTGAAATTAATCTGCAATCAGGGCTGGACAATTTTTTTTGTAACTAGTCCAGAACTAGCTGGGTAAACATTTCAGCTAGTCCCACTTGCGCAAATAAGCGAATTCTGATTGGTCAGTATTTACAGTAAAGAAAGAAACAGGAAATTCAATAGGAAGCATTTCATGGGGGCTTGATATTGTTATAACAGATTTCAAAACATTTTATTTTGTAATAAACGTATTTCTGTTGTAAAACACGATATGCACGTGGTGCTAAAATAGAATATTTTGTGATTGTGTGATACAATTTTCAGCTTCTTCAGGGCGTCGGGCTAGTGGGTATGTCCAGCCCAGGCTTTTGCTGTCTCAACATGCATTTCTCTCCTTGGAAAACACGGCTTCGCCGTGCCCACTTTAAAATTGTTACAGTTGCCAAGTGGTTAGTGTTGCGAGTTATTGTTGAAATTTATCAGCAATTGCTGGCTCGACATGCAATAAAAACTGTTACAATATAAATCCAGAGCAGCTGGCACATCACTGCCATGTGATGAGGATCTGCACAGATCACATTTTTGTCAGAAATAACCTAATGAATGAAAAAGCGAACAGTCTAGATCCTGATCAGATGGCACAGATGTGCAGGCCGATCTGGATATTAACTATTCGCACACACAACAATGGTGTATCTATTTAGCAAAGGGTTAAAAGTTAATAAAACATGGCTTCGCTCTGCAAAGAATTTAAACTTAAACAGCAAGTGTTCAGTTTTTCATTGCAAGTTCTTTCCTTGGAAAATACGGCTTCGCCGTGCCTGCTTTAAAATTTTTACAGTTGCCAAGTGGTTCCTGTTGCAAGTAATTGTTGAAATGTATCTGTAATTTCTGTCTCAACATGCATTTCTCTCCTTGGAAAACACGGCTTAGCTGTGCCCGCTTTAAAATTGTTACAGTTGCCAAATGTTTCCTGTTGCAAGTAATTGTTGAAATTTATCTGTAATTTCTGTCGCAACATGCATTTCTCTCCTTGGAAAACACGGCTTTGCGGTGCCCGCTTTAAAATTGTTACAGTTGCCAAGTGGTTCGTGTTGCAAGTTATTGTTGAAATTTATCTGCAATTGCTGTCTCAACTTGCAATAAAAATTGTTACAATATCAAGATATTTTCTTCGTTATGCCTTTGCACGACTACAAATAACTAATGCTTCACTTTTTTCCGCCGTTACTGGAGGTCTATTTACTATTCTGGGTGTATTTATTTTAAAACTGAAGTTTTGATTGAAACGATTTCTAAAATTAAAAAAAAATCATTCCTCTCTTTTGACATTTCAAACAAACAAACCCAAGCGAAAGTTTCTTGCAGTGTTCGTTCCAACTCTCTGTTTATTCGCAGCAACAAATCCATTTTCGATTGGAAATGGCATTTTTAGACAAAATTTCCTACTCAAGACAGCCATGCCATAAATAATTCCAGTGTGACACCGTTAACGTCACGTTGGGATAGAAATAAGACAAATACAAAATAATTACCATAAGACAACAACTACGCAAAAGGTCTGCTGTCAATATCCACTACGGGTAGGGTTCTAAATTTGGTACCGGATCATCTTTAAGTTGATAGATGAGGCCACTTCGAGTCTACGTTCATTATCCATCTGAGGAAGGAGACCATTTTCTTACTGAATCGAGAAACAAAATGGCGTCTTTTCAGTTTTAAATCCGGAAGCAAGCAATCTGGATGAAAGTCATATTGGGGCGCGCCACGGGAAAAGGTACCTTCGGTCATATTTTGTGACATTTTAGTTGTTACTATATATAGAAAGAACTTAAAACTCTCCTTAGTTTCTCATAACTAGAATGTGCTTCTCTTACACATTTTGACAATAAAATGATATTTTAACGCGAAATGCCTAATAATTGATGTCGTCTGTTCGACTTAATGACGTCATTTCAATGATTTACGTCAACTGTCCGAATGTACTTTTTCCCGTGACGCGCCCCATATTGTCCAGTCAGATTTTGCAAACCGGAAGACAAGGTCTCAAAGTTTCTTGGTATAGCGTTTTGCTCATGTGCAATACCGTAATCGGAATCGACACGATTTCGACGCGCTTCGCAATTGCAGGGCGATGCGGACGGTGCGGGTTCAATCCCAGGGAGAGGCATAATTAAACCATATAAAATCAATAACGACTTTTAATTGAATCGTAATAATGCTGCAAAAAGGGAGCAGTTTACTAGCTCATTTCTAGGACATGCATTAAATATATTATATGACCTATAAAATGAACTTTTTATCAATGGTATTGTTTTTTTAATTGTGTATCTGCTTTTAATTAAGCTTTTAATTAAGCTTAACATTGATACCAACAAAAAGCATACGCTTTTTGGCATTGAAATTAGCATTTTGTAATTGGCTTTCAATTGCCACTTTATGACAAACGTTATATGAACTATGAGGGGTGATTTATTAGAAAAGAAAAAACTATTCACAGTGCTTTCTCTTAAATATGTCTGTTTCGGAGCGGAAGTGGAGGAATGTTGCTTTTTGGTGAATGGATCAAAATCTGTGATTATCTAAAGGGAAATGTTATTAATGCAAATATTATGAAATAGTAAGAGGATTTTGCCTGCTTAATTCGCACATTTATCAAAATGTATTCACACAACTGCTCAAAGTAAAACTTACGTACCGGTTTAAATACCCATATTTAATATAACTTCAAATATTTACTTTTCTTCTTAACATCTAATGTATAAAAATATGCATTCATTTGTAAAGGTTTAAGTTGTCATGGTTGAACAAAAAAATAATATGTCACGCCTTTACATACTTTTAATGAACCTCTTTCTTTGTTGAATTACACTCAGTTTATACTAGGTCTTACCATAAGATTACAATTGGGTAAAGTAAGTCCCAGGTTTATATTACTCTTCGTCAGAACTTTGAAGAAGCTGGTCAAGAGATGCAAGCTTTTGGAATATTCGTTCTGGTTTGCACTGTATTTGATTTGTCAGACGGACAATATTATTCTCATCGTCAGAATGGTTTAAGTAAGTATTTTATATACTTGGCAACTTTTCCAGCTACACTTTTTATTCTTTTGTAAATACCTTAAGAATTACGAACAACTTTTTTTTTTAATTTTAATTTTCTAAAATGATAATTATTTGTTCATACTGTTTCGAAAAGTCGTTTCTAAGTGTACATGTATACATATTTATTACATTGGATAGATAGACATTAAGTTACACAACCATTGAATTTAATTATTTTAAAGCCATTACAATGAACAGAATGAATGTACAGTTGTAATATTCGTTAAATATTAATGCAATTATTACTGTAAGCGCCTTTAAGACAATATTTTCTAACTAGAACCTTTTATAATAGAGGTCTTTCACATTGTTGTGCGCATGCGTCGTACGCCACGTTAGGTGCGGAAAATATTGGTTTTATCCTAAACCGACAAGTGAGGGGGCATTTAACTGTGTCATTGCCAACAGAATGAACAGACATGATCACGGTGTCGTCTTAAAGCTAATGATAAATTATAATAATAATTATGATAAAGCATAATAAATTCGAGTTTTAGAATTTCCGAATATAATAGGCTTAAAACGTCTGGTCGGCAAGATTAGACTGTGAAAAGCGTAAAACAATCAAAGACGTGGTTGCCACTTTGAATCGGGAAGTCTTATATGAAAACAAATACATTGTGGATTACAGGTTACTGTATATTTTTCACAGACACATATATAAGCGTATCGAGTTTTTCTGACAAAATGCGTTTACTTGAAGAAATATATTTTATGTTACATGATCTCTCTAAATTGGAGGTAAACGGATGAATTCAGCAATGTATCGTCGTTGTATTCAACGCCCGTTAAGTTTATAAAGTTATTCATGTTATTATAAACATCATTTTTATTATAAAATCGTCAGCCATAGTCAATAGACATTAGTTTAAGTCGCATTTCATGAATATCTACGTGTTACGGGAATGATGTAGAAAGAAGATAAACTGTCCGCAGACCTCCAAAATCTCAGGATTTTATCTGAAATAAGGTTCTTCTCCGGATCTAAGGATTTTCAGGCAAAATCTCAGGATTTAAAAATATTGAAAAGGGTAATTAATGAAACATAAATTTAACTGAATTTAGAATGGGTTTTACAATTATATTAATTAATATTAAGAAACTTGGTCTTGGTCACGGCTCCAACACTTCCTGTTTATTGAGAGATTACGTGATAGTTTTAAGCCTCGGGCACACATGTACACAACAGCTAAGTGTCATAAAACTAAACTCGGACCTGAATATCGCAGTCCCGTTCATTTGTTTTGGTCCATGGTCATTTTGATTTTAAACAGAAATGAAAATATTATATTTCAAAACCTTCAGCGACAACAATTACGAACTTCAACATCAAAATAGTTTTTATTAAAACTACAACAACAAAACTCTCTGGATTTTTTTAATAGGTTTTGGTTGGCCTGCCGTCCGGCAATATTCGTTTGGTTCAATCAATTTAACGATTTCTCGGGTTGTAGCTGGAATCATCCTATTATGTAAATACGTAATATTTTTTCTCAAAAGCAAAACACGCAAAACATATCAACCTAGTCGCCGACGAGCTACATAAGAATATAATTATGTCTCATTCCACTATAAATTATAGCGTTACAAAAAATGCCGTAAAACGGTAAAATTTCCGATAATGTTCGTCTGAATTGTCAATTATACAGATTTATTTTTAGTAAACACAATTCACGTGTGTCTTTTCATAAAAAAAAACAAACAAATCCGTTGGATACTCGCGTCCTTAAAATACCGCGATAAACAATGTTTAAAATGCGCATAAACTTTCTTGATGTGCTTGTAAATGATCATAACGTTTTTTTTATTCTTCGTTGTTTGACTGAACTTACTTATTTATAAATTTGAAATGATTAATCAACATTTTCTTAATTTTATAATCACTTAGTCATATTAACAATAGTAAACGATGCCCCCTCGCGTGCATTTATCGACTAAATATGCTCTTCAATTTTAGAGAGCGCTAAGGGGAGGTAACAATGTGAAAGAACTCTATTCAAATAAATTAACCTTTTATGCCCGTGAGGCATAATGTTTCGGGCATTTGCAAAATTATTACTTGACATCAAATTGGAAAGTTGCCAAATATGCAGTCGTTTAAAATCATGTATTTATGGAGCCCCAATCATATTCACGTTCAACTTGAACATATTGCTTGGGAGAGTCATTTAATAATAGCTCTCTATCATATTTTAAGAGGCGACAGTAACCCGAATCCGAACGGACGATGAACGGACTGTGCGAAGTGCCGATGTGTCTAATCCTGACGAATTATTCGAGTATATCATGGTCTTCAAGATTAATCTTCAAGATGGAGGGTCATCCAAGTTGATACTGCAACGAAATGACAAACAAACGCCAAAAGTACCAGTGAAATTGGTGTCCGATGAAGGTGTTGAAATGTTCAATACTGATAAACCTAAAGTGAGTAGCGTTTATTATAAGTATCTTGCATGAGTGTGAGGTGAAGATGGAAAAATCTGTCACCGAGGGTTAACTGTTTTGCGGGAACGAGGCTCTGCCGAGTTCCCGCCAAAACAGTTCACCCGAGGTGACAGATTTTTCTATCTTTACCGAATGTCTCATGCAAGATACTTTTTCTTGCATACCTTTTATTATTTATAACATTTCTATGTATGTATACAAACTTTTTTATTTTCCTTATGCTGAAATATTGACATTAACGCTAACCTTTTTTATAAATGACGTCAATAACTTGAATATATGACGTCACTCACGTGACTCATTCTACACGGGGGGGTGTAGGATCGAAATTTCCTACACGGGTGAAATCACCGGATGACCTGATCTGGTATGCAAGAAATATTGTTTCCAAGGCGATAACCCCCCATGTTATCGTTTTAGCTAATTGTTTGAGATGTCACATTTAATTTAACATTTTATAAACGGATTCTCTTTTTCATCTCTACTTTTTGGCTGCGTATGGAGGCTGTGTTTTCTCTGTGTGGTAATTTTACTTTTTTAAATTAAATTTATGAAATAAGATTTTATTTAATGTATATGCTTATTTTTTTAATTTAGCATTAGGGTCTTTGATATTTATTTTTTTATTTGTGTTGGTTAGTACCTTCAATCTAACTGATTCGCTTCACCAAGCCTACACTGTAATAATGGTCTGTTAACAGAACTACTCTGTGGGTAGAGTCAATCAGTCTTAGTTTATATTTTAAAATCTGTCACAATCATATTTTTTCCTAATTATATTACATGTTTCTGCTAATCTAATAAAGGAATAATGACATATGTATTTTTATAGTTTTGCGTTTCTTGACTTTTAAAGAATTACATTAATCTTTTCAGGACTACAGGTTTTACCAAGTGTTTGGGGACGACCATGGTGCGGCTGTTATGGTGAAATGTCCAGATTTCAAAGAGCCTTGCCACATTGTATGTTGAGATCTGTTTTTTATACTCTGAAATCAGTACTCGGAGGGTGATACCCATGTGCTGCAAAATGTAAAACGTAACGAACGACCTATCAAACGCCTTAGAAACATAGTATAACATAATGAGCGCTTTTACATTAACAAAAGCATTAACGTACGTGTAAAATGATTGGTTCTATACAAGGTTTTTGAAACTTTATTAGATATATCATAAACTTAACAGTATGTGACTTGATACGATACGTATTTAGCTGCACAATAATTTTACAGTATCTAGTTTTGAAATATTAAACTATTTCTAATCGTATATACTTCGAACGAATCGAATGAAAACAAACAGCTAGAAGTTGTAGAAGCTGCTGAGTTATATAATTTATAAAATAAATTTTATGTTACTGCTTGTTTCAATATAATTCACAACAATATCTCGGGTATTCCTCTAAAAAACAGCAATTTTATAAGTAGGTTATTATTATAATAGTTTTACATTAAAGCGGATTACTTTCTGAAACGGCGTAATCTATAGATGAAAATGGAACTTTGAAAGCCACCGAACACGACAAATATGAAAATACTGCAGGCTCGGTTTGATTGAGCCTGTTCATGGGCAGTAATGGGAATGCTTATTACTGCCCACGCCGCCTAGCCCCGGGTTGAGCGCAACTCAGTAATTACATTAAATAGTACAATTTCGATCCATCCCAAACGATGTTGCTAACATTTATTAATTCCTTTTTAATGCCTTAAATAATCAATGTTTTGTAAACCGTTTAACTGAAAAAGTTTACATTTTGGTTTAAAAAAGGTTAATCATTAAAGTGTGTGAATACAAACCCAGCCTTTTTTAAACCTGTAAGAAAGCGCACTACTAGCTTCTCAATAAAAACCACAGATTATCCTACTATATGTACTTGAATAGTTTTGTAACTAAATAAATATTAATGCTCTTAAACCCATATTGTTACGTTGTTCAGATACTGAATGACGGTTAAAACACATTCAAGTAAACGTCTCCAGAAATTCAGAAAAAACTAACGTATTGCCTGTAGGACATTGTGGAAAAGTTAAAAGCACTAAATATTCTTTTAAAATCATACTTAAATTTCATTAAATATAAATGTGTACTTGCAATAAACACAAACAGTGCAAATCTAATTTAGCAGGTTGACTGTAAATTTCGGTAGCTTTCTCTGGTGTGTGTCTGCATATATCGTATTAAATGTCTTTCCATAAAACATGCTCTAACGATCGAGTAGTAAAATGAAACAGTTTAATGTAAACTTATCCATTTTAATGTGACCTTAGAGCAGAGTTACAGTCCCCTCATTTGATGTTGTTAAAGTAATTACATGTTCTAGTTCTGCATTATTAGGTGTTTAAAATGTTGCTGAGACTAGCGTTAAAATGAAATTAATCATATAAAGTTGGCTCTAGTGGCTAAAGAAAATGTAAGGGAAATATTTTTGTGCTTGTAGGCACTCATCTAAAACGAATAGATCCCGCATTTACACTACGATCAATTTAAGAACAGTATCATCCCAGAAATCTAAAATGATATGCCGAAAGTTTACCACCTTGAGAGTGTCATGAGCAATTAACCATAGTGTGCTAGTGACATTAAAGATGAAACTCCTGAAGCTGATATAATTGATTAAGGGAAATAAATAGAGTTAAGACGCTTTCGTAACCATATACAAAGACTACAAATATAAGGATTGTATAATTGATTAAGTGATCACTAAACATGAAACATAGCATTTTGAGTATCGTTTTAATAGGCTGGGAGTTTTTATTACGATGGAAACGAGTACCTTATTGATCCCGACACCGGTTTAGCAGAGCTGGCTACGGAAGTTCCTCATACAGTGTACCACGTTCAGCCCACTGTCACCAATTATGGTGATGACACAGTAAAGATTAAAACCCATGCTTCAGGTATAACACAAAAGATCTTCCACTTAATAATTCACTTTATAATTTGCCTTTGATTTTAATTTATTTATCAATTAATGCGTAAATTTTTATTATTTCCATGCATTATAGAAATTTCAAGGTGACATTGTTTTCAAACTGTGGAAAATCATTTTTATTTTTACTGTTTTTAGGTTGGTACCCATACGCACAAAGTGTGAACGTTAAGAAAACGGTTCACGTTTGGGTATATGCCGTCATGAAGTTATCTCATAAACAATTTTTTATGCCATTTCATATGTTTTTGCTGTAAAATATGCATTATCAACATAACACAAAAAGAGAAAATGTGTTTTTATCTGTGAAAGATAAAATATGGTTCTCTTTTGAACTCTGTAATTAAATTGGTATACTCGTATCTACGCCACACGTGAAAATTCGAATTCCTAGCTCATCCACTGAAATTTATTTCTATCTTAATTCTATCCCCAAAGGTTCTCTTCTTCGTTAATTGTTTGTGGCGTCCTATTTGAATTGACATACTTATATAAAACATGCGCTCTCTATCTTCCTCTCTTCTTTTTCGCTGCGTGGGTAGGCTGTGTTTTTAGTGTGGCGATTCCTGATATGCATATATTGCTTTTTTACTTTGATAAAAACAAATGTCGTCCCTATCATTTAAACGCAATGTCTAGTATTGATGGTAGAGCTTCATACAAATTTAGTTTTGAATTGCAATAAAGCGTATAAAGGCTATTAACATGTGCTTGATATTTAAGGTGGGTCTCGGTCAATGGAGCAGCGAATTTTCTCCAAACTGTTGTCGATGTTAAAGAGTCGGGGAGATTTTGAAAAACGGACTGTACAAAGAATCTACCAAGTTGAGCTGGAAATAGTTGTTGCTGACGACATTTTTAAATTGTAAGTTTGTCAGACTTATTAGTATAGCTCTTTAAAGTGTCTTTTACTAACTTGCGATGCAATTTTACTTCAACTAGAAACGCTATTATGTCAGAAGCTTTCATTCTTGTTTTAAAATTAATATTAATCAATATTAGAACAGTTTAACATTTTCTTCTCAGCTATACCAGCTAATACCATACAGAAGTATTGTTTTAAGTATCTTAGTACTTTCTGTGAGTTTCAGAACTGAAAATGAAATAAATGATTCAGTCAACTATTGTTTCAGTTTTATGGACAAATTCGCGCAAGACAAAGCCGCGGCTGTTCAGAAGATAGTAGAGTACTATGAACAAGTTGTCAATGGTGTAAGTTTAATAACTACTCTTATTTGTAACTAATGTATTTCACGTTTTAAAGGGCACTAAAGTTCCAAATTGACGTCCTATTGATAGATAGCAACTGCAATTGCTTTCCAGAGCTTTATGGACTGGTCGAATCAACAATTAAACCTTACTGGCTTTGTTTTCATCCACAGTTTCGTTTTCAATTCTCATTAAAAATTTGCAAATACGTTACTTTTGGAAACTGTTCAGCGTTACGAATGTGCGAAATGTCAAAGTAATACCATTTTTAAGTTAAGACAATAGTTTGTTTTAAAATTTGTATATTATTTCCCTTCATATATTTCTAGATGGATTTGAGGTTTTCAACGGTTGTGACACCAAGAATGAAAATTGACATAGTTCCCTCTCTGATTAATATTCGACAGGTAAATGAAAATAAGTTCTACCGTTATACTAATTATTTAAGGCAGCATAAAGGTATAAAAATATCTTCTAAAATACTTTTTAAAATTTAGTGATTTCATCGTCAGCTTTAAACAAGATAACTTCGTTCAGCAAACTTAACTTTAGCGTCAGTTTAAAAAAAACAACATTTTCTTTGTTTCAGACTCCCGATCAGTGTCCATTTCTAACTGGTGAAATTGTTGGAAAGAATGAGAATGGGCGTGAGGCGTACAATGCTGAGAATGTTTTGAATAAATTTTCGGCATGGGCTCGTACTAATATGTCTCCGAAATCGGATGCCATTATGCTTTTTTCAGGGTTTGTATATTCTATATTAAATAACAGCACTCTGTAAATGTTAAAGTTATCAATGAGAAAAGTTGTTTATGGTTTTCCTATTTTGAATAACATGCGCAAGTTGTTTTCCGCTCCTTCGTAGAATTCTTAAACAGCACCAATACGTGGCAACATGATATATTTACACTTCAACTTCGTCCTCTATTATGAAGTCTTATTCATCTAACGAATCATAACATTTGATGATAAAACGTGTGACTTATTGCTTTAAAGGCGTGGCTACAGAAGAGACGTTCACAATTTATTAGACGTTGCACGCACGTTTTATCACGAGTTGTTGCGAAAACGCATGCCGTCATTCACTTTGTCGTCAACATTGCTGTTCCAACAGCCATTCGAAAAAGCCGTTATATCAAGAATTCTTCTTAAAATTTCTGTGTTAATGAGAGTATTTATGAGTATAAATATAAAGACTATTTTATGGTTTTCATTTGGGTGTGAAAAAGGTTGGACTGTTTTTAATTTCGGCTATGTCATGCATTTGTTGAAATGGATGTTGTTTTTTTTTACTTTTTCAAATAAATGAAACAAAAACGGAAACTAAGTCTTTTGTTGTTTACCTTTATTTTAAACTTTCTCAAACAGATTATCTGATTGTTAAATTTAAAAGTTTATGGAATGTTCAGGAAAAAAATACAATAGCTGTAGTCCACACAAAGTCCACTGACGCAAAGAAATAAGATGCAGTTACTTAAATATTCTTTATTTTCAAATTACCTCCCTTTTAATTAAAGAACAAAATCGAACTGTTAATTTGCCATGACCGGATGTTTTTTTTTCTTTTGATAAACTGATTCCCTATGTCACACGTTGATCTAGGGATGCCTACTTACTAAGGTGACAATGTCTTTGCTAATAAGATAACCCAATGCACATGGACTGACTTTCCTTAGACTTGCTCCGCGTTGTCTCTTAACCTGCTCCACTTCGATAAAATTATTGCTCCACTTAGTATGTAGACTTGCTCCGCTTCTTCATTAGACTTGCTCCGCTTCTTCAGTGGACTTGCTCCGCTTGCTGGACTTGCTCCACTGGCTGGCCTCCCTACGGAGCTAAAACTCTGACAATTGTGAGGCGTTCTTTTCGAAACGACTTTTGTTTTTGTGTGGTCTGACGTTGACCATCTTTTTTATTTTATTTACAAACATACTATTTATATACAAAGCGGGAACCGCTGTGAAAGCACCGTTATTGACGTTGTTAAAGTCATTTTAAAATGTCTGACAATAATTTTTGTTTCTTTTAACGTCTTATTTTGCGGTTTTGAAGTCCCCAAAATCATTTAATCATAACTAATACGGTGTTTTCTCAACAGTCGCAAATACTGAAAAAATGCATGTAAGTAACAACAAATATAAAACAAAATTTCTTGACACCATATGATGACTTTTTATCTAAACCCATATTTGAAATTGCATTATTATATATAAATTTGAAATTGCATTATTATTTATAAATTTGAAATTGCATTATTATTTATAAATTTGAAATTGCATTTATTTATTATTTATAAATTTGAAATTGCATTATTATTTATAAATTTGAAATTGCATTATTATTTATAAATTTGAAATTGCATTATTATTTATAAATTTGAAATTGCATTATTATTTATAAATTTGAAATTGCATTATTATTTATAAATTTGAAATTGCATTATTATTTATAAATTTGAAATTGCATTATTATTTATAAGAAATATGTGCTGTTTATCTGTTTATTGTTTTCAGGAGGAGATTTTAGAGGATAAAACCAGATATATGTAACTGACAATGTCTGTTTAAAAACTATTTCTTACAATGTACGAGGGTGAGTCGTAAAGTTTCCGGACTGTACTTATAACTTCATAGTTTTAAGACTCAGGAAAAAAAAACAAAACGATAATATATAAATAACATGTTTAATAAATAATATGTAAACATATCACAGAAAACAAACAATGCATAACGAAGTTACAGCATTTACAAATACTACATTACATGCGGTACGGAGCACTTAAACGTCTTAAATCGTAACGCGATATTAGAAAATGTTATCTCAAAGTTTCTCAAAATATTCACCGTCCGCACGAACACACTTATCGTGACGTTCTACCCACTTCTGATACACTGCGGGATACCACTCAGGCTCAAATCGTCCCACCTCACTCCGCACAGCCAGCCTAAGCTCCTCGAGTGTCTCGAACCTACGTCCGCGCAGCTCGCCCTTCAGTCGCGGGAACACGGCAAAGTCCATAGGGGCCAAGTCTGTGCTATATGGGGCGTGGTTGATGCGTTCGTATCCGAGAAAGTCGATAGTCATCAAGGTGTCCGTCGCACGGTGACTAGATGCGTTATCCTGGTGAAACAACAATTGCTCTATGGCGACCCCGGGCCTCTTCTTCCTAATAGCGTTGGTCAAGTCGCGTCTCAGAACCTGCAATGAGAGAAAACACTTTGTTTTAACTAAAGTTATTTTAATTTCCTTATTGGTCAGTTTATTTAATTTATTTAAAATCGCTTTAATGCAGATAATTAAGACTCAATTATAGTATTATGTTAATGATATTATTGAATGAATATTTATTGATGCTGATTTAATATTTAATTACCTTTTGATAATATTCCTTGTTGACTGTCTGGCCCTGAGGTACCGCATGTTGCAGCAGCATACCGCAGCTGTCCATGAAGAAAATGAACATTGTCTTCTTCGTCGACCTAGTGGTGCGTGCTTTCTTAGGTGGAGGGGAATCAGCGGTTTTCCAAATCATAGACGCTTGTTTTGTTTCGGGATCATAGAAGCTTAGCCACGTCTCATCCGTAGTTACTATACGGTGCAGGAAAGAAGTGCCTTCAGTCTCCCAGCGGCGTAGACATTCACGTGACGCTGCGACGCGCGTTTCCCGTTCTTCCGATCTCAGCAGTCTGGGTACCCAGCGAGCACATACCTTGTGCATCCCGAGATCTGCCGATAATATTTTGTGCGTTGTACCTTGACTAAGACCGGTTCTAGATGAAATTTCGTCAATTGATTTTCGCCGATCTGTCTCTAGTTCTTTCTGTACAGAAGCAACACCAGCATCCGAATACGATGGTCTTCCGCTTCTAATGATGACTTTTGATGTTACCAAGATCAGTCCGTCCTTTAGAGAACCTATCATGCCATTCAAAAACGATCGTTCTGCAAACTTTTCTAGTTTTGTCGCGCTGAAGAAACGTATATGTATCCGTTGGTGTCATCCCGGCTTGAGCGCAAAACTTAATAACAGCACGCTGCTCCGTGCGATTTGACGTTGACGCTTTTTCCATGACAGCCGCTAATACTTGTCGGATTTCAAACAACTTAATCTTGCTTGATTTTCATCCGATGACGTCAAAATTTTTAGAATACGTGCAACAGTAACTGTCTTGACGTCATTTCGATTTGTATAACGTTTACGCGCGTTAAAAGCATTATACTAGCGAGCAATGGCGTACTTACCAAGAAATGTCGGATTATGATTTCAAAGTGCTCCGTGCAGTGTAACCGTTCAATTTAATACTTATTTTTTAAGTAGTTCTTATGATACGATATTGTTGAAAATGGCAGACAAAATCGGTGATATCCTAAATAATGTGCTATCCAATTTTTGTTTATGAAACATGACGGATAACATTTTTGTAAGCACAGTCCGGAAACTTTACGACTCACCCTCGTACATCGAATTTGATACAATATAATCATTTGGTTATTTCAAAATTGGTCGACCCAGGTGATCGTAAAATTTACTCGTTTATGAAGATTATGTATTAAGGTATAATACCTATAAAATTTCAGACTCCTAGCGCTGTCCGTCGTCGGTTTGCAACCAACTATCACTGATTTAAACAAAAGATGCCGCCATTATGAAACACACATTCGAACATTGCTTAGAGTAACGACAATTTCATGCGTATTTTACTGCATAAAATATTGATAAAACAAAAATATGCCCAACTCACAAGGTTACGATAAAACGTGTGTGTAAGTGGCCTCATTGTACGTTGTCATGAGCATGCACTTTATAGGATAGGTTGTGTACTGCACTTTATATGGTGATTGTATATTTAAGGCGCGATATGTGGAGCGAGGGGACAAAGGATGGAGCGGGAACTACAGGTAAAAACTTATAACAAAACGTAATATTTTATACAATTGTGTGATTGAGGATAATTATAATGATTGATTTGATAATCTGATAATAACATATATCAAAGGGGAACTTTGGAATATATGAATACGGAACTTTGAAAGCCACGCACCAGATTGAGTGCATCTCAATATTTATGGGCGCCTGTTTACCAGCTACAACACTAAATAAAGAAAAAAAATAAACAATTAAGTTTGTTAAAGAAAAGTCGCTTATGATAATAATAAATAAAGAACGCAGTTGCAAATATAGGCTTTTTTATTCACGGTGGCAAAGCTACTCGGACGTTTTGATCAAGTCCCCCAACTTTAACCGAGAGAAGGACTTTTAATGATTGTTAATGTAATATTTTTGTCAGTCAAGCTCAAAACATTTTACAGCTATAATTATTATGTGTTGTATGATTAATTTAAATGCATGACGGAATGTCACAGTGGTATGTGTGTATATGTAATGAGTGCCATATTTGAGAAAAATCTCTACGTTTATATCAAGAGATAAACAAAATCAAATCGCATTGTAACCGGTACAATCTATCACGATGCTGAACAGCCTTGAAAAAAGTTTGTTATAATGAACCATGTGCACTCTTCGAAGAATATGTTGAAAATTATGTATGTTAAATTATCACTGACTATGATTTCTAAAAATTGCGTCTAAGTATTAATGCAAATCAGTAAAATATTGACACACTTTTTATCTTTGATTGAAGCCTCGCTTGTTTTGCATGGACCACGCGTTAAATCGATAACTAAAACGGTATATTATGACACGTAAAAACGGCTTAAATATCCTAATATTCCATGGAAATACTATTTTTTCAAAATCACCCGAGATTATGGTGACGTTTTGAGGTTGAACATTTTTTGATACGGTAACCATAGAGTCATTAAAACTCCTCTGGATATAAAAAAAAGTTCGGGGACGTAGATTTGATTATCAAAAGTTCGATGAGCTCGAACATTGTGTCTCATTATGTAATTTATCATGTAACAAACACCTACTCTCATTTCCTCTTTCCATTTTTGTGTGAAGGATTTATGATTCTGAAAGTGGCTATTCCTGATATTTATATCAATTGTTTTGGCAATTCACATGTTCGCCATATGTGAAGACATCCTTGTTTATGCCGCGTTGAACGTATTAACAAAAATCTGTAAAGTTGTCATTGTTACATAACAGGACTTGCTGACATGATTTTGGAAGATAACGGTGACCCAGCTTCTATTATGTGCAGAAGTGATAAGATATCTGCATCCATTGTTGAAGATCGCTTCATTGGTGACACTGCTTCTACAGCAGCCCACGAGCTGGCCCACAAGTAAGTGATTGATCTAGGAGCTGTCACCGCACGGGTTCGATCCCCAGTAGGGGCAATATCATTTTAAGTTTGTGCCCAATATTTTACATAAGATGAAACAGGATCTTTGAAAGCCAACGAATACGACAGATATAAACTATTGTAGGTTCGGTTTAATTGAGCATGTTGATAGGATTTAATGGAAGTGCAAATAACTGCCCACGCCGCCTAAGTCCAGGTTAAGCCCAACTCAATATTAACATATTCTGGATGTGGCGATTTCTGATAATGCATATTTTACTTCTTTAAGGATAATCAGTGATATAAATACACAGATTTACACTTATTAGACGCAATCAAGAATATATTATTTGGTATACAATCACAAAACAAAGCGAAGATAACCTAACCCTGTCCCGAGAAACAGAAGCAGATTGTTTGAGGATTGCGGCTGGCGTAGGGGGTTTGGGTGGGGATGGGGCGGGGGTCTTCTGGGGGTGGGGAAGGGTATTAGTTGATTCTTCCCGTCAGCTGACCAATATTGCTACCTGAATTCAGCATTATATGCACCTAAATATAATGATTACTTACAGATGTGTTACAATTAACATATTCTGATCAATGATTTGAAAAAAAAAATATGTTTAAGTATGGGCGTTGATCATGACGACACACTAGACAAAACTGGCCAATACGGATCATGTCCAGCAACCAAGCTGTTTGTGATGGCTCCAAGTGAAGGTTATCCAGAAACTCTCGCCAATGCTAAAAACCCGTGGACATTTTCCCCTTGTTCCATTGCTGTGATGGACTTGACGCATTCTACGTAAGTACGAACCAGCTGTAGAGCATTTAGCATTTAACGCTGCCTTCAAAGTTCCGGATGGGATACTTTAATATATCAGATGTGGTAAATATTATGTGTACTGCTGTTAAATCAATAAAAATGACAATAGGAGTAAATTTCACCAAAATTTGGTCTAATCAGTACATTTATGGACCTGTTGTAAATGATATTTTTCTGGTTAGGTAACAAAATCGTATTTAACTTTATTCAATCATACTAATACAAATCTATATATGTGTAAGAATAATTACTACATCACATTTACTTTATTTCAATGTTTTATAGTTATACAGTTTTTATTATTGATTTTGAAAACACTTTACATTTTGTTCTGATTTGTGTCATGCACCTTTAATATATAAAATTTATTTATTAATTCATTTAATATTTGATATGCGTTCATTTTGAACAAATTAAACCTCATTATAAAACCAAACCTATATTTTCATATTGTTCTTTAATTTTGTATTATGTGACTTTCGAAGTTACTTGTATAAGTATATTTAATGCATCACAATATTGATTTTTTTTCTCAATTGTTATCAAACATTAGTGAATGAAAAGACATTCTCCAAGTAAAATGGGTCCGGAGAGAACAAAAATGATTATTCGTGATACTTATCATTGACTTCGGATTTTTTTCAGATTGCCGAAGACTTCAGATGGACTAACATGTTTAGAAAAAAGTTCCTACAATGTCGACGAGTACAACCGTATATTGAAATCCCTCCGCCTCGGTGAAATTTATTCCAAGGACGCGCAGTGTGAAATGGTCATAAGAACTGGTGTAAAATATTGTGATGACTATGAGTTCACGGTACTTGAAAATCATGATGTTTTTGTTTCAAATCGACTTATTGTTTTCAATTAAGTTTGCATGTTCACGGTACCGTTTGCCTAATATTTCAAATCAAATGATATAATTTTTCATCAGTGTTTAAAAGTATACAGTAAAAATACCGAAGTGAATTAAGAGGGCATCTCTTAAAATTCATTTTTATTAATCGTTATTTTATTGAAAAGATAATGTTTAGTATGAATAAGGACAAGGTGTTGAATTATTTAATAAAGTAGATCTATATATATCTAAATGGTTACAAACATAACTCTTTTTTCTATTAACTCGTTATTATTTAGAATGTACATGTACATTATGCAGTCTATAGCGCAACAAAAAGAAAGATCTTACGTGAAACAGGGATGTTTACAGGTACAGTAAAGACTTTTGTTACAGATCGCTACACTACAAAACTCTTTACTGTAAATGTATGTTTAAAACGTCATAGCTTCGGCCATTCCAATAGAAGATTAGTTAAATAAAATTGGATTTATTCCATATTGTTGAAGAAGACTTCAGCTTGAAATGCTTATCTTATTCCATGAAATTCGTTTAAAACCAATGCATCCGAATTCAAACAGCCGACAAAACATCCGGTTTATCTAAACACGTTTGTTTTAAAAAAGGACTTATATCAAAATAATATTTTCTAGCAACTTTTAAGGAAGACGTAATACCTTGCTCATTGGAATTTCTTGAAGATAAAATATGCACCCTTAAACTCGACAGTCAACGCAACAAGCGGTGAAACAAAAAATCTAAACAAGTTCGTTTTTTTAATTGTTTTTATATCAAAATTTTATTTTCTAGCGAACTTCGAAACAAGACTTGTGCTGGAAAGTCATATCTTGCGCTTTGGGATTCTCCTATTAAAATATTTATCTCTTAACAATCAATCAAGCTGTGACAAAGCAAACGGTTCTATAAAATTGCATTTATACCATAATCTTATTTTCTAGGAAATTTCTGAAGAAGAAGTCTGCTATAAAGGCATACCATGCGCCGTGGAATTCGTTGAAAATCAATGTAGCAGTTTCCAAACAATCCACGCAGACGACGGCACAAGCTGTGGCCAATCAAAACAGGTTTACTTAAAGAAAATGGATTAAAATCATATTTTCTCTTTCATGCCAAGCAAATTACTGAAGAACTGTACTGAAGATGCATCTCTTGAGTCTTGCACTCTCTGCAAAAGACTATCCGTTAACAATTGACCTTACGCTGGAGCTTCCTTAACCACGCCCACCGATTTTCAAGGGGAACTACTCTTCCGATGTCCGTCAAACAAAATGGCTTATCGAGTCGGTACGCTCGCAAACATACCCGATGATTTTGAAAAAAAAAATACTTTAAATGTAACTTATCGTCACGAAAGATACAAAAAGCAAAAGATTTTATATCGGGCTATAACTTGGATGATTATAAACAAAATAACGCACGATGAGGGAACACAATGGATTAAGGGGTGTGGGACATTTCAACCCCTAGATATAATTTTCAACCCATCGTTCAAAACGAAGACTTTTTAACCCCTCGACTTTTCAACCCCTTAAATGAAGATCCTTCAACCCCTGTCCCATTGAAAATTTCAACCCGCACATGTCAACATATCAACTCTTCCATTTGTGTAACCATTTATATTGATGACAATTCAACCCCTATTATTTACGACATTTCAACCTCTCCCGTGAAAAACAAATTTATAGTATACACTACCAATTAATTCACGTGAAATGGTTATTATTTTACAATATATTGCTGGTTTTAACGTATTTATATGTGAATTAATCATAAGAATTTATACCAAATATACCTATAATGAATAGTGTTTTAATACTATAGTTAAAGAGTATTACTTGTTATTTTTCACAAAAAGGTGAATGTACTAGAGACCAGTGTTTTACAATGATATATCAAAACTTGATTAAATGACGGTAATAGTGGCAAACTTTTTAATAATTTTAATTACATTTATTAATCATACAACGCTATAGTATAATAGTCTAGGGATGGCAACGAATATTCGAATATTCGAATACCGACGGGACATTCGAAAACGATTTTTGTGATTGAATATTACCTTTAGTAAAATTAAATATAAAGAAATAGCAAATAAATTTAAATTATTATCGAAATTCGAAGTAAAATTAACAGAAACAACTGGTGTTATTAAAAGACGTTTAATGATCTATATCATTTGATGCGGCTTTTTAGCTTCATCCAATAATAAAGCTTTCAATTTAAATAAAAACATACACCACCGTGGTCTTTCTTAAATCAGTCAGGTATTTGTTTAAAGAGTTTTTTGATTGTTTTATTATCAAGATTATTAATATTATTAAGATGATGTACATATTCAAGATCCATAATCATTCTTATTTAGGAAACACCCTTAATAAAAACTATTGAAGTATGACAGAAAATTGTCATTTTTAAAAAGTCCCCAGATTTATCATCTATCAATATATTTAGCTGTTTTAAATCTCCAGATTTGTTGTTGGATTTGGGAACGAAATGAACCTAATTCCATTCGTTTGGCTCTTCGTATATCTAGTGTCAGAATTGCAAGTGCCGTAGCAGCACCTTTTCACCGTTATTTATGGAAATCTTTTAGTAAACTTGAAAATTTGATGTCAGACACGCTGGTCAGTTTGACGGACAAAATGGCGGATAGTAACAAGGCTTATCAGCGCGATACTCTGATTGGTTAATTGCGCTGTCAGTCAGACGGCCAGCGTAAGGTCAATTAATTAACACAGTCAACAGAACAAAATACAGTTATTAAATTATTATTTAATTATTATGGTACATTTAAATTAAGTACTAGTATTTGAAAAGCTACTATTTTATCAAATGAAGTTTTACGGTAACCTTTTCTTGAGGTAGGCTGTGTTTTATAAGTGTGGCGATTCCTGATATGCATATTTCACTTGCAGTGTTACCAGGGAGTTTGTGTAGACAAATCCGCGGTACCAGCGCCTCACACCCGGTCGAATCAAGCTTAGTTAATCGAGACCAACAACTGCCGCTGTGACAACAGAAAAATCCAATGAGACTCTGTAGCAGACAACCTACTCTTCGAAACCAAATAACACTGTTAGTTTGCCAGTACCTTGCATAAAAAGACAGGAATATGAAACTGACAGTGTAACAAACTGAATATGATATCGTTTTTATTTCACTTTTACCAAACCTTAACTTGCTTATTATTCTTTGTTCATTCGAATTTCACCTGTTGGTATCACTCTGTAATTCTTGATCATTATTGTTAAGTTTTCTGTTCATAATTTGTAATTAACAATTTAAAGACATGCCTTTGGGGTAGAAGATAGCCTACTATCTAAATCTAATTTACCTAAATATTCAAATAAACTGAGCATGCAATACTTGTATTGAATTTCATATAATGTACAGATTACCACGCAACCTGAATTATGTTGTGTTTTTTAACAGTGAAAGTAATGCATAAAGAAAACAATGACGAACATTGTAAGCATCTGAGAATGTTAATTTAGGTCTACAATATTCGCTATTAAAACACAGATAAGTTAAACTTTGTGTTTTTATTTCTTACCACTGGTGTACAAATTATTGTCTAATTTTACATATCGAGAATCATTTTAACCTAATAGTAACCTTATATAAATAATCGGTATTTTTATCTTTTGTTTTCTTTGACGCCTAAATTACACCGTTCACAAATATCTTGTGCAGTGTGGCGGCCGTAAAAAGTCTCCCCGTACATATAGTCAGTAGTGTTCGGAATCGACTGGATTTTTCAGAATCGATAATCGGAGAACATCGGATTGGCTCAACCGATTGATAATCGGATAATCGGAACATGTTGTTTCATTAGCTGTTTTAGTTTTTGTTATAAACAAATCAGTAGATACTGATTTAATATACGTTAAAATGGAAATAATAAAAAATAAAATGCTATAATTTCTGTTGTCCTGTATTATCATTCTGTCTTAAATATGAGCCAGGTTAATCTGTTTCTGTATAAGTTTAATGCTACAAACTACTTTCTTACAGTATTTCAGGTCAGACTGTTTGACATTCACAAAACTTGGCCATAAGATTATAAACAACTAGCCATACAATTTCAGAGCTTACTGAACCCTACTTTTCAGTTTAAAATTATCAAAAATCGGAACTCAAATCGAAATTGGCTTTAAAATATCATGTATAACATAGCCGTAACAAGCGTGATATTGTGGGTGGTGTATTATTTTCATGCCTTTACTGGCGTAGGATTTCCTGCAAAGCTTGCACATGACTCTGCTCATGTCTAAATTTTCATTAACTGGAGCTCCATCTTTCATTTTTCGGAAGTAAAAATACTTCCAGACCAGGGAAGTCGTCTTTCCCGGGTAAGGAAAAATATCTTCGTTATTGTTGCCATCCATTACTGTCTTGATGGATTACCTCCCTTCAGAAATAAACGGAAAGAAACTACCGGCAAGCTACTACCGAAAGGAGCGAACAAATTAATCCGCCTAACCTAGCGACATCGATTCTGAAAAAATCGACTCGATTGTCGCCGATGTTAAAGTTATCCGAATGATTATCGATTGTCGGCGACAATCGGGCAAACACTAATAGTCAGTACTGTTATCAGTAAAATAACCCGTTACCGATGTCATTCAGTGATTGTTACGTAAATCAGAGCTATCCGATCAACCTTTTTTGTGGTTGTCCCGGTTAGCTCAATCGGTTGCGTCGCATGAATTGCAGGGCTAGGCGCTGTCGCCGTGACGGTGCGGGTTCGCTCCCAGCTAGAGGCACTATCATTTGGAAATATGAATAGAGACGATTGCACGAGGTAGCGCCAAACATAAACCAGGGAACCAAACAGTTTATGCATTTCGAGAAAGTGTTTCCGCCTGTTCTACCGGGATATAAAATCTCATATTATCACTAGGGAAAACATGCAAAGCACGTGCATATAGGGAAATTCTTTCTGTACTACTTTTATATACACAAATGGCGTCATACAAAATGTTTCAGTGTTTATTTGTGCTGTTTTCTATGACAGCCAGTTTTGTAAAAAAAATAAACGTATAAAACAATAAAAATGTCTTTTCTTATCAATTCTTAAAAATAGGTACAACATTTAGGTACAGGGAGATAAACACATTTACATAACAAACTTAACGGAGTAGGAGTTGTTTCTCTTGCACTGTCTGCAACTTCCGTTTAACAATTGCAATCTGCTCATTACAAGACGGAAACCAAGTTTGCCCACAAGGTGAAAAATGATAAAACAATTTTTATCGCCCACTTGGTACATATCCAATGTATAAAGTTCATCTAGTGACAACTGGTTTAGTTACGACCGCTGCTGTAATCTCCGGATTTCTATGAAATTGCAAAAAAATATAGATTAATTAAACCTATTAAAAGTTGTGCAATGAACGTAATAGTTATTCTTCTGCAGCCGCACATATGCTGTTTATTACGAAATAACGAGGACGTGGTCAGTGACATGCAGTCTTAATGCCTCTGGCACAACTATACAATAACCACGTGTCATAAGTCTAAACAAGGGCCTCGATGTTACGCCTGACCTAATCTATTTTTATTGCATGTTCATTCTAATATTGTCAAAAACAGGTCTGTACAGTTACAAAATGAATGGAAAAAAAATCATATGTCATTTTAAAACTAGTTCTTAACAATATCTAACAATGTTCATTTATAAAATACTTTGAAGAATATGATTATAAAGAAGAATATGAGAAAAATATCAACATCATCAAAGTCATCATAATCATCACCATCATCATCATTTTTGTTCAGAATGAACAACAGAAACAAGACGTTAAGACAGCAACAAGAGCAACATCGTCGTCGTCATCATCATTGACATAATTAGACAAATCTCCGGATTTTTAATGAAGAAGTTATGGCAGCCCTGACACGAACTGGTCATTGGTATGCCGGACCACGATTTTCAGGATTTGTTCGATTTCTTTGACATTTCTGATGCAAGTCCTGATGAACCACCAATGATAGCGAGACCCTTATATGAAGGTTCAAAGCTCACTTCTAGTGTAGTATCTCGCTCTGTAGAAATTGACGCAGATTTGATAACATACCTGCTTTTGCAACTACAATGACAGCGCCTAGCCATGCAATTCCGATGACGCAATTAATTGAGCATACCGGGGCAATCCAAAAAAGGTTGATTGGATAAAGCCCTGAGACACGTAATCATCTCTTCACTTTATCGCTAACGGGTTATTTTACTGATAACACTTAAAGATCTAAAAAGCAATGTAAAGGCTAGAAGCCCACAACTACTACTCCAGTGAGCGACGCAGAAATCGAAAAACTTCACAGCCTACAGCTATTGGGAACAAGTACACCAAATTCACTAATTAACACTCTATGGCTTAACAACACTATTCATTTTGGTATGAGAGGAGGAACAGAATACAGGGACGTCTAACTAAAGTCCCCCTAAGTCAAACTTGATAGGTCTTCCATCCCCATGTTACATGTTTTAACAAAATGTAAACCTAAGAAATATTTTACTTGCTATTTTCATTATAAATACTTCATACATATTATCTTATAATAAAAATGTTGCAAATGCAAATACAAAACATGAACTCAATATCAGACAATTGCTCTTTAATTCAGTGCTCCTAACTACGACTACACTCCACTCCCTGCGTGTTTCCTTTTTTCCTTCGACAATCTTGGTTAGTCATAAAAAGGCTGTATTTCTAAATGAAAAAGGATCTTTCCCATTCATGATATTATTTACTGTTTTGTTTATACATTTTATTACCCCGAATTTCAAATAAAAAACTGTCGGACTGCATTAAGGTAGGACACTCGAAAAAAAGAACTACAACATAGTTCTAATTTTTTAAATATGTTTGCAATATTTTTAACTGTAAATGAAACCATTCAATCCTTAGCATTTCATTACAAGACAGCTATTGAAGGTGATCTTAACTTGTTTGATGACCATGAGCTGAAATCAGAGTATATAGAGTTCATTGAGCGCCAAGACAAAAACGGGTATATCTGAACAAAATCCGATTTGAAAAAAAACCAAGGATGTATATTTACACTTCAACTTCTTCCTCTATGATTAAGTCTTATTTATCTAAAGAATCATGATTTATGACGATAAACAGCATGACGTAATAATTTGAAAGGCTTGGCCTTTGTAGGACCGTTCACAATTTATTGGACGTTACACAATAATTTGAATTGGGACGTCGCCGAGCATTCACGTTTTGCCACGAGTTGCTTTCTTTCACTTTGTCGTCAATGTTGCTGTTCCAACAGTCGTTCAAAAAAGCCGTAAATTCTTCAAATTCTTCTAGTTATTTCTGAATTAAAAATAGTATTTATGTGTTTTCATATACGTATTGAATCGTTGTTTGAAATATTCCATATGGGTATGAAAAACAGTTGGAATGTTTAAAGTACGCGTGACAAGTCAAGACCTTTGAACAACAACACAATTTGAACAACACAACAGTTATCTATATCCAAATAAAAACCATCAAATCTCGATTCAATCCTTAAATGCCACCGGTAACGAGAGATGTCCCGTTTTGACAAACAAACCTATGCAACCCTGATTTTTTTACAGGTATCAAACTTTTGAGCAAATATTTATTATACAAGGGCTGTCCGGAAAGTTCGTAGACAAGGCTACTGAAAAATTATAAGCTGTTTTGGTATTTTGCTTACGTGTGTATTGGCTACATATTTCTAAATTAATACACATGATGACAATCATATTCGCAAAACGCCCATCGCCATGGTAACATGACCAACGGTGCACGGAGCACTTTGATTCTATAATAGTAACTACTCAAAATAAAAGTTAATAAAAATTAAAGTTTTATGCCTAACGCGTTTTTACTTACGCGACGTTATTTGATATGATTGCATATTTGGTGAAAATAATGACGTCATCGTGAGACGCATTGGGGTGCTTTACATTTGTTTCGAAAAAATGACGTCAATTTCACGGACGGAGCAACGGAGTGTTATCAAGTTTTGTGTTCATGCTAATATGACACCAACTGAGACGTGGAAGTTTATTTAAAAAGCAGATACGACCGATAAATGTTCAAGGCAACTTGTGTTTAAGTGGCAAGGCATATTTAGAATCGGGGATGAAAATGTGTTAGAAAAGAAACGAAGCGGACGACCGAAAGTAGCAGAGCCGAATTACGTAGAACGCGTTAGAACAGTTCTTTACGAAGATAGACGTCGCACTATAAGGGAAATTAGTGACATTCTTGGTTTGAAACGGACTGCGGTACATGAAATAATGACAAAAGAACTTAACATGTCTAAAGTGTGCGCAAGATGGGTACCGCGGCTCTTGAAAACGGAGGAAATAGAAGAGCGGGAAGACGCGTCATTGGATATCTTACGGAAATACGACACAGAGGGTGATTCGTTTCTATCAAACATTATTACTACGGATGAAACTTGGGTTCATCTATATGAACCGGAATCAAAACGGGATTCTATGATATGGAAAACACCAAATTCTCCCGCACCGGTAAAAGCTAAACAAGCAAAATCAGCAAAGAAGTTTATGTTCATCTTCTTTATGGACTCCGACGGGATGCTGCTTCAACATGTCGGCCTAGCGATGAAACAGTTAACGCCGCATATTATCAGAAGGTAAATATTACTTTGAAAAAAAAACAACAATATCAAATATTAAATAAATAAGATTAATTATAAATATATTAAACTTTTCGACGATGTTATTAATGTCCTGCGTGCGGCATTTAAATGATTTATCAACTCTTACTGACGGTTCTTTTTCATTCCAGGTTATCCGCCGTAATCTTATTCACTCTATTAGAAAGAAGCGGCCCGAAATGGAAATTGAGAAAATGTTTTTCCACCAAGACAACGCACCTGCGTATCGGTGCGAGGAGACGATACTGACTATTGATTTCCTTGGCTTCCAGAGACTACCATACGCGCCTTACATTCTCGTTTGTGCACCCATGGATTTTGCCGTTCTTCTGAGACTGAAGTCGGAATTGCGCGGGAAAAGATTTTCAGATTTGGAAGAACTTCGCGTTGGTGTTATATCAGCTATATCTGCTTTTAATCGAGAATGGTACAAAGGGGTATACCAGCAATGGGTCAGCCGGCATCAGAAATGTGTAAAGTCGTGTGGGCGATATTTTTAGGAGATATTACGTAACGTTCATTTGACGTTGATGACGTTTAAAAGTGCTCCGTGATTATGTATATATGTTGGATGTAAGGACTGTTATTATGTTAATGTTCATCACAGCCTGACAGTTTTGTGCAAATTTGTTTGTTAGATATGCATGTACTTGCTGGCCAAATTTGATTTATGTATGTATTGCTTTAGTGTAAAAAATAAAGTAGTATATGAACTTTCCGGACAACCTTCGTAATTATAAGAGCGAATGGGTTCTCAAGGTAAGAGTTAATATTTGTGTTTTTATACACTGTGTAGTACATTATATTATTAGAATAAATAAAATATTTTCATTAGTCCATGTTGTTGATTCTTTATGACAGAGATAGTTCAATGACTTCAGAATTGGATCCATTGAGATTGTTGCAGGAACAACAGATAGGATCGAGTCCCAACATAAAGTATTTAAAGCCAGATACCAGCATAAGAAGTCCACATACACTCTGTTTAGCATGTTTCAGATCCTGATCAAAGAATTTTTCCACCTCGATATATTTTGTAAGTGCAATGGTTCTGTATAATTGTATTTAATCTATTCTGGATTTTACACCCACCTTAAAAAGATCTTTTAAAAAAGCTATATTTTGTCACAAATTCTCACATTAAAAAATAGGAGGGGTCTTTTTAGAAGGAAAACTAAATGGCTCCCTACACTTAAAACAGGCTTCTGAGGTTAAATAGTAGCTCTGTCTGATTCAGTCATCACACAGGGAGTAAGTTTAAGACAGGGTATAGGCTAAATGCATTTGTTTTTGATTGAAATAGATGAAAAGGGAACTTTGAAGACCCTCGACCACGACAAATATGAAAATATTGCAGAATTATCTACAGATTCATTTAATAGTAATCGGAATGGTCTATTTCTGAAACCAAATAATTGTTTAGCTTTTCAAAGATTATAAGAATTCATTTACAATGTATAATTTATTTTTCAACAATTATAGTCACATAATAGGGTTTTATGTTTGTATGAGCATTATCTACTGCAATGTCATCTGGGTTTTCTTTAGATATGTTCATTTGAACCAGATCTGTTCCGGAAAATATAGAAACTACTATGCTGATGTTTCAAATCAACTCTACTTTAGAAATTCAGAAGAAGACAACCAGAATACATCTGACTGAGGATTTGAAAGCACTCTCGGTGCATTTGAAAAACAAAGCACAGGAGGTAACCGATTTGTTATAAAAATAAAAAAACATTCCTGTAGAGTGGAGAGAATTGTGTGAAGTAAACCTAGCACAAGTTGCACTTCTTAACAAAAAGAGATCTCGTGAAGCTGTAAGGTTAAGAAGTACAAAACTTGGATGGAATACAATATGGAAAGAACACAAATGCGGGATTTAATCGGAGGGTGGGACAGACGGACGGACGGACAACCTGAAGACTATAAGCTCCCCTGAATTTCTTCACGGAGCATAATAAATTCAAAAATTTGTGTTAATATTTTTTCACCAGCGATAAACTCTGTTCTGGACAAGAACCAGAAAGAGGACAAATGTATGGCCGAGGTTAAACCCCAACTGAACCAAAACCGGTTCCAACAGCTCGAAGTATTTGCCGTATGTCAAAGACACTTGCATAAAAATTTTTCAAAATTTGCAAAAGGCTCTGCGGAAAGACCAAAAGAGAAAGAATTGAGCAATAAGATTAATAAAATCTTCGAAAAGTGTTGAATTTTCTGGTATCAGACTTCACTTGCAACAGACACACTTATGTTTTAACAGTTTCCATTTTCCCACCAGTGGCGGACAGCCGCGGACTTTTCTTTAAAAACATAAAATAAACATAAATGTTCTTGAAAAGTGTTTAAATTTAATGTTATGTCGCTTTGTAATGAAACCTGACCATAGTCATTTTATGTTCAACATGGTGCATTACTCATTTGAGGTTTTTGTGTGCAGTTTAATACATTTTCGGTCCATCGGTCTGTTCATCTTTTCACAATTTTTGCCTGGAGTAGGCTACTAGTCAGAAGCCGAGACCCAATAGGTTAATACATTGTTCTTGAACGTACAAGGCAGTCGGAACGATAGCAATATCCCCCGTCGCAGATGTGAATGTGGGAAAGGTTATGGATGGTAAAAAAAGAGTGAAATATGCATATCAGGAATCGCCACATTCAGAAACTAGAATGTAGTGTTCCGCGGAACACATGTGTCGCCTACATGGAAAAAGTTGAAAGTGGGCCTACGTTAAAACATATATAATAAAAATATTGTATTTCAGTTGATTTCAATACTACACCACAGAACACATGTGTCATCTAAATTGCATTTAAAAGGGGTATAACTAAAATAATGGTGAAACCTCAGTTATCATCTTCAAAAAATGGTTTGTAAATGCAGATGAGTTATTCAAAGTATTAAGTGAATTAATTGAACAAGTACTTTCCATTTTACTAGCACCACTAAGTTTCATGTAAAAGTTGCATTTGAAAGGGACATAGCTCATAAAATATTAAAACCGGAGTTATAATTCTTGTCGTCGCAGATGGCTTTGTTCATACTGATAATATATTCCAAATATGAAGTGAATAGGATAAGTACTTTCAAAGTTATAGGCAACATTAAGTTTCAGGTTAAAGTTGCATTTGAAAGGGGCATAACTAAAAAATATTAAAACTGGAGTTATCATTCTTGTCGTCACAGATAGCATTGTTCATGTTGATGATATATTCCAAGTACGAAGTGAATTGGACAAGTACTTTCAAAATTATAGGCAACATTAACGTTCAGGTTTAAGTTGCATTTGAAAGGGGCATAACTCAAAAAATATTGAAACTTTGGTTATCATTCTTGTCATCACAGATGGCATTATTCATTCTGATGATATATTCCAAGTATAAAGTGAAAAGGTGAAGTACTTTCAAAGTTATAGGCAACATTAAGTTTCAGGTTAAAGTTGCATTTGAAAGGGGCATAACTAAAACAATATTGAAACTGGAGTTATCGTTCTTGTCGTCACAGATAGCATTATTCGAGCTGCATATATATTTCAAGTATGAAGTGAATAGGACAAGTACTTTCAAAGTTATAGACAACATTAAGTTTCAGGTTAAAGTAGGGGGACTACCGGACGACACCGACGACAACGACGCCGCCGCCGGACAATTGGATCCGTATTTGTCTACCTGCTACCGCAGGCAACACAAAAACAGCCTCCCAACACAGTCAAGAAGAAGAGAGGGAGAGAGCATGGTTAATAAAATGATCAGTTTCAAAAAATACACCACTAACAATAAACAAAAATGAGAACCCGAGGGGTTACCGCATTGGAACGGTCAGCGGCAAATCAAATTGCCACTCGGGGGTTTAAACCAGGTTCTAGGGTGCACCAACCTCACACTTGCCCCAACAGGTTCTCTTATCACAAAACAAGTACAAGTTGTCTTGTTGAAAAACCACTTCCAACCTACTTATCGGCTTAACAATGTTGCATGCAAAGCGCACAAACATATAAAACATAAGAAGCTAAGAGCATTGCAAAGCCGAAGGGGCGGGTACTCAATCTTACCGAGACTAGAGCTCCTGGAGTAAAATCAGCAAGAACACGATTACAGGGATAAAAGAAACAAATCGATCTTCTAGGTTCTTTTAAGAGCAAATTAAACAATAGCTCTGGGCAACGGGCAGAAAGGCGGAAGCCACATCAAGTGCAAGGATATGTCGTGTTCAGATAAGTTTCATAGTATTGGCCTGCTCAAACACACCAGATGCGGTCTTGACCTTGAGCCAGCAAGGTTGGAACATGGGTGGTTCTGCACATCAGGTTCATGAACTGAACAGTTCATTTAAGTTTTATAATATTCATTCCAGGGGTTTAGAAGATATTAACTGGACACGAAATGCATGGATAAAACCTTTAACACCACTGGTGATCTTGATATTAAGCCGGGCAAGTTGGAACATGGGTTCTGCACGTCGCCTTGATGGGAGAAAACTTATGACTAAAGTTTCATAAAATTCGTTCTATGGGTTAAAAAGGTATAGACCGGACACAAAGGATGCAACTTTAATGAAATTCCTTCAAGGCTTTTCAACAAACACCACTGGTGACCTTGACATTGAGGCGGCAATGTTGGAACATGGGTTCTGCAGGTCTTCTTCATGGAGAGAATGTTTGACTAAAGTTTCATGAAATTCCTTCTAAGGGTTAAAGTTATGGACCGGACACGATATATGCTCAAACACCACAGCCTTGACTTAGCAGGGCACTCATTTTGCTGTTTATAGGGCCGAATATGGGCCCCATTCCCCTGTCAAAATAGTATGTTTTTCCCCTATTTCAGGAAAAAATTCCCCTTAAAAATCTATAAAAAATAAAATAGAAAAAATTAATAAACAAGTAACTAAATTGTTTAATTTGCAAGTCTACAGACACAAAATATGCTTGCTATTATAATCAGTGGTAGGAAACACATTTACAAGTGTGTGTAAGCCTTTAAAACAAACCATGTGTATATTACTTAAAATTCCAATTTTTATCTTAAAATGACGTAAAATTCCCCTTCCTGCGGGTATGGGTACCTGTCCCCAAAAGTTATCTAGTGCCCTGCCTAGTGTCAGCCAGGCCGGAACATGGGTTCAGCACATTATGTTCATGAACTGAACATTTCACACAAGTTTCATGATATTCATTCCTGGAGTTCAGACCACCAATTAACTTGTCATTTTGTGTACATTCACTGTATATAGCTAAGACCTCTTAAATTTAGTCCTTACATTTCAAGAATGTGCTCCAAATTTATTGTTGTTGTTGTTCTACATATAAACAGTGAATCAAATATTCAGAAAAGCCTGGTCAGTATCCATATAAAATGACAAAATTAACACAATAAAATCTTCCAGAGCAAAGTTCCTAATATTGCATAACACAGATCTAAGCAGCAAAGTTCATTGGGTTATCGACCAGCAACTGGAGGAATGCATCCTAACAACATCGGACTCTATGGTTTAGATTAATCAATGCCCTTTTGTAGATGAAGTTTGAAAGTAAAATATTCAGTCTAATTAACTATATAACAATAAAACTCTTTTTTATTCATGCACCAACCTTGTTTGTATTTCCATTTATTTATCGTCGCTACCGGTTGCCCAGAAGAGTGTTAGTCATTTTAGGTTTTGGAGGATAGTGCAAGATACAGAGGACTCTCCAATTCCAGAATCGTCCCTTGTTCTTTTAAGTGCCCGGTGTATAGCACCACTACACTGGACCTCGGTTTTAAGTCCCATCCGAACGACTATATTAGTTATTTTAGTTGGAGTAGCGGGGGATCGAACCAGCGATCCCTGGACTCTGAGGCAGACGCGCTAACCACTGAGCTAATGATCCGCTCTTGCACCAACCTATATTAACTGGACCATTCAGTAACGCGCAGATGATCTAACGACCCAATCAGAAACGCGCAAAAAATCTTACGACCCATCAAAGCCAATCACGTTATAGTGACTATTCTATTTATAGAAAAAAAACTAACCAAAGTTCAAAGCACTGTTCACGTCGTCTGAACATATAAAACACATTGAACTTAAAGGCACTGCCTCTTATCGAGCTCTAGCTGTAATAATATCGGATAATGTTTTATTTTGTCATGTATTTGGCCAAAATATTAAAAAATAAATTGTGTCTTACAATTGTTAGTCTATTCATGCATGATATAATTGGCTCATTCTAGTTTTTGTTGAACATACAAGTTATGTAAAGTACCAAAATCACATTCATGATATCTGCTGTTTTATCCTATTATCCGAGTGCATCTATATGTGGTTTGTCACCAGAACATGGCAACAGTAAGAAAACTAATCATTTTGACAGTTTGTATGGGCAGAATTTGGATCCCTCCATACTAATATGTCATTTCCGTAACGGACTTTTACAAGATTATTAAACAAGTTTTAAATTATTTTATAAAGCAATATATACCATAGATAAACAGTAACAATAACACAAATTTGATTACAATCCAAAACAAACTTAATTTGTGAGGTAAATTGTTGACAAACATATTTAGAAACTGACAAGTTTATTTTTCTGGTTATCGGAGATTTTGCTTTGTCTAAAAAAAATAATTAAAATCAAAATCATTTACTTGTCTATGAATGTTGGTAATATTTTATACCCTGAAAGTAATTTGCTCGGAAGATATCCATTTATTAAAATAATTACTGCTACACATCTTCAAAAGTTAACTATTACGGAAATGACATATGGTTACGGAAATGACACTGCATTATAGACATAATGCATGTGTTGATGACAAAAGAATTTGTCAAGTCTAGTATCAATTAAACCTTTATTAACTGATATGTAACTGACCATATCGGAAAATACATCTGTTTGTAATACTAGTAATTACATATACTACTTGTATAAAGATTTCATAAACCAAAAACAAGCATATAACAATTACATTGTTATACAATAAGTGTAATTTGATTGCTTGTACATTATGTCAACTAACAAAACAAATGAAACAGTATAACAGTATAACTTTGTCAAACACAGAAAACTTTTGGAGTTTATTAAACTAACAATTATAACAGCTCTTTCTCGCTAATAAACAAGTTTACACATTCTTTTTTCCATGATCGTCAAGATCCAGTTTTTTTACAATAGACCGCCAGATTCCTGATTCGATCTGGCAATGACGATTTGTAACCTTTGGTGGTTCATCATTCAGAAGTGTAACAATGCGGTCTTTTGGATACCACAAACGGTCTTCAATTAAAGGCCAAAAGAAGCGATTTGGCCCTACACGGCACATCACTTTTACTTCCACCTCGTCATCGGAATCAACATCCAAAATCAACCCGGGGTATGGCAATTCGTCGTACACAACCACACAGTACCTTCCAATCAGCTCGTCATCCACCGTTTCAACCGGTACTAGCTCTGGATCTGTATTCTGAAATGATAATAAGATATATTGTGTAATAGTAACATACACACATAATCTGCAACATGGAGATTATACAAACTGAATTGCACGTAATACTTACCGCTTAAGCTTCACATCCTGTGTGTATATTGTACATTTATTAATCTTCGCTAAGCTAAAATGGCTAAGTACCTAACTTTCTTTAGGGAATTCACTAATAATGATTTCTTCTTGTCAAAAACTTTGAATTTGACTCTTTTTGAACATACCTCTGAACAGCGTGCTTGTTGCAATAAACTATCGCCTGTCTCGGGCACATTTTCTAAACCTACTGTAGATACATCCACGTGGATCCCCTGTGACGAATCCTGAAAGTACAGAAGTACATGATTTAAACAACGTAAGCATTTGCATTTGGACATTAGCTAAAACCAGCTATTCTGGTCTTACTTAATTTGGTGGTTACTTAGATTGCAAACACACACGCACACACACATGCACGCAACACACACACAAAATATCAAATTGAATTGGCAAGTACCATTTGAACTACTCGCACAAAAACGTAATAAATTTTACTAATACTTAATTGAAATTTAGTCTGTCTTTGGTCACGTGTTGCAATAATCTTGTAAAATGTTTATAATATTAACATTAACACCTGTAAGGTTAAATATTGGAACAAGCTGGTGAATAATATACATTTACAGAGACATGGATGTCGTTTGAAGCCAGTCTAGTTGAGATTGGTTCATAACAGTCGCAGTTTGGGTCGCAAAAACAGGACAACTTCCTACTGTTAACAACACCTCTTTCTCCAACGATGATCTGAAAGAGCAAATATTTTTTATTTTTATATGTATACATTATGTAGGTAATTTACTGGAAAGTGTTATGTGAAAACATTATTTAGTGGTATATGCATTTACAATATCGTGTTTATTTACATATTCCTTGTTATATGTAAGCACATAATTTCTGCTTGATTACACTATTAAAACTGACAATAAAAAATCATGCGATTAAACTGTTTCAGAGCTATTACTCTGTTTGAGCAAACCATTCTGGCAAACATGATGAGAAAAAGTAATGCATATATGTACACTGTTGTAGTTACTATTCTATCTTACCTGGTGAATTTTCATTGTTTGAGAGACTGTTTGGACCCCTTCTGGTATCAGCTTCTCAATATTATTGATGTCCTTATCTGTGACTATGTATGTTTGGATATTGGTTACCTTTAATGCATTCATAAGGTCGTTTGCGCATGTAATGTCGGCCCGGTTGGTGTGAACCATTTTGTCCGCTGTTCGTTTTACAACAGCCCCAATGCCATCAGCTGGACCCTTACCATGTCCCGCCTCCGTGAAGTTCCACGTACCACGCTTAAAACCCTTGTCGAAAATTCGAGTTGAGAACAGAAAGAAGTTGTGTTTGTTGCGGTACTGTGTTGTTGGTCCATCGGAAACAAAGTGTACAACTTTTGGAAATGGCTCAGTGCTCTGCGACAAATATATAAAAACTGGATCTAAGTGTGCCCATATGCTGGCTGGACTATGGTTGAGGCAATCAGATAAAGTGGCAAAGGGCAGTGTTTTGCCTATTGTATAGGCTATTCCGGTGTGTATACTTATTTGTCTCTGTGATGCTCCAAAGTGTACACTTTGGATCTCGCTTTCGAACTTGCACGCATAGTTCTCACTAAAGTCAATGTGTATAATAACTTCTTCTTCTGTTAGTTTCTCTTTCAAATTTCTTAAAACTTTGTATTGGTGCCCAATGTTGTATACATGTCGGCACACTTTCTGCACTTCCTGGTTTATTTCTATGTCCAGATTTTCGAGTGTACCATGTTCAATTTCCTTAACTACCCGGTTTGTGAGTTTTGTTCCCATTTGGCCATCTTTACCTTTAACTGGTATTTCAATTTGACGGGTTTTCCACATTTTCCATGTAGTTTGCTTGCTTAAGTTCACTTGATCATTTAGGGGGATCTTCTTATCTTGGCATGTACTGCATGTTCTATACATGCATGTATGCTGATTTATGTCACAAACAACTGATTTCACAACATCATTGATGTGCTTTGAGCTATACATGTTTTCATAGAAGCCACGTTCCAGTTTGAATGTTAAGTTTTCATGCAATTTACACAAACAAGTTTCTCGGTCTTTGGCAGTCGGTGGTCTAATCCAGAATGGTCTAAGCATACAAAACAAACTGTATGAAACTTTTCTGTGCCCAACTTCAGACATATATTTAGCATGCAAATGCTTCATATCATCATTTAAAAGTCTTAGTTGTTTCTTCATGCTCTCTCTAGTAATTGTACTACGTTTCCCCGCCTTGATCCTGCTATTGTCTTCTCTCTCTAAAAATGTCACAACCATCTGTTTTATTCGAACACTTTTCAGGGTCTTCTTTTTCTTAGTTTGTACCTGATTGGTTATACGTTTTTGTGCTTTTGACATTTGGTATGCAGAAAATCCGAGCACGCTTTTTGCATATTTTCCAAGCCGATACTTCTTTATTAAGTCATAACTACATATAAGGCTTGATATATACCTTCTCTGCCTGTAACTCTTTGTTTTACTGTACCTTTCTTTAATTCCATTTGTGACAATGTCATAAAACATTAGTACTTTTCGGAGATCGTGATTTTTGATAATGTCTTCTACTTTGATATCCTCGTACCTTGATTTGAATGATAGCTTCTGCTTAAGACGGTTACTTCTCTTTTTATATTTTTCTTTCAGTCTCTCTTCATTTTTTAAAGCAACTCTAAGTTTGAATATATCCCTGTATGCCTTGGCCCGATCCTTTCGTACTTTCTTTCTACCTTGTTGACGTGCTGTCTCTTGTTGACGATTTAGTGATGTTTCGTCTGGGGATGATGGTGGAGTACATACTGCATTTAACGCTGCTGTGTTTTTAGTTCTTCTCCTTCTGAGATCTTGTTGGGTTTGTCTCCACTGTTTACGTTTACTTTTCTTTTCTCTGTCAGATATATCGCCAATCATTCTTACAACACCTTTCTCTTTTTTTCGTCTGTATCGTTCACGTTCTTTTCTCTTGTACTCTTCGTACCGGTTAGGGTCCTCCCGCTGTCGTTCTCTCCACCTCAACACTCGCTCGGCATTTGTGAGGACCATTCCAAAAGTTGTTTTTGCCTCAGCTGAATTACGTCTTTTATTAGATCAATTCTTTCAATGCGATCCCGTACTTTGTTTGCCCACGTTAGTGTTGCTTCCTCTCTTGATATACGGAGAAGTAAAGACAGAAAATTTTGGTTATCTGCTAATATACGATCAATCCTTTCCAGCTCGTTTTTTGTGCTGTGAACAAAAGTAAAAAAAAATGTAATTACCAATTACCTGGTAATAAATGTACGCAATCATTAAAAATCACTACGGTATTTTCTTGCTTAAGCAGCACTTACTATACTGTTTAGGGTTAGGTTTAGTTGAACTATATAACCCTAACCTCAACCCTAACCCTAACCCCAACTCTAACCCCAACCCTAACCCAACCATAACCCTATAATTACTAATTACCCGGTAATAAATGTACACAATCATTAAAATCACTACGGTATTTTCGTTAATTTTATTGTTTATTTAAATGTTTATCACTAAATCACTAACTATGTCATTTCCGTAACGGACCTAGCCCTAACCCTAAATTTATATACATTATAGTTCTTGCTAATTATTGGCACACTAATACTATTTTCTTTAATTTTATTGTTTATTTAAATGTTTATCACTTAATATGTCATTTCCGTAACGGACATGTCATCGCCGTAATGAAATACACTGTTACGGCAATGCCCATTACGGAAATGATTATTCAAAATGTTAGTCCCCGTTTGGGGCCCCAGATATGACGCGCTCAATGGATTTGTTGTTAAACATGTAGATAACCTACATAATATCATGCCAGCAATTAAAGTTTACTACTATAACAACTTTATGAAGCAATAAACGCTATACGGAAATGACGAAGAGAAAACATACGCATTAGAATGTTCACACTTACCAACAAATTCCTCTGGATACATCGTGTGTGTTTACTCCATATTGCTAGTTTACATGTGTAGCGCGTTCAAAGTTTATGTTACGTCATAAACGAATGCGTACTCAAGGGCGGTAACACATTTGGCGGGAGTTTGAAACTGTAATTACGGAAATGACCAAAACTCACGGGACAATTTTTATCGCCATTTTTTTCGGAGAACATGATTTATTAAAACGTGTAAATACGTTTTTTATCAAGTTGCAAGACTCTTACATGTTAAATATTCACTTTTTTTATATTATCATTTACACAAACACTTTTATGATCAATTTAATTTATTAAAGTCGGCATCGGGACATGCGCTTTTTTATTCTGTTGGGTCGATATCCCTCGCATAGAATATAATAGTAGCAAATATTTAACACATTTTAGGTTTAAATTAATAAATTTAGTTTCACTATTATAAAACAAAATCATACTATGTTTAATTTAAAATAAAATGAGGATATTTTGCAGCCATTGCGTCGAGGGACATGCGTTTCTAACAAAAACTAGAATGAGTCAATTATGTGATTTTTGGAAAGAATTTAAGTCTGCACCAACTTTCTCTGAATACAGCTGCACAACTTGCAATCTAACTTTTACTTAACATTTGGGTTTTTAAATGTGTAAAACATAATGGCTTCTTGCTAAAATTTTACAACCCAAATGTTTTCCATTACCTCGATTAACGCAATATTGAATATTGATAAATTCTTTATTGATACATGTAATTTCTAATAATTATGTCACATTGTGCGTGATTTATTATTGGTTGAAATATAAAGTTTATTTTTTAGAATGTTTCCTTGTTTAAACTTGAATTTGTAACTTGTAATTGCACAAAATTTTGCCATGCTATTCAAAAATATATATTTGCATGTATATGCATTAAGTTATAATCTAGACCTAAAAAGTACTGGGGCGGACTTGATTCGAATTCCTCCGAGCGCTTGGTGTATTCCGAGATTCAACGGCGAATCAAGTGCAGCGGATGAGACGGACAAATAAACAACATGGCGGCTAAAGATGTTGTTTCAACTTTACTGCTCATTTTTGAAGACTCGAGCAGCAGTAGTGACAACTCTGACGATCACTTTAGGACTGCCATGCATTGCCTTAGCATTGTAATTATTTTCAATGTTTTAATGACTAATTATAATGCTTTTTATGGAAACTGATGCAAAATTGTCGTTTTAGGACTGCCATGCATTGCCTTAGCATTGTAATTATTTTCAATGTTTTAATGACTAATTATAATGCTTTTTATGGAAACTGATGCAAAATTGTCGTTTTTTTGCACCATGGCATAAGGTATTCGTACCTACATTGATAATGAGATTCGCATTCTAGTGTTTATTTTTTATATTTATTTATATTTTATGTGGCAGATTTGTGTTGGAAATAGTTGCCTCTACCAGGATTCGAAACCTCGGACCTCCGGATTACCGTGCCGACGCTCTACCGATTGAGCCACCGAGGCCGCTGGTACGAAATCTACTACATTTTCCTCCCCACATACGAGACATTTCCAATTTACTTGGAAATGTCCAAAAGGTTCTGCCTAGGTTGGGGTCAAATATCCCAGCCACATGCTTCACCCAAAGGAGCTCCAAGGGTAATCACCCTGTCCACGACGCCAATGTGGCAGATTCGGTTCTCGGAAAGAGTAGTCTTGACCAGGTTTTGAACCTCGGACCTAGGCAGAAGCTTGGGGACATTTCCAAGTAAGTTGTAAATGTCTGGTATAAGTAGGGAGTGAAATGTAGGCATAATAGATTTTGTACCAGCGGCCTCGGTAGCTCAATTAGTAGAGCGTTGGCATGGTAAGCCAATGCGGTAGATTTGGGTTGGAAATAGTTGCCTCGACCAGATTTCGGACCTCCGGCTTTCCGTGCCGATTTTAGCAATTGAGGTACCGAGGCCACATATTTTTGAGGTTGACCACATGTATTGGTTTAGCTTTCGCTAGCCGGGTCACGGAGCCACTGTGCTTATAGACCTTCACTTTTATTTGGTATCTTTACATATTTTGGGCTGAATTTTTACGACTGTCAAAATAATTCAGGGCTTTTTCAGCGAGTCTCACGGGGCCGATATTGGGCACCATTCCCAATGCCAGATAGGGACTGTTTTTCCCAATTTCAAGAAAAAAATTCCCAATTTCAAAAAAACAAATCCCATCTCAACAGAAAAGCATAACATAAACAAATAAACAAGTAACCATAATCATAATCAAGAAGCTTATCAAATTCCAAAAATTGTTTGATTACTTGTGATCTGTAAAAATACATTCCGTGATTTATGTATGTAACCAGTTTAAATAACAGTGTATGCCACATAAAAAATTTCCAATGTGAACAGGGGCCTTTTTCTCGAACCCCTGATAAAGCCATGGCATTATATTACAATTATTTATATTTTACATATATTTAAGTGATTTGAGGAATAAAAGTTGAAAATTGTAAAAATTGTCTTGATTTCTGCAAGTGCCTTTTCGGCATACCCTGTGTCGAACCTGAGGGTCTGTAGTCACCCGGCGGGGGCTCGGACCTGAGGGATCTGTATTGGTTAATCATAAATGTGAGGGTCCGGGGATCGAACCAACTCCACAAATCGACTACATTGATAAAGAAATATTGAAATTTAAAGTTAGTCATAAAATTAAACTAAAGTCGCCTTTTATTGATTAATGTATTTAGTTGTAATTTGTGTGGGTTTTTTTGCAGGGAGAGATCAACTAAAGTGAAGGTGAAAAACTATGCTGAAGAGGTTATCCCACATTATACTCTTGACGATTTCAAACGCTTTTTTCGAATGTCTAGGAACACATTTGAAGTAATATGCCAACAATTGGGAACATTTGCAGACTTTGTAACATCACCTGGTGGTCGTCCACCTGTACCTCTTGACAAGCAGCTGCTCATGTTTTTGTGGCATGTTGGATGCCTTGAACCATTGTGTCGGACAGCTGACAGATTCAATGTGACAGAATTTACAGTTTTACGTGTAAGAGACAGAATATGTAGAGTTGTCTTGAATCATTTGGTGAGAAGGTACATTGTGTGGCCAACTGGTGCAGATCAAGGAACGGTTATCAGAGCTTTTAGAGAAAAGCGTGGCTTTCCTGGAGTAATTGGAGTTATAGACAGTTCTCATATACAGATAAAAGCACAACGAGAACACCCACAGACATATATAAACCGAAAAGGCTATCACTCTTTTATATTGCAGGCAGTGTGCCGTGAAGACCTGATGTTTACAGACTGCTTTGCAGGATGGCCGGGGAGTTGTCATGATTCAAGGGTTTTAAAGAACTCCGATCTTTGGGACCGTGGATTGCATTTATGTGGACCAAATCATCTCATTGGAGATGGGGGCTTTCCTGTTAGAAGATGGCTTCTAACACCTTACAGAGACAATGGCCATCTTACTGCGGTACAGCGCCACTACAACTTTTGCCTGTCATCTACGAGACAAGTTATTGAACGAGCATTTTCTTTGCTTAAAGGGAGGTTTAGAAAATTGCAAATGATTGACGTCAATACTGTACCTTCATCTGTGGAACTCTGTATTACTTGCTGCTGTTTTCACAATATATGTATTTTAGAAAATGATGATTTAGGGGAATATTTCAATAATGACAATGAAAATGCAAACTTGCCAGCAGTACCTTTACACGAGAATGATGCAGAGGGATTTGTTAAGAGAAATGCTGTTGCTCAACAGCTGCAACAAATGCTGTAATAAGGCAAACTTTACAACTGGATTGTTTCAGTGGCCATTTTGTAAAAAAACAATTTTTAGGATAATGCTCAGGCAGGCAATTAGTCATATTTTAATTTTGACATTATTCGGTATTGTAGAAAATGAACAGTAATATAAACACTGTTTTAAATCTATTTCTGGAGAGTTAGATAGAAGATGTTTGGTAAATGTCCCTTATTAGAAACTTTTTTGGGCTTTTCAAACATTGTGAGTTTCGGAGGATTTATTCAGGTGCCATAATTACGGTAGTTCCTTATCAGTATATCTGGATGCAATTTCCAGCATCCCCACTTTGTTTTTCAACAGTATTTCAGTGCTATCATATTATTGGATCATTACCAGCTGTAATAAACTGAATACTACCCCATACTTCTTATGATAAGAAACACCAATGCAGGAGTCTTTTAAGCATGTCATTAAAGACAGCATCACCCACCACTGGATCTTTCTAACGAAGTTTGAAATGTGCATCGCTAATGACTGCTCGCTGGGCTGGCTGAGGAAATCCAATACCTATAAGAACTTGTGTTATTTCCAAATATTACAGTTTCTCAAATAATACGACTTGATAATAAGATTTATTAGTATGTTTGCTCAATTCAGAGTTCTAATTGTGGAGCTTAAGTGACACTAACACTGTATCACTGATCACATTTATTGTCAAGTCCTTACATACATATTAAATAATTAAAACTTTAATATACCTTTATATATATATATATATATATATATATATATATATATATATATATATATATATATATATAGTTGAGAAAATAAATAAAACATCAACAAAAATCTTTCAAAAACACTGGATCCCCGAGAGGATACACGAACAAATAAGTTAATTATAGAATATGAGAAAAGTGTTTTGTTCTAACAGTGCTAAATTGTTAAGTTTACCCGAACGTTTTCGTCATTTTTAAAATGACTTCATCAGGGGTATGATGAAGTCATTTTAAAAATGACGAAAACGTTCGGGTAAACTTAACAATTTAGCACTGTTAGAACAAAACACTTTTCTCATATTCTATATATATATATATATATATATATATATATATATATATATATACACACTCGTCAAAAGTTCTAAGTGCACACTTTTCAATTTTGAATATCTCAAAGTAAACTTATTCTAATTGAATGAAAGTTTGACATAATGTTCATTATGTTCAAACAACAATATTTTTGTTGAAAACCGTGCATATGTTTTATGTATTACATCATCCACGTCGGCATACGCTATTTATGCGTAATCCCCGTGCGGCAATCGAAATTTATTTTTTTACAATCGTTTTTGTTTTTCACATGTTCACCGACTCCAGACAAACACGAAAAACACACCAACAAATTGTAACCATGGAACGGTTGACGACAGCAGACAACGACATTGCTGTCAAAATTCTTTTCACTGGCACAACTTCAAATTTGTTGTAAACAATCTTGACGGTTTTCGTAAATACAAAAGAAATACCTTATTTTTGCATATTTTATTAATTTAAGAAGAAAATCAAACGTTATTACTTTCTTGATTGATTACGTTGCTTACGTTGAACGCTGATAATACTCAATAACGTCATTAAATATTTACGTAAAACAACGTAAACTCGAAAATATTAGTGTTACATTTGTTAGATAAGTGTCCAATTAATAAAAATTTAAAACTAAAATTTATAGAAATTCAATAAACTTTACAATCGAATTATTCGAAAATGACGTTTATTTGGTAAAAAAGCGTGTCCGAAAACTGGTCAATTTTATCGAAATGAATACATTTTTTCGTTCGGAAAGGCTGTTACACATCTATCATAGTGAATTGCATCATCCCAAACTGCTAGAAAATTCAAAAACTTTTGGCATAAAACACTGTGAAAAAAAAGGAATTTTCTCCTTGAAATCCTGTAAAAACGTTATGGATAAACTAGGGAAGCGTGCGCTGGCTCGTCGTGCCCAGCAGACCATTACAAGCTACAGGAAGATATTTCAGTGCAATGGAATGGCGAACTACAGTATTTCCTTTAAATGTACATGAAATTTAAATTATACAGAGATGAGAAAACGATCATAAATGATAGCCGATGCAATGATAATTAACTTGAGAATTGCTCTCTGAGTACAAGTGAGCTAAAATGTTATTATTTTTTAATCTGGTTAAGCAGACTTTAATTTTTTGGTGTGCTTTAATAGAATATTGATTCTTCTTCATTGTAATTTACACTATTTTGAAAGATTCCATCAAATAATTTGAAAAATCAACATTTATCAAGTGTGCACTTAGAACTTTTGACTAGTGTATGTGTGTGTTTCATCATATGGGTGACAAGTGTAGATCCAGATCAGTCTGCACATCCATGCCATATGATCTTAACTGTTCGCTTCTTGGTCAGAAATAACTGGCTGAATGAAAATGCATACAGTTTATATCCCGATCAGATGCCACAAATGTGCCAGTTGATCTGGATCTACACAGGTCGTCCATATTACACATGAAAATGGTTAACAAACAAAAATTAGAGAGCCATGGTAGCGCTACATTACAGTTTTGTAGAAAAAGGTATTATATAATATGGAAATGGTGCCAGTGTTACGGTAATGAAGATTCAAATTACTACCTCAAGTAACTGATACGATATAATAATGATTATTGTAGCTTTGCAAAACCCACATGGCGACATGGATAGTGACATATAGGTAACAGCAATAGCTCTACATATTTCGGGATGTATTCCAAAAAGAAAACATTTTTACCAAAATTGATGACATGCATGCAACGAAATGACTAGACATAATTAATATACATGTAACAATTTGCAATAATGTGAGGTATTAATTAAAAGCAACTTTAAACAAAGTGTTCTAACTAGTATGTTGCGCAACTGGCAATGCAAGTGGAGTTTGAATAACTAAACACCCAATAAATGTATATAACAAACAACAGCACAATAATCTCTGACCTGTTGATACTTGCTTGGACAACAGTTGTATGTGAAAATAAATGAGAACAATTTTAACAGTTTCAGTCACTCTCTGACTGTGCAAAAGGTCAAAATAAAAATATAAACTTTAACAAACACATTTCACTATCGCTGAAGACTGCCTTGATCTTACTACATGTTGTAAATTAACCATTTCCTCATTAGATACACCTTTATTGCGAGGGCGAACAGTTTAGATCCAGATCAGCCTGTACATCCGTGCCATCTGATCAGGATCTAAACTGTTCACTTTTTTATTTATTAGGTTATTTCTGACCAAAATGGGACCAGTGCAGATCCAGATCTGACAGCACAGATGTGTCGCCTGATCTGGATCTACACTGGTCGCACATGCGTAAAAATGCGTATATATGGAGGGTTAAGTTACAAAAGTAATTCAGTATAGATCCTGATCAGATGGAACAGATGCACCCACTGATCTGGATCTACACTGTTTGCCCATGTTATATATATGGAGTAATGGGTTAATCTCTTCAATGATGAAGATTAAGATCGTTAACAATTTAAATAAAATATGACACTTCAAAATAATAAATCATTTTAACGATAATCAAAGTTTAGTGTCAGCTTTTGAAAACACGGATCCATTTGATGATTTTGCTCCGGCAAACAGGACATCTTCTCAGTATCTTGCTACAATCTATGCAGCATATTGAATGGCCACAACTATCAAACACAGTTGTTACATCTTTCTCCATGCATATTCTACATGAGCAGTCTGAAAAAGACACATTTCACTTACGGTCATGTCATCTGATCAATATGTTTCTGAAGAGAAATATCAGTGTGATAATACTAATAGTTAGCATGTAGGCAACATTTACAAACTAGAGGATCTTACATAAGATTATACTTAACAAAAACCTACATGACATTGTATTAATGTAAAATATACTACACATTATTTGCACAACTATACAAGGTTATGTCTACAAAAAGTAAGTCAGTTAGCTTAACCATTTCCTCCATATATGCGCCTTTTATCGCATCTGTGAATAGTGTAGATCCAGATCAGCTAGTATATCTGTGGCATCTGATCAGGATCTCAACTGTTTGCATTTTGATTCTGACCAGAACGCAGAGTTCAGATCCTGATCTGATGACACAGATGTGCCAGTTGATCAGGATCTACATCAGTCACACATGCGATAAATGTGTATATATGGAGTAAAGGGTTATGACATTTCATAATCTTAATCACACTATTTTTCCTTCAAAACATCTATTAGATCTTTGAAGACATACATTTTTTCTCTGTGTCTCTCTTCTCTTTTTGTTTGCTCATTTTTGTGCCTCTCCTCCTGATTTTTGGTCATTTCCTGAATTAAGGTTATAACCTCGGAAACCTGTGTTTTTCTATATTTTGGAGCACTTGGGTTACCTTCAGTTTCAGATTCAGCAGCAGCCCTTTTGTTATGCGTAGTTTTCGTTTCTGGATGCATTTCCGGAACATCTTTTGCGTTCTGCTGAGTTGAGGTGCTTGTGCTAATTACAAATTCTGGTTGAATGTTGGGCCTCTTTTCATACAGATCATTCAGTTCCTTTTCATACTCGTATGTTTTTCTCTTGTTTCCACTCTTGTTGTTGTGGTCTTTTATGTTTTTATATGCACGTGTTATTGTCTTCAGTCGACTTGTACATTGCTCTGGATTAAAATAATAACCATGTTCTTTTAAGGTGTCCGAAATTTCTCCGAATGCCTTGTTTTTACGCATTTTCCCACTGTCAATAAGCAACTGCTTGTTTTTGTACAGGCTTATTAGTAGCAATGTGGCACTCTTAGACCAACTCAAACTCTGCTGCAATTCCTGCTGAACCTGAATCTGCGTGTCTACATCTTCATCTGTCGAATTCTCCAGAATTACAATCCCTGCATTAGAAAATTCATCAGCAGGTGCTGTCATTTGTTGGCCTGAAATCACAATAAAATACATCTAAATTACATGCATCCGTTTCTGAGAACTGTTCACTCTAAATATATGGGTTTATTTCGTATGCCACTAGTGTAGGTCCAGATCAGCTGGCACATCTTTCAGTCATTTTAACCAATGGGTCTTTAACATTGCATAATGCTGACAATACCAGTAAATTCTGTCGCCTTTTTAAAAAAATAATTTGTAAAACATTTTTTTTGAGTATTCTGTAAAAGTTCATATATATATAATTCTAAAGGAGTAGTCCAATGTCAAAAATAAATCAGCACTTCTGGTTTTTTTTGGAAGTTTTCTTCAGTGCCGTTATTGCCAAAACGGAGAGTATGCAGGGGAAGTTATTCGGGCGTTATCGATTTCTGGGATTGTCTATAAGGATGTAAAGTACAAAATTATAGACCCGGTTTCAGCGAGAAATATCTCTAAATAGTGTATTTGAAAATTTTGACTTAATACTAATATTACTAAAGGGTGTGCAGCTGTCATTTAAACAACAAAGTCTGGTAAATTTAATGGTCGTTGCTTATGTACGAATATTTTCGGTACGAAACTTGTGACCGAACTACCTTCTCGCTTGAAATTTTCACTATACAATAATATTAGTTTTGGTAAATGACATTATTTTATTATACCTGCTGAAAGGGCGACACATGGATGCCTTTCAAAGATTTCCATTGAGAAAAACCATCGTTTACATTGTTCGCATTCAAACATGGTTCGTCTTTCCGCCATCTTGAATGACGCAATACACCGTATCGCCCCACCTCGGTAGGTGGTGCGCTCGGTGTACACTCTGAACATGTGCTCTGGAACACTTGATTTACAATTTGCCTGCTCCGAGTACCCCGAATGAATAGAGCAGCTAAATCAAGTACGACCCTGTTTTTATATACATCACATTAACACCACATTGAGACTTCAATATATAGTGTAATACATCATCTAGATTTTGGGGCATATTTGTGCAGTCACTTGAAAATATCTGCAGGAATGACAATGCCTTAGGAATTTTCAGTTATTAACAACAGTGATATTGAAGCTATAGATGCTGTGTGAAAAACATTGTGACAATATGGTACATAATTGAGCCAAGTTACTTGAATGTGCATGATAGAGTTACTCATTTAAGTTGAAAAATAGTTCAGCTATTGTGCCAAAATAGATAAATAATCTCAGTCAATTAAAAATAAACATGTACAATGTCATGTAGTCTGATTATCCATATGTAACACTCCTTTACAGGTCTTAGTAAGTGATTTGAAACAAAATGCTTCTTTATATCTATTTTCTTTACCAAATGAATTGCTGTTGCCAATCAAATCATGCATTAAAAATGTTTTTGGTCCATTTTTTAAAATGTATAACAATGTTAAGAGAACTCAGATTATTGTAAAAATGTAAACCTGGGAACACATCAATTGGAAATAAAAATGACATTATTCATAACCACTTTTGGATCTCTGTCTGGTAAGTACTTTATACATGTAATATATATATACTGGAAAATGTGAATTTCAAGCTCTGAAGCTCATTTCAGTTGGTATTTTCTTGATTTTGTATTTTTATTGCAGAAAAGTAGGCATCACTACTGTAAAATAGGTAAATTTCTCTGAAAAAAAAAAACGTTTTCTGTTTTAAAGTCCAGCTTAAGCAGATCCAAGTACCGGTATTTTCAGATTTTCACATGTATTTAATAAGGCCAAAAACCCACTGACATAGCAAAAAATGTTTTTCTTCCTCTTCACAGCAATCTACATTTTTGTTTCAACAATTTAAATGATTATAAAAGCTTTGATTTTTTTATTTTATAAAACACAACTTTTTGATGCTGAGCAAATGTAGTGACACCATGCATATTTAACAAAATTTGCAAAAAAACCTACAACAAAACAAAACAGACACCTTGTAAATAGTGTATTTGATTATACATGTACCTCACATACAAATTTTGATTATGAAATCATGTTGAAATGTGCACATGACAGAACAAAATGGTAATAATAGAACACTTTTAATTCCTAAAATGAGCACTAACTTAATATTTGATACACATGTAGTCTGCTTTCTGGTCAAACATTTTGGTCCCAACTGATAATTGATAATATTATCAATTTATGTGGAGATTAACTCTTTCCCTTCATGTACACACCTATATGGCATGGAAGAACTGTAGATTCAGATCAGCCAGCACATCCATGGTGACTGATCAGGATCTGCAATGTTCACATGTTTAAATCATTAGGTTATTTCTGACTAAAAAGTGAACAGTGCAGATCCTGATCAGATTGCACAGATGTGCCAGCTGATCTGGATCTACACTGGTCTCATATGGGTAAACAGGTATGTCTGTGGAGTAAAAGGGTAATTTTGTCTTTTATTTAAAATCTCATATTACTGTGTATTAAAATTTAAGTGGTTTTAATCAGTAGTTACTTTAAGCAAATTATTGTCTAAAAATTTATAAAACCTGAAAGTTCATACATTTAGGACATCTGTCATGTACTTGGCCAAATATATATAAAAAGTGTGTCTAACATTTGTTTGCTTACTCATGCATGATATAATAATGTGATTTTTGAGGTATCATGTCAAATAGGCCACAAGTCATTTCAGGTAGTACTTGTAAGTCAAGTGTATATGACAATCACTGTAAAGAGTTAGTTTTGTTTTTAGATTTACATAAGCTTTTAAAAAATAGTATCATTGTTAAATTGATATCTAAAATATTGTGCTTGTCATCCTCAAACTCAAGAACAAATAAAAACATCATCTGATTGTCATTTTTGCTTTAAAATTATCTGATTGTCATTTTTGCTTTAAAATTTGGACTGTGATAAAAATTGGACTGTCATCAAAAAAATAAATTAATTTGTTTTATAGTCATACTCTGTTCCCTACACCTACCCAAGATGTTGATTCTATCATTTTTGTCAGAGTGTCACATTGTTTTATAAGATCACAATTTACAACACTTCTAGTAACAGTCAGAGGTGCTAATGCAAAATCAAAGGTGTCATATTAAATAAACAAATAAATTTATTTCTAAACCAATTTCCATGTTGGACAATGCAAAATACACAGCTTATGTTGCAACTGCATCAATATAAGATTCTGTGCTAGTGTAGAGCAAGACTTAGTGACTTGTGTAGACTAAGGTCATAGATCAAAAGAGCATATTGTCACATAAATGATGTAAATTGTAGTTCTGATAGAACTTATTTTTTTCATACAAAACATTTTTATATTTATCTATGTTAATGTTTTTTGTTAAATTTCTATCACAAAAAAGAAATAATTATAATGTTCTTTTCTTTTGTTGCAACATTTTGTCAATTGCTTTCCCTGCTGTTTAGTCATGATAGTCTTGGACAAACATCTGGAAAAAGTACATGTATGTTGTTTTGTACAAAATGTCCAATCAATGAAGCAACTTGTTGAAAAATATTTTGTAAAACATCATAAACTGACATAGAACATATTAAAAGAATGATAATAAAATCTTTATGAATAAAATAAAAATGTGGCCTATTTTTGTGGCCTATTTGAGCTTTTTAAAATAAAGTGTGGCCCATTTGACTTGTTTGTGGCCTATTGACTGTAATCCATATACCAAATCCATGGTATAATTTTGGTGTGGATAGACTGATAACGATCCCAATCTATCAACTAAAACAATAAACATAAACATTATGTTTATGCAGTGTAGACCCAGAGTAGACCCTCATTTTTTTTTGGGGGGGGGGAGGGGGGGGGGGGGGGGTAGGGCGGGGGCAGCCAGTTTCTTCAATGTTTTTAGAAAAGAGGATCAGTCTTCAAAGACTGTGGTGTAGATTTGCTCTTGTGTCATGTGTTTTATAAAAATTGTACAAGAAATCTCATAGGCCTACCTCGGCTCGTGTTCAGTTTTCAGCTATTTCACAAACAATATCTTCGACTACCATGGGCTCACATGTCTGAATGACGAACATGACCAATGACAAAAAACTCTTATACAAAACTGAATTGTGGCGCTGGTCTACGCTAAGCTCTGTGTGTCTCACTCTGTGAGTGACTGAGCAATCATTGCGAGGCCCATTTCACAATTCAACTTCACGTAAAAGTTGGTTCTCACCAGCCTTTCATCTTGTTTTTAAGAAACACTCCATGCATCTGATTTTTCCGTCACTGGGCCTTATGCTCCATTGAATTTAAAGGCCTAATAATCCACTGACAAGCTACCATTCAGTAGTTTTCATCTTGATTTCCTAAGTCTAAAAATGGCCGATAGCTGGTATTGCTATTAGTTACAACGAACGACAACCTACTCTCTAAACTAACGATTTATTTGTTTTGCTTTCCAAAATGCTAGTCTGATAATAATGCTTACGAATAATAGATATTAATTTTTAAAGATATTTTGCAATTAGCGTTTTATAAAATAAGGCCAACAAACAAAATTTGTCAAAACAATACTTTGCCGTAAGTTTTTACCGGTCAGTTTTTTTCCCGTGTTTACATTGCCTTATGCTTTGCACAGCCGGTAACCAGAGCAAACTTCCGTGACAACGAAAAAAACTCGTTAGTGAATGGGCATTCCTGCGACCTTAAGACGAGCTTAACGCTCGGGTCGCTTCGCGACCCGAGCTAGAGCTCGATATGAAATACCCACCAATCAGAATACGTAATTTCAACCCCTGATTACCCATTCTTGTGATAGATGTACTCGGTTGAAAAGATACAACTACTTCCAGGTTCGACTATGGAACGCCTAAACTGTCTTGTGTTTAGAACAACTATTATGCTCGGTCAACTGTCAAATCAGTTATGATAAATTAAATGCGTAATAACGTACGCGGCTCTGTAGTCGTCATATGCGGTCACGTTTGACCGTGCCACTGCTGTTTCACAAGTTCAAAAAATCGTTTATGTCATTAAAAGAAAGACGAAGCATCAATGGACAATATCCATGTAACACTGGTTAGTTTAAAGTTACAAAATTTTCACAGTTTGAATGTGTTTCAGTTATGTATAACCCTGACGACTTCAGGACATACTAAACCTTTAGTCGTCAAGTGCCAGGACCCAAAGTCGTCAGTGGTGCCCTATGGTCGTCAAAAAAAGGTAGTTTTAAAAAACGTAACAGGTAACGTTAAACTGGTGAAACACAACTCTTTATTTTACAAAATAGGTTCGAATAAAGTCCGCCCTGTCAAGGCAGTTGAAACCTAGTTCTACAAGAAACTGTTTGTGTATTTGTTTTAAAAAAGGCTTGAAGTTCTGTGGTAAATCCATTACTTAAACGTACACATCCGATAAATCGTGCTTAAAGTAACAGGTAAACTGATTAAACACTCATTTCTGTTCAAACTAACATGCTTATATATTAAAGTCCGCCCGGTCAAGGCAGTTAATACGAACTTTCAACAGGAACTGTTCAAACTGTTTAAACAATCAATGCTTGGAATTATGTGGTAATTACATAACTTTTATGTACACACCCGAAAGCTCGTGCTTATCGGTAACACTTTTTATGAGGCTAATATCCTCCTCAAGGCATTTAAATACAACAGCACAGTTTTGCTGCGGCCTAATACGTCGACTTTTGACCTCTGGAACATCAACTGGCCTAAGATAGAAACTTTGTTTTCACTGATGATTTCGTGAACAATTCATCACCGAATCCCTCTTCAAATTTGCAACCTTTCTGTTTCCATCATAAACGGCAACAGCAAAAGCATCGTAAGCATTAAAAGTTTAACTTGTCAACTTTGTACGAGCCACGGAGGTCTAGATCACGACGGCCATAGTGCTGCATACCCACAACATTGAATATTGCGGAGCACTATCTTTTTCATCTGAATCGAGAAAGGTATATTTTTCTAATTTCAATGTCAGTAAATATTTTAATCTGTTGTACAGTTTATACCTTACTTATTCTACAGTAAAAATGTTAATTGTTGTGGTGAACATAAAGTTACAGGACAATAATAAACATTGTTTCGCCTTTAAATATCATGACTTATGCTTTCCGAATTATTACTTTCTTATTCAGCGTAACTTGCAGAACTTTCAATTTTCTGTACAACGACTTTCTTTTTCTTTGAAGCTCTCATGATTTTTTCATTTTTCTGTTTCTCTTTTTCTGCCCTTTGTTTTTCTTTCTGTTCATTTTTATTCTTATTTCTTCCTTTCGTTGAGCTTGATTTATAGCTTTTTCTTTTTTTAATTCTCTTTCTTTTTCTCTTTTCAGTTTTATTTCTTCGTGTTCTATACGTTTCCTTTCCTTCTCTTCAATTTTTAGTTTCACTTCTTCAATTGTTAATACCCTGGCTTTCTTTTTCATTTTCTTTTCAGGTTTGCAAGAGATGGCACAACCAATACTTCGGCAAGCGCTTCAGAGATGAGTCCTGCTTTGACAAGGGGATGTGATTTTGTGGTACAAATACCACTTGCAATTGTATTTGCTAGAGCCAGATGAACTAGATATCGGGGATATAACTGAAGTCGCACCAGTCGTAACAGGTGACAATGTCGTTGCGATGTATTTGTCCTGGTCGTGTTTCGTTGTTTTTCCATGTTTGGAAAAGATTGTCAGATGGGAGGCCAACGTTTTACTGCAGACATTCATTATATCTTTTCTTCTTCCGTGGCGTCAGTCCAATCTCGACTACTGCTAAAGCCAGATCAGGTGGACATTAGTACGTACATGTAGCGGCAGCCATTGGTTCATCAGTGATGTATCCTGTTGCAGCATCAAGATCGTTGTTTGAACATGGAGCGTCTAAGGTTAGGATAACGTCATCCCCAACTACGAAACTAATGTCAGCTAGAACGACATTACCAGCAGAATCTCCGTATGTAATCGCGGAATTGCCTGAGATATCTAAACTTGGCGATTTTGCTTCAACAACTATGCTCGTATTCCGGGAGATTTGATCAAAGTGGTCCACATTTTCAGACACTTTGGCAAGATCAATGTCGGCAGAGTCGATGTTCTCACAAGATCGGAGTAGAAGATCTTTATCAATTGCATTTGGGTTAAAAGGATGTATTCCACATTTCCTAAATCCCTCTATAATCGACGACATCATGAACTCCGTTCGTAGATCAGTTTGAATATGCCGCTCACAGATTTCTTCGACACCCAGAGGTCTGTTTTCACAAGTTTAGCATGGAACAACGTAAAATTATTTAGAACTAGTCAAATAATTAGTGAGTTAATGGTAATGGTTATCGATTATGCTGATAACTAATTTTATTAAGTTGATAAGTAATTAGTAAGTGAGTGAACATTAGTAGTTCCGTTAGTAAGTTGCAAGTACATGTACATGTAGTAAGTAATTTTATATGAAATTTTGATAGGTTGTCAGTAGGTCGCTCATTTAGTAAATGGGCATGTTAACTGATCAGTTATTACAGCTAAAATGATACCTGCGACATAATTTTAGCAGCTTCTATTTTAAGTTTCCTATACACCGCAACGTCCAGGGGCTGAGTGATATGAGTCGTCCTGGGCGGTAGACAGAGCAGATGACATCATTGGCGATAGCTGAACGAATAAAAGGAGTGCTAATGTGAGACGAAGCTCCAATCTAGATGAGAAGAAGTGGCCTTTGAGACACGGCATGAGGAAGAAATGTTTTCTCGAACCACAGCAGATACAGCTCCTGGTTCATAAAATTCTCTGAATAGAATAGCTGGCGTTTATCCGGCCATTTTTATGGTATGGTCCGCCGGGCAAACTCTTACTAAATATAATCATGGGGGTTTTGCATTACCAGCTGCATTAACGCAACAATGAACAGAAATGTGTTCACCAGTGGCAACGAAAACAGCGTGCGCATGCTTCTGGCGGGTTGGAACCACAAACTTTTGTCCAGCATATTTATTGAGATACAAAGCCGCTTCATCGCAGTTGTAAATCTGTTGTGGTGCAGTGTATTACTGAGTGATTCTTTGATAATGTTCAGTTGGAATGATGTGCTGTTAGGTAGTATAAGTATCCTGTTCAGTTACGATAATCTTCTGTCAAGTGAGTAATTCATTATGTTTAGTTATGAAAATATACTGTTGAGTAGTTTCATCATTATGTTTAGTCAAAGAAGTGTATTACTGAACATAATGTTAAAATTACTCAACTGTTTATTTTCATGACTGAACATAAAGAATTATTCACTACACAGAACATTATCATTACTGAACATGATACTTCTACCACCCACCAGCATGTCTTTTCAACTGAACATTATGAAATACAGTAATACAGTGCTTCGACTTAACATAATGTAAAAACTACTCAACAGCATACGTTCATGACTGAACATAAAGAATAACCCACTTGACAGAACATTATTATAACTGAACATGATTCTTCTTCCACCCAACAGCATGTCTTTGCAACTGAACATTATGAAATAATCACTCAGTAATACAGTGCTTCGACTAAAAATTATATTTAAACTACTCAACAGTGTGACTGAACATAAAGAATTTTCGCCAGACTGAACATTATCAAAACTGAACATAATACTTCTACCACCCAACAGCATGTCATTGCAACTGAACATAATGAAATAATCACTCAGTAATACACTGCTTCACTTACGAGGGATGATCCAAAATAACGTAGACTTTTGTAATTGCATCTTAATTTGAAACACGTTCGCAATAAAGTGTATACTTAATTAAATCGAAACAAAAACGTAACAAACTGAGCTAAAATAGTCAAATATTAAATCGATTTCAAAAGCGCGTCGCTTATTTGAATAACCATGGTAACACGTTGGCGGCGCACGCCGTTGCCATTGTACTTTATAAAGCATATACCTGTCAATAAAAAAAAACTACTAGTGGAAAAAGAGCCAAACTTTGCAACGTCAAAGCACGGTATACAAATGATGTCAGGCCGAAATTTTAGGTCATTCTGACCATGCGTTTTAAAAACAGTCAATATTTCAGAGAGCTATCACCAACGTTAAAACGTCAGAAATGTCGCCGTCAGATCGCCCGGAAATACGCGCTATTATAAAATTCTGTCATGGTCTTTAAAAATCACCTCATGAAAAGCTATAATAATTTAGCAGACGCAAATGAAAACTTCCGTAAGCCGAGCTCTAGTTTTTAAGTGGTACCAGTGTTTTTATACAGTCAGAAGAGCCATTAAATAGGCCTGGAGTAAGGAACATCGGCGTTTCGGCCGTGACGTCAAGCCGGGAGGCAATTGAAGCGGACTATAGTCTAACTATTGTGGCGCTTTTCGACCTATTCTAGACTGGAAAAGGTACCGTGCAACGGATATTGCCGAACAAAAGTGTGTTAATAATTAATTAACAATTTTTTTTTCAAAAACTGATTTTTGATTGGTATTTGGATCATTACAAAGTAATAATCTATCAAATAAGAATAAATAAGTTATTTATCATTTAAATTACACTTGAGTAAACAGCTACACAGCCTGTGTCCACAATGCAAAGACTTGTTATATATTAACAAATACTAATTTGTAATGAGTTATTTAAACAGTTACGCGCCCGTTGCTAAAATACCGCGATACTGTGGGCAGTGCATTCCCGGTCGTTTCATCGGCGGTACGAGCGAGAAGAGGACCATTTTTTGATCGCTTCATATCCACTTGCGAGACTTTGACCAGAAATGATACACAACTATGTTCGATCAATGGTTTCCCCGCCATCGCATTCCGGTGACATAGTCTATTTAAAGAAACTTAGTACATACCCCGCTTCGCTAACACAGCGCCCGTGAATTAACGTCGTTGACGTTATTAGATGTAATTTGACGTGAGCCGTATAGCGGTTAGTGGATGATTTTAATTGTTCATAGATTTTTTATGTGATGTTTTATTTTGCTGATATTTTGTGAAAATATGCTGGACATATTCCGATTAAAGCTTGACTTGTGTAATTTTATTTGTGTTATCTTGAATCATATAAAAACTATAACAAATGTCTACGTTATTTTGGATCATCCCTCGTAAACACAGTACCCAACAACACGTTCTGTTGACACTAGTAAATATTAGCATCACATAACATGACATTTCAGTTACAGGTCACATTAGAATTATCACACGGCATATCGTTTCTAGGACTCAACAGAATGACAGTTGACCGGGCATTATAGTTTTTCTTAACATAAGACAGTTTAGGCGTTCCATATTCGACCTTTAATTAAACTCTTCCATAATGTCAATAAAGGAACTTTACGTTAACGTCAATGCATACTGTACATTAAACCGCGCCAAATAAGACACCAGGCGACGTCGCGCCATATTCCCGACATACTCCTGGCGCCAAAATGAATAAATACATAATAAACATAGAAATGTCACTTTGAAACAAGCACAGTAATCAATTAACGTGAAATCCAATTATCAATGCATAAAAGATTTACAGTCTATGTTAAATTATCAGTTTTTTTAAATTCTAATACATGACATGTCTGTTAATAATTACGCGGAAAGTATATTTTTAAGCAATTGTCATTCATTTATTTAAAAAAAAACACTGATCAGTCACTGATTGTTCACACGATCTAAATCCTGGTCCATAGATATTGCCAGAGGTTCAGTTTTGTGATAGGTGTGTTGGTCAGTCCATTCGTAGCTTTGCTGACCGTACATGGCCGTCTCTTTCCTAGGACCAACCAATTGTTGTATTTTTGAATAGAATTATGTAGACTGACTAGTCTAAGAATGATGTAGATTCACTTCATCGTATCACATGTATTTCTCCTTGTCGCAATTCTGTTACTGTTAGTGTTCCGGGTTTTGCGAAGCTCAACAGAAGTTCTGATGTTGTGCACAAACCTACACACATAAGCTATCACATCTAGCAGATGTTTGTAGCTGCTAAATATGTTGAAATCGGTTCCGGATCTTGACTCGGCACTGTTGTAGATTGTGTGGTTGCTGTATTCATTTCCGTTGTAGTGGTCAACGTTATTAGTCGGTGCCTCCCAGGACGCCATTTTGAATTATCGAGTATCCACCGGGGACCATGCTGCCATAATTAACTCTCTTGAAATGGGCTGGCACTAAGACCGCTTGTTTGAAGGTCCGCTGGGTTGGCACTGGTCGGACAGTAACGCCAAGTATCATATCAGGTTATTTCTCTGATTTCTTGTATTCTGTTTTGAACGAATCTGTTCAACGGTTTCGTTGCTCTAATCCAATAAAGGACAATCTGGCTACCTGACCAGTAGTGAGACACGGTAAAGTGTTATGTATGTGTTTAGCTAAACGAACTCCGATAACTGCCGCCATTAACTCTAAACGAGGTAGAGTTATCTGTTTTAAAGGTGCCACGCGATTTTTAGCCATGATCAAGATGCAGATATTGGGTTTACACAAGTACGCTACAGCTTCATAATCACTTTGGCTTGCATCCAAGAAAATGTGAAGAATAAAATTGTCGTCTGAATCTGATGTCATAGCAGCTTCCGGCCATAGCTGTCTGACCGAAACAAATTCTGTCTGACCGAAACATTTAACAATAAAATAAGCAAAACATAGTATAGAGGTTGTTGTTTTTTTATTATTTTAACCATTTTTAGTAGCATAAAGAGGATACTTGTTTTATCAGTGTAAGATAGAATATATTTCAATTTTTTATTTCACTTAGAAAGAAAATTTTATGATTCACTGGAGAGCATATTCACTCCCTACTAAACATGATTAATTTTTCAATAGTTCATTGGAAGTCAAAGCATTCGCGATCTTTCATCCTTTTGTATTAAATGTACGAACCGGTCGGTGTTTTTTATATTCTTTTTTCTTTTGCACCTTTCCTTCATTTGTTACGATTTCTGTTTTTACCAGGAATTGCTCCAGGAAAATATGTTAAAGACGCCATTTTGTGACTCCGAAAGTACGAAATGGAAATAGGTTAAAAAAGGCGAAATGTAGGATACGTAAGTCCTATCCAGTCGCAATAAGTCGTTGTCTGCTGAAGAATGGTCATGCGCAGCAAAACAGTCAAAGGAAACGGCAGTGGTACGAATTGTCGTGAAGACGAATACGTAAATTATTGCATTCGGATATCCAAACTCATTTCCCTCGGAACAGTCTCGAATCAAAACAGCGAGTAAAACTGTAATTTAGCGAATAAAATTTGAATATGCAGATGAAAGTTTTGCCGGACACTCGGTCCAACAATAAAGGAAATCTCATCGGACCGGCCCAAATTTTACCGGAAATGTCAGACAGTCCGGCGACTTTCTGGGAGTATGTGCGTTGCTGGAAAGTATGAATTTTGAGGACAATGACAATGTTTGCGTGCGACGTGCGTGTTGCAGAGTTTTGACGTGGCGCTACAGTCCGATTGTTAGAACATATGCTGCTGTGATATTTTCGTTTGCACTGACGGCAATGGAATTTGGACGGGCGATTCGACAGTTACATTTACTTAAATAATTGAAGCACATCCTTAGTTTCAACAATTGAAATGCGATATTTTACTGGTCTTATCCGTTTGCACTCGTCTTTATGTGGCTGTTCGCAGAACACGCAGATTTGAACAGAATTTTCTTTGTTTTCTTGCTTAGGATTTTGTTCGCTTCCGTTTTTCTTTCTAACGCCAAAAAGTATTGCGAATGGATGTTTTACATATAACATTCACTTGTGTTTATCTTTGAGTTTTGTGCTATTCATATATGCAACATATTAGTCAGAATAGTGTTTGCAATGATATGGTCTATTTGTTTTAAAGAACTTACCTTTTTAGAAAAAAAAATATGTTTTTGTTTTTATACCCCACCCAGGGAGCATGCTTGCATATCCTTAACGAACTTTGAGGCACTATCATTTGAAATTCACAGTAGCGCTGTTTGTGCATTGTGGCGACCGTAAAATGTCTCCTTGTACATATAGTCAGTACTGTTATCAGTAAAATAACCATTAACCGATGTCATGCAGTGATTGTTACCTATATCAGGGCTATCCGATCAACCTTTTTTGGGGTTGTCCCGGATAGTTCAATTGGTTGCGTCGCAGGAATTGCAGGGCTAGGCGCTGTCGCCGTGACGGTGCGGGTTCGCTCCCAGCCAGAGGCACTATCATTTGAATTTATATCGGGACAAAGGGTCTGAATTAAGCTGAATTATCAGTATCAGTGTACTATAAGGTTGAACCGGGATGCTATCTAGAGGGATTTAATTTTTTCCAGAGTCTAATACACTGTTAACAGCCGTCTGACAGGTGAACGTAAAAATGCATACTCAAAATTATTACTGGGTCATGCGACGTTGAAAACTAGGTCACTAGGTCAAATAAAAGAAACAGTTAATCCGCACTAGCGGTCTTAATTAGGGGGGATTCTTCAACCTTGGTCGGATCGTTTATCTCAATTGTATCTAGGTCAAGTTCGAAACTGGGTCATGTGACCTTGAAATCTAGGTCACTAGGTGAAATTATAGAATAAGCTTGTCCGCACTCTAGCTATCTTAATTTTCTTCTTATCTTCTTCAAACTTGTTAACGCATTCTTATTTTGCATTGGTCTTTTAAATGATGATAGAAAATACCATTCGTCTCCTCTCTTTAAAGCCTTCCATCTGAAAGCAACAAAACGAAACAAAGCAAAAATGATAAAAAGAAAACTGAAAATGGTTTCTTGTTGTGACGACATTTTAAAAACATTTATAAAATGTGTTAAAATTGTTTTTGAAAACTTCCGAACTCATCAGTTGTAAATTATTGCATACTCTGGTTTAGAAATAATGTCTTTCTATTTGCAGCAAGTTATTTCATTAAAACAATTATTAACTGTTAGTTGGACTTTTCCGATCAATAACTATGCTTACATGTTTTGCATAAATTATTAAAGTTCATACACTATGTGACATTCAAATTGAAATTATAAAATCACTGTATTTCAAAAAAGCCTTCATGATATTATGCACTTTTAATGTGTTCAATCCTAAAACTATATTTGAAATTCTGAAGATGAAATCAAGTCCAAAGCTTTGATTGAGCATTCCATGTTCTGTTAACTTGTTGCTGGTAAACCTGAAAGTCACCAAACCTTGCTGAACGTTTCCTGGTTCGTGTTGATCTTCTCAGCTTTGGTTCTCTTTCTTCAACCTCGTCTTCATCTGCGATTCCGCAGTGTCGTTATCCAATCTCTCTGAAGATTCCCTGTTTATCAATGCATCTATTTATCGCGGTTTCCACTTGATTATTGTCATTATAACACTGCTGCTCTTCTGGTCATCTCCGCTCCTGGCTCTTTTATCCCTCTTTCCTCCAATCTCGTTTCTGTTTTTTTTTCTTCTAGAGTGTATTTGTAAGAGCCTTCCCTTTTGAAAGTTGGTGAGCGTATTCTATTGTACTTTCATTTACTGAATCAGTGACGTCACTTGGTTTCTTAAAATCGTTCTCTCTTTGTTTCTTGACAGTACTGTCCTCCTGACCTGCCGGATAAAACCAGTTCTATTCCACCTGATCTCCAAAGATTTTCTAGCTCTTGGAATAGGCCTAGGTTTTGGAACAGATTTTTGTCCTTCTGAAATACCTTCTTGTTCATCCGCTACTGATACATGCTGGATTCTTGTTTCCATATTTATCAGATCGTGCGTACGCTGGGCGGATCCATTGTTACACTCAAATATTTTTGGATAAGATAATAAATTGCACAGAAAACAAGCAGAGGCCGTGGTCGTCTTTTATTACTTTCATTAGCACGATAAGATTAACAAGGACAGTTAGCTAGCTGGAAAGTTGGGCTGCAAGAAACATCTTTTAGGGATTATAGCTATACCAGACAAATACATTGGTAAGTGATCTTTGTGGCCCCTATGTACAATTTGTTGACTTTTTATTAGAACTGATAAATTAAAACGAGTCCATATTTTTTATCATTTAGAAGATCTGTTTATTAAAACAGTAAGTTCCCTTCATACATGAAAGATTACTAATTCTTTAAGTTATTGATTCTTTCATTTGTTGATTTTGGTATTTGACAAAAAGGACAGATGTAAGCTATAATTAAGTCATAAATACTTGTTTTGATCACTTAGACGGGAAAATTTGTTTAACCACCCTTGGCGAAGCTCCTCATAATATGACGCCAGATTTGTTTCCATCTATTTTTCCGAGTCAGGAATTACATAATGCCGTATTAAAAGAGAATTCGACTGGTTTATAGTCTCGGGTTAAAACGCCGTGTTAATTATTCGAATTGAAGCCACATCATTTACTGTTGTTATTTTTTATCTAAGATGATTTATTTCTAATCATTGACATTTCAGAAACATATTTTAGTCTACAACAAGTGACAAACATAGAAAAACGTCATTGTGATGAGCATGCGCATATTTTTGTATAAAAACTGATCACTTGGCAGAACTGTAACACTGTGCACTTTGCACCTAAGTTTACCTTGCATAAAGGACTATGTTTGTATTTTTTATGTAACTTTTAATTAAATTAATCTTTAAAAAACAAAAATGTATTTACCTTTATTCATAAACAGTGAGCAATCAAGACCAACCACCAACTGCCCATTTACCTGTAAGCTGATATAAAATTTAAGTTGAAGGGTGGTAAATGCTAGTACTATTTACCTTGTATTTTCTATTTGTTATCTCGATTTTGTGTGCTATTGACAATGGTAGCAATTCTGTGCGTGTTTCAGAGTGGTACTGGAGGATTAAAGATAAATGGATGAAAAGGGAACTTTAGAAATTCACCAAAAACGACAATGAAAATACTGCAGGCTCAGTTTGATTGAGCCTGTTCGTGTGGCAGTAATGGAAATGCATACTACTGCCCACGCCGCCTAGCACCGGGTTGAGCGCAACTCAATATTTACACCAATAAACAGTTATTTTGATCCATCCCAAATTATGGTATGCATATGCCGGTGAACATTAAACCTTCAATGCGGTATTTTCATATTAATACCATTCCATGTTCACCGGCGTATGGTCCCCAGTTAAAGAATGGGATTTATCTATTGTAAATGTGGAAAAAATGGGCGGAAGTAAGCAAAATAGAATTTTGACAAGGGGGTATGAGAAAATAAATTCTGCGTATCACAGACAGCGCCAAAGGCAAACTTTAAAAAGCAGGAAGAATATCCTTAGGGTGTTTGAACAATAAATTCTTGTATACCAGATCAGGTCATCCGGTGTTTTCATCCGTTTAGGGAATTTTACAAATTCTACACCCCTCATGTAGAATGAGTTACGCGCCTTATATGACGTCACGTCACGACGTCTTACGCATTTATGAATGAACGATGGATTGTCTCGTATATCACTCCGCTACTAAAAACAAGTAGTGCCGAGAAATAAATACGGAATGCAAGAAAAAGTGTCAGTTATGTTGGATTAAGATCGCGTGATCCAGCCCGAGTGAAATATGCACATGGGCGGTAACGAGGCTCTGCCGAGTTACATGTACCGCATAAGCGCATATTTCACTCGGGCTGGATCACGCGATCTTTACCCAACACACGTGAAAGATACTTATAAGAATATTTTATGGTTGAGATATTGAAGCCACCCATCTTTACTGTGGTATCGTTTAATTTCTCTGGCACGAAATTTCGCGCAATCGCCGGAAAAGACTTCTTCGCGCGGACGTTAATTCACGTAAAACCAATTTTCATAAAAAACCAAAATCATTAGTATAATCTATATCTGACCGATCTGTTATTGTTCCCTTTTGTTTATTTGAACACGCGAGCTAACCATGTGTCAGTTGGCCCCTGTCAACTACCAATTCCTTTGTTAGTCAATTATCGGACCGCTGTTTATTCGGCGCCGCTAATAGACACGGAACCCGTATGATCCATCTATCTGGACCATTCATAACATAATTGGACTGTTAAATTGCGTACCCGTTTTATGTTCATGAGTGTCAATAAATCGTAAAACAATTTAAAGGGTTTATTAAATAAAGTGTCAAAATAAACTCAAGGAGATGACAAAGATGCTGCTCGGTAAAACGTGACTTATTGTGACCTAAATGCACGGACTTAATTTTTCGTTACAGTTTTTAAGTAACATTAAAAAATATTCCAAAAGAAATTCGACAATAATAACTAATTTGATTTCCTTTATGAATATAATTATTCAATACCTCAAATTCATATAAAATAGTGATACGGGCAACTAAATACAAAGTGTAGGTAAATTAGAACGTTCCGGATACGTATGTGAAACTATATGGTTAAAATTTAGCTTAGGTTTTAAATTCGCGCACTGGCCCGAGCGCGAAATACGCGAAAATTAAGCCATTGAGAAATAAAATGATACCACTGGCCTCGTTTATCGAAGCTTATAGTGTCAAAAAATAACACATTATACCGGTTTTATAATGAATCATTTATAACAGATAAAATGTTCAACCAATAAAACCTTAAGAATGTAACGACATTACAAAATTCAAGCTATGTAAGTGTTTAACATTGTAACAATTATTAGAATAAACAATAAAAAAAAACAAGAAATGGCATTTTGAAAATTGTTTTTGGAAAGGACTGTATTCTTCAACATATAACATGACAGCATTATTTAATAATAGAACAGATCTTTGACAAACTTCCATAAAAAACAACGACTGAGATCATCGCATGAAAGGCTAACGACAAGAGGAGATATTAACTACTCAAAGTTCGCTAAGCACCACAAGTTAATTACATATCATTGTGGAGTCTACATTATTATAATGGGGCACGCCACGGGAAAAGGTACCTTCGATAATATTTTGTAATATTTTCCTTGTTACTATATTAAGAAAGAACTTACAATAATATATTATTTTATCATAATATTAACTAAAATGTTAATTTTGTTACACATTTTGTTATAAAATGGTATTTTTACCGCAAAATTCATAATAATAAATGTCGTCTGCTCAACTTAATGACGTCATTTCAATGATGACGTCAACCGTCCGAGGGTACATTTTCCCATGACGCGCCTCATATTATTTTTACAATATAACTCATTAATAGTGCATCGAGAAGTTCCCCAGTGTATTGATAACTTTGAATAAATGTCGATCTTATGTAGTAACACTTATTTTCTTGGTGTGTACTTTAAGCTGCGTACATGTCCATGGACATTTGTAGGGTACTCAATCATTACTTTCACATGAAATGTGAAATGTGACTGATTTATGAAAAGTGTGAAGTTAGAACGCCGTTTTTGGATGCAGTTTTCCATAGATTTTTGGGGTAAAAATGTTGTTTTTTACAATGATCGACATACCAATCCTAAACATCAACCCATCCGAATTCTAAAGAAAGCCTCATGACTGATTTCAGTTTTAGAAACATTTGTCTATATTGGTTTTTCATTTATCAGGTGCGTAAAAAATAAAACTAAAACATCGTAAATAGCATATAACAAAATGTGCTTAGCAAACTTTGAGAAGTATAATTATGTCAGTATTTCGCAGCGATTTGATTTCATAAAAAACTTTAAGGTGGTATCATTTGTCACAATATACTGTTAAAGTGGGGAGGAGTGTGGTTTCCTATTTTCATAAAATTTCATGTTATTTAATAATTATAAATCTTCTTGTTACTTCAGGTATCAATTATAGGGCATATAAATGTTACAGGTCAATCAGGAATTACAAAAAATTAGAAATATGAAACAATATCTCTCACTGAGTGTAGCTTTATTGCCGGGAGTCCAAACTTCCAAATTATCTACCAAAGTATTAAACTACAGCCACAAGTTTGGACTCCCGGCGATAAGGCTACACTCAGTGAGAGAAATTGTTTCATATTTCTTTTTTTATAATTCCTGATTAACCTGTAACATATAATGCCCTATACTTGATATCTGAAGTAATAAGAAATTTTAAAAGTGAATATTTTTAATTATTAAATAACATGAAATTTTATGAAAATAGGAAACCACACTCCTCCCCAATTTAACAGTATATTGTGACAAATGATACCACCTGAAGGTCAAAGTTATCATCATACCATAATAATAATTATTATAATAATAATTATTTTAATGATAAAACTCGCGTTACGATTGCCAAACTTAGTGTTCTAAATACTTTTTTGTGTTTGCATTTTAAAGGAAACTACGTGACGCGTTATCATAACGTGTAAAAAGTTTATTGCTATGACAATATAAGAATAAAGCTTTATTAAAAACAGTCCTTGGAATTTTAACAGCAAGTGGCACTTTTATGCTGTTTTATCCGAACATAGCTAAATGTCTGCTTGTTTTCCTTTCTTTGTCTTTTTTTGGTTTTTTGGTTGTTGTTCCGGTTGGTTTCTTGCCATTATTCGATTTTGTGGTTGGGGATTCATTATTCGTGGTTGTTATGGTGTTTGTGGGCATAGTAGTGGTAGTTGTTGGAGTAGTTGTCATGGTTGTTGGAGTAGTTGTCGTGGTTGTTGGGGTAGTTGTCGTGGTTGTTGGTGTAGTTGTCGTGGTTGTTGTGGTAGTAGTTGTCGTGGTTGTTGGTGTAGTTGTCGTGGTTGTTGGTGTAGTTGTTGTGGGAGTAGTTATCGTGGTTGTTGGTGTAGTTGTCGTGGTTGTTGGTGTAGTTGTCGTGGTTGTTGGTGTAGTTGTTGTGGGAGTAGTTATCGTGGTTGTTGGTGTAGTTGTCGTGGTTATTGGTGTAGTTGTCGTGATTGTTGATGTAGTTGTCGTGGCTGTTGGTGTAGTTGTCGTGGTTGTTGGTGAAGTTCTCGTGGTTGTTGTTGTCGTGGTTGTTGGTGTAATTGTCGTGGTTGTGGGTGTAGTTGTCGTGGTTGTTGGTGTAGTTGTCGTGGTTGTTGGTTTAGTTGTCATGGCTGCTGGAGTAATTGTCGTGGTTGTGGGAGAAGTTGTCGTGGTTGTGGGTGTAGTTTTCGTGGTTGTGGGTGTAGTTTTCGTGGTTGTTAGTGTAGTTGTCGTGGTTGTTGATGTAGTTGTCGTGGTTGTTGGTGTAGTTGTCTTGTTTGTTGGTGTAGTTGTCGTGGTTGTTGGTGTAGTTGTCGTGGTTGTGTGTGTAGTTGTCGTGGTTGTTGGTGTAGTTGTCGTGGTTGTTGGTGTAGTTGTCGTGGTTGTGGCTGTTGTTGTGGGTGTAGTTGTCGTAGTTGTGGGTGTAGTTGTCGTGGTTGTGGAAGAAGTTGTGGTTGTTGACGAAGTTGTCGAATTGGTAGGAGATGAGGTAGTAGAAGGAACAAGCTCCATGTCGGCAGGAGGAATGTCATCACGCTCGATGCATTGCCCTTGGTAACACTGCAACGTAAAAGACATGCGAAATGTTAGCAAACCATCGATTAGGGTGTACCGGTATCTAAATTGTACTGTAAACTTGATAAAAATTAAGTTGCGCTCAACCTGGTACTAAGCGATGTGCATTAACGGCTGGATGCTGGAATCAAATGTACATTAATGAATTTAAATGGTCATTCCAGGTCGAACGTTGATTATCATAATAATTATTAAATTTTCAATTTACACCATATACAAATACTTTTGATTTAATATTTCTCAGTTGAAATGGATAATTAAAATGGAGTCTACGTTTCAGTCAATAACACTGTGGGGAATCACATGATCAAAATAATCTCTAAGCTAAAGGGCAATTTTGAATTTTGTGAAGTTTTCATTTCTGATTTGCACAAATAGAATTTATAAATGTACTATCATATGACCACAGACTACATGTTTTATACTACAACTGCTAACAAGTGTTTTGTTTAGAATTTTACCAGATTACATCTGCAGTGCCATGTTTTATAGTGCTTGGGTGTTCTGAATTATGAGGAAGATGCCAAGAGCGAAATATTGTCAGTACAATTATACCTTCCAGTAGGCATATGATAGGCTACATAATAAAGCTTCACACAAACCATGGACAAAATATACTTCATTTTTCATTGTTTTACATTTGTTTTGAGATTATTTTGATAATGTGATTCCCCATAATGAATCAGATGCTTTCGATCAGAGACTGGTTTCAAATCTCAGTTTTATAATCTTTAGCCCTGTTCGAGTACACAACATACCAGTTTAGATCCACCGCAACTAGTTCCGGCCTCAGCGTGAATAAATGTAGCACTGGTGCAAACTCCGTTGCTAGTTGATTTAGAGCATGGAAGGCCTTTCCAGCAGATATCGGCTAAAGCAACGCCCTTCAAAAGAAAATATACAGAATAAATATTGGGCAATTCGAGTTTATGTGACACAGTGATAAATTGTGTTTATTGGTTAATAATATTATATTGCAATAATTGTAGCTTAAATTCTCTTTGAAACAATTGTATTCGTTCCTCAAAAATTCATCATTGGAGAAAAACCACGAGAGAACCCAGAAGGGCAAGTTGGACCGCTCTGCCCATAGAACCCGATCAGCGAGCTTTGGATAGAAAATCGAATATAAAACATAGTGTCTGTTTTAAACTAAATCAGATTAAAATCTGTATATTAGTTATGTTTTTTAATGTAATACATTACAGAATAATTCTTAGATCAGAAAAGGACATTACCGTCCAGGATCCACTGCAATATATTGATCCAGGCCCGACAATAAGTCCACACTGTTCATCTTTCAGGTATATTTCACCAAGGAGTTCCGATGTTAAAACTCGATCATATTCTGCTGGGTCATAAGAGTTGCGCTCTAAACATGTCAGTCCATCTGGATCTTTCCACAACCTGAAGATGATGAGTTATCAACTATACAAGGTTAAGCTTTCCAAAAAGCTAGTTGGTCGTTGAAAAACAATTAAATTTTGCTTACCGATTTAAAGACACGTTCCTAATGTGTAAACAAATTATAATGTAATGATAACGTGGGAATTTCTTATAAGTTTCAAAGCAAACGAATGAATGAAGTGTTCATTTTTTTTAGCAGACCTACTTCTTAAACAGTTTTGCCATACACTAATAGTAAAAATGTTTACCTTGTACTTACTGGGAACGCGTTGTTAATAATAATTTTACTTAAAAGTTTCGTTACCATACAGTGTCTTTCTTGGTTTGAAAGCCTTTTACAATTATCTTAAGTTGATAGCATTGTTACCATTTATTTGCTTAGAAAGAAATTAATTAAACACTGAAAGGGTTGTTACCATAAACTTAACTGCATCAAAGTTGTTACCATGCGTTAGCCTTATTTAAATAAACTTACTTTGAAAGCGTTGTCACCGTAACTAAATGTGTAAGCATATTAAAATAAACGTACTTTGACAGCGTTGTCACAATCACTTAATGTGTTAGCCTTATAAACATAAACTTACTTTGACAGCGTTGCCACCATAGATTCAATGGAGCAGGATGAGAATGACCATGGGTTTTTAGCGTCTTCTACGTTACTAACAAATCCGGCGCTGGGGCTCATGATGAACTTTTGATTCACTAAACAATTTGTCGTATTGGGGTCATGTTGAACACCTAGGCTGTAAAGATAGTTAAAAAATTTTAAATCTTTTTCAAATTTAAAAATTATTAAATATGAAATACGTGTGCTAGTATTTCACGTGAATACTTGGGTCCAAATGTATAAAACTATCAATCTCCATGCTAAAACTCAATTTCATTCTTAAAGTGAAATTTACTGATTTACAATGGTTAAACTGCACTTTTCGTTATTGCAAAACAATGTTATACCAAACCAACTAATTTACAATAGAAGTTTCTTTTTCTTGTAAAAAATGTAACAACAATTTGATTTTGAGAACAGAGTCCAAACATAAGTTTTGTAACCACGAGTTTTGATTGTACAGCGCATACTCGAAACATGTGAATGACATATGCGAAATAATTCTGCTGGAAATAATATTTGACTAACTTGTGTGCAAGCTGATGCGCGGCTGTTTTTAACGTGTGATGAACCTTTAACAATGGAAGCCGCAAGATAGTCGGTACTGCGCATGCGGAAAATTATACTTACTTGTGCGCAAGCTCATGCGCAGCTATTATTGACGCGTCACCGTATGCAAAATCCTCTACAAGTGAAGCCGCGAGATAATCGGTTCTACATGTTGCTGATATAGTGCTGGTACCATCTCCAAGCATTCTGGCAATACCTGGGTTAAAAACAGATCGATATTGGAGAATTGAGAAAATCATTTGCATAAATACACACATCTGTAGTGCATCGGCTTATAGAACGTTTTATTTCGAACAGCTCATGGACAGAAAATAATCACAAATACACCCCGGGGACCGATCCCGTATCCTACGACAACATCGAAGAGCAAGACCAACAATTGTATAACAGTCGAGTTTGGTGGCTTTCTAAAAAGTTATTTTCATTTACATCTATTTATTATTTTTGCTCAAGCCATACGGCTGCTGTAAACTGTCCCCAAGTTTATTCAGCCATGTTACATGTGTAAAAACAAACTTTTAGGCGAGAACAATGTATCGAAGTACCATTTTGCGTTTCATTTTTTATTACCGATGATTTTAGTTACTTTTGTTTCTTATTGAAAGCTAAGATTGCGAGGTCTTACCGATAGTGTTATTACCGCTTACAACTCCACCGGACCACAAGTCTCGTCTGAAATGTATTAAATTCGAAACGTTTTATTTAAATCATTAAGTGGAGTTTGGTAATTAAAAAATGGTATAATGTAAAATACAGAACTACTTCGGAATACATGAACTGCACCCATCTTGGTTTACGAAGGCTAAAAGGGATTTAAATCTAAATTACATAAACAGATGTAAAACTGAAGAATTTACTCCAGTTCGAATAAGTAAAATTGATATGCTTGATGTAGTTGGCCAAGTGTACCTTATTAAAACGCTTTATAAGCCAAAAAGCTTAACCAAGGGTTGGTAGACACAGGGAGCGATTTCCACTTCCGTTAATGCCCGTGTATTTTTAATGTTCATTCTTTAAACAGCTCTCTTGCTATCTTTACGATTAGAATGTCAAACAAAGCACGTTAAAACATTTCATAGCATATACATGTATGTGAAAAGGTGAAATATGCATATCAGGAATCGCCACATTCAGAAAAAACAGCCTCCCCACACAGTCAAGAAGAAGAGAGGGGGAGAGAGCATGGTTAATAAAATAATCAGTTTTAAAAAAGACACCACTAACAATAAACAAAAATGAGAACCCGAGGGGTTACCGCCTTCGAACGGTCAGTGGCAAATCAAATTGCCACTGGGGGTTTAAACCAGGTTTTAGGGTGCACCAACCTCACACTTGCCCCAACAGGTTCTCATATCACAAAACAAGTACAAGTTGTCTTGGTGAAAAGACTCAAACCCACTTATCTGCTTAACAATGTTGCATGCAAAAGCACACAAACATATAAAACATAAGAAGCTAAGAGCATTGCAAAGCCGAAAGGGGTACTCAATGATCTTACCGAGACCAGAGCTCCTGGAGTAAAATCAGCAAGAACACGATGACAGGGATAAAAGAAACAAATCGAGCTTCTAGGTTCTTTTAAGAAAAGATTTCCCCAATAACCTTCAAAAACTCTTAAACCCCTGCCACCGTCGTGCAACCAAAGAGGTAAGCATAATGATCAACTGTAGAAGGGTTAATCACCAGGCCTGCAGAGCGCTGTAAAATATCATGTTGGTAACCTTTCTTTTTAAATTTACAGATGGTTTTTACGAATAACCGGGAGAAATTAACACTGCCTTTAATCTTTTTAAGTTTATGAATTAAATCTCCATAAAAAACTGGTTGTGAAATACCTTGTTGAAGTGATTATTGATAATTAATAATTAGCGTACCTTGAAAATGACATAATAGCGTCAGAGTTTGGATGTTTATTACTTTTTCCCCAAGCTTCAAACGCGTTCAATGCAGCGCCGGCGTTATAAGCTTCGATTCTGTCATTATTCACCCCAACAATATTGTTCGTTACCCATGAACACTGAGAAGGTGTCTGAAATATATATATAAATTGGTTATTTACCTTTTATTTACAAAATTGTATAGATACATGAACCTGTTTTTTGCAAAATTGCTTTTATGCGAACGCTGTTTACGATGATAACCAGGTGCCTGGTTATAATATCATAACGAAAATACTAAATGTTTTAAAATATCTAAACATAAATTGATATTGTAATTTAAACTATAGAAGATAAGTAAACAAAATGACTGTGATGTAATATTCTTACACAGTCATCGTAAGATTGACTGTATTCAAAGCCAAAGTTGTAAAAGCGTTACAGGGCAGGGGGAGTTAGTTATAAATGTTTAGCAACGCTTCGGCACTTTTATTTTATCAGGCATTTTTTCTAAAACTATTTTTTTTCATTATTCCAAGAAGCAGTATGGGCACAATGAATGTATTTACCTCTCTGATGTTTATCAAGTAGGGAATTATGTCAATTTCTATTGAAACATTCTGAGAAGTCACGGAAGAGTAACGTATGTCCATCTGTAAAGAAAAAAATATTTATCTATTTCAGCAAGTATTTCCCAAAAGTTTTGAGGATTATTCATACGTTTTCTATTGTGACTTTTTAACAAAATCTCTATGGCATAATGTCAGTTTCCATTGTAACATTTGAAGAAGTCACGGAAGAATAACGTATGTCCATCTGTAAAGAAAAAATATTTATCTATTTTCAGCAAGTATTTCCCAAAAGTTTTGAAGATTTTTTTTTTCTATTGTGCCTTTTTTTTAGAAAGCTCTAGCATAAGCTTAGTATAATTTTATAGACGTGTTTGAGGAAATTGACTTACATGGTTCGCTATTTGTTCGTAATACTCTACGATTTTCTGAATTGTTGCGTCTCGGTTTTGACCTAATCGTCCCATCCAGCTGAAATAAATGTAACAGTCATTTGGTTTTTTCTCTGATATTATGCAGAATGCTAAGTTTACTGATGTTTGCTCTAAAATTAAGTAATACGCATTGGCTAAATAACTTCAAATAATGAAACCAAAGAAATTTAACACTCTTACAAATGTAAACCAAAAATTAATATATCCAACGGTTTATAACCAGTTTACAAAAATATGTATTCGATAAGAATTTACATTTGGGTCATTTTGTCAGTTTGTGCTATTACAATGTAAACATTAGGAAAATCAAGTCATTATTCATTTAAGTCCAATTTAGCCTTTGTTCATATCTCTGTTTATTAAATGTTTTGGAATGCTTTTGGAATGCTTTTTTTGTTACGCCACTATTATTTTCTTGATGTTTTCACTAAAAACATCAATTTTAAGACAATAAGCTATACCAAATATCCTTTTGCTATGCACATTCGTGTAAAGTCTTTCAACAAAATCGACTGTCTTAGATTTATTCACGACAAAATTTAATAGAAATTATTTATGTAAATGTAAGATTTGAATAAAGGACGCCAATTTACTTTTTTGGTCATTGAAATAGATGATAATGGGAAAGCCACGGAACAAGACCAATATGAAAATACTGCAAGCTCGGTTTGATTGAATCTGATCATCGGCAGTATTACAATACATATATTACTGCCAACGCCGCCTAGCCCCGGTTTGAGCGCAACTTAATATTTACACCAATTAACAGTATTATACTTGATCTGTCTTTATGAAACCACTTACAAAGTAAACACATCGTCACACACCACCATTTCTAATTCCACCTTGAAGGATCGTACTGGCTCTATTTGTCTTTTAGCTCGCAACAGGGTCAACAAAGTAGACACATCTCTCCGTTTTCGGGAATTATTTTCTGGTTCATTGGGACCTGATAAAAAATGTTATTCTAAAATAGTCATTTTTTTAAATATCTATAACTGTTATGTTTACCAAAAACTGAAGTGTATATTTTATTGATTAAAAAGTATTCTTGCCTACCGGATAATTGTTTTTGCGTCGTTTACCGGGAAATGCCCTATCTTTCCCAAGATACCGTTTGCGTGTTAACGTGAGTTATGTCACGTCATCATTTATTCAAATTTATGAGGTTATATAGAAAGAACTATAAAAAGCCATAAAGGAAACGTTGATCTGATCCTTATAATGTTTATGAAGTGCATGTTATAATTTGAAAAAAAGGTCCAAGAGTACGGTATTTTACGTGAAGTGTATCGATGGTTGAAAGTCAGTTTTTAACCAAACAGATTAGGGAATATTTGGATTATAAAATCTTGTTTAGTCACAAGTTTTATAAGATTAGAACTTGAAAAACGATGAGAATAGTTGATAATCAAAGCGATATTAAACCTAAATCGCGTTTTGTTGACAAGAACGCTGTGTATTAACGACATAGAAGGGGACTATTTCCTATGTACGACGTTATTTTATAAATATATCCATGTCTTATCTTGATTTTCGTGAGAACCTAACATGATCAATACCGATATTTAACCTAAATCGCGTTTGTTGTCCAGAACGCTGTTTATTAACGACATAGAGGGGGCCAATATCCGGTGTACGACGTTAATATGTCAATGTCTTATCTTGATTTTCGTGGGAAAATGCAGTGTACAATTCAAGACTACCTGGTGGAACCACTCTAATTAGTTCCGCATCTTCTCCATATTTGTTTCGCACTGGTTCCTTCCTATACACCGTATGGGGGTTATTAGCCGCTACACCGGTGTCGGGATCAATTATATATTCGTTACCCTGGTGATAGAAATTGCCAGCCTAAAACAAAAAGAGACATCTGCGATAGAGAACAGGATAAATAATAATTGTGATTTTTTCTTATGTATACATAATTTTTCCTAAAGTGTGATTTTAAAAGTACACAAAGGCAGCCTTAGTGGTGTAATAATGAAATAGTGAAACATGCAATTCAGTAAAAGCCTTACACATCAAAAAACACAGCGCCCTAATAAAATTTGTTATTCTCCGTATAAGTTGTAATTTAAAGAAAAATATTATAACACAATCATTTATAACTTACAATGAAACAAGGCTCTGTGAATTTTGGACATTTCACAATAGCACCGCCGCCGTTTTCGAGTACTTGGTAGAATCTGTAATCCTATTGAACATGAAGGTACGTGTCAGTTAGTTAATTAATACAATCAATAATAAACAAAATCATGTACTCCCTCGAAATAACATATGGCAAAGCGTGATATATGTATTATGAAAGCATTTGATAGAGTTAAGGGAAATGCCGAAAAGTGCCGTAAACGGTAACGAACCTGTATAAAGCGAACTTAAAATTAATTTTAATATTTGTATTTTTGAGATTTTATATTAAAAACGCATACATTGTTATGAGCGTTCCCTCAATTATAGACTTTTTCATTAAACCTATTAAATTATGATGTAAAGAATAATTATCTAATAATAGTCGGGTCATGTCACGAAGTAAGAAACTTGTGATGATATCTTTCATAAACCGCTGAAAAACAATAACTCTTTCGGTATAATTCAAACAGATATTAGTGTTATTATAAATAAAAGCGATGGTATAATTTATTAAAGGCCCAAGGATATATGAGACATCCCACGGGAATGATGTGTCTTCTTTTATAGGTCTATTTTTTTAACCATTTTATTTGTTACTTTATTTCAAAGAACCATATTATATGTTATTTTCTGATGACAAAAACGTGATATTTGACACAATTTAAGTTACGTGAGAGTTGCGTACCTTTGGTTTGTCCATGTTAATCATCTCGCTACCGGAATCCGAGGTCACTTTAACCAACACACGGGAATTTTGCTTGTATTGCCTTGTAAGATTCAGTTCTATTATTTCCCCATTTTCCAAGGTTACCGTAAATTTCATTTCTTTCCTAAATACATCAGTCGGATTTGCAGCACTCCTTTCGGACAGCTCGTGGTTGGATTTGACATGCTGCACTGTCGCTCCTGAAAATAAAACAACAACTGCCTAACTTAAGCTTTACCAACAGATTTCTTCCTAACATTTCACGTTAAACTTTATAATAAAACAATCGATAACATATATACTCGGAATTAAAGTTAAGCATTGTTAAGTAAGAAAGATTTTCAAAGAACTATCAATATTAAATGTCTGTAAAATGTACATAGACATTAAAATTAATTTCAAATACTGGTTTGTTAAAATGTAAAAACAACCTAAATAGTAATAAAATGTTACTTACGTATGCCATCCTTCATCAACGGGTAATACTGGCCATTTCCGAACCCCAGCAACCAGAACGAGGCTATAGCCAGGGATATGAGAATCTTCATTTCACCAGTATACAACAACATTAATATGTAATAAAAACTGAAATCAAAATACTCGTTAGTTAAATTGTCGACGTTTAAATCAATGATTTGGCTGAATTAGATATTTCTTATATATATACCTTGGTTAGAACGTGTTTGAACATGTAAACCAAAATAAGTTGTCAGGTGACAAACTGATTGAATCATTGGCGTCATAAACAATTAAAATCACAATATAAAATAAATAAAACAGATTAATGCTCTAATCCCTATTGTTATGCTACGACTTCTCAGGCTATTGTGAAAGATTGTCTTTGTTTGTTAATTAAGAGTAAGAAAAACATGCCATTTGAAGAATCACCGCCAGAAAGGTGTTTTTCGCAACTCCGCGAGTGATCCCTGTTGTTTGCGTTTTGTACAATTGCGCAATTGTCGACCACCCAAGCCATTGTTTCGCTCAAATTTTACTCACTCTCACTCTGTTCGAGTGAGTAAATCAATTATTATTTTCTGTTCATCTTTACATCCCACATTTCAGTTTCTATTTAGAAAACACATAGAAAATGTATATCAAAAGATACTTTGATCACAGACCTAATACATTTAAATTGGCCTGTTATTTAATGCCGTAATTTAAAATAGATGAGAATATTTAAATTTGCAAGTTTGTTAAAATTATTTTGCAAGAAGCATAGCTGAGAAATATTATACAGATACATGTTTATAGTTCTATTGTGCGCATGTATAGTGTATTTTGTTACGATTAACAATAAGTTGGTAAACAAAAGACGATTATTTTAAATATTTGTATCCCGTAGAATATAGTACAAGATGTATTTGTATTTTCATTACGATATATACTTAGAAATGCAACACTACATACTTTGTATCTGTTTATGCAAGACTACATGCTTTGTATCTGTTTATGCAACACTACATGTTTTGTATCTGTTTATGCAACACCACATACTTTGTATCTGTTTATGCAACACTACATACTTTGTATCTGTTTATGCAAAACTACATACTTTGTGTCTGTTTATGCAATACTACATGCTTTGTATCTGTTTATGCAACACTACATGCTTTGTATCTGTTTATGCAACACTACATGCTTTGTATCTGTTTATGCAACACTACATACTTTGTATCTGTTTGAGATTCCGATATATTTTTCTCTTCACAGTATATATTTCATGTAATAGTTTACAAAATATTAAGTTATTGCTCCGTTCGTCACATCGCTTTGTCAAAGTCAAAAAAGACAAAAAATATAGAAATGCAGCTCAATAAAACTTTGCACAAACCAATAATATTTATATATATGTAATTTACATATGCTATGAAAAGTTAGAACAGTAAATAAAAATAGTGAAGCAATGATAAACGGCGCACCAACTTAAATACCAGATTATGTATCACCTATTACATTGTGTTTTGTATGCGATTACCTCCTTTAAAAAAGTTTATTTGCTTTAACCTCATTTTGTCATTTAAATGTCATGGGTGAAATAAAACGATTTTTTGACTTCACACAATCAACAACCCCGTATCTAGGAAAAATGTGTTATATTTGCCGGTACTTATAAAAGTTAATAAAGTCGACCTTTTTTGGTAGAAATGTGCACTTGTTAAAGTGGTTCTTCGTCTTAGTGCTGTTAGAAGGCTGTTACTTTCACTCTGTCCGGCAAATACAATAACAGACCAAATTAATGATGATTCAGTTGTGATTATGACAGAAACTCTAACAAACTAATCAATTAATTTATAGAGCCCGAATCTAACACTATTGTTGTTGATAACCACGCCCGTCCCGGCTCCTGACAAAAAATAAAGTAAATCAAAAAATAAGTTTAAGTTGTCTGAAAGTGACGAGGCCAGCGTTTCAGTACACGCAGTATAGGCTAAATGATAAATCCTGTTTGGTCCGTGTATGGCTGACATAAGTTTCCAAAAATAGTTTATAAATATGTATTGTAAGAAACATTGTTGGTACGATATGACGATAATAAATTTGTTATGATTTTAAACGTTACTATTTGTCTTTATAAACGAAAAAATATTTAATAATCATTAAAAAAACATTCCTGTAAGCATTTTGTTAAAAACAAAATACTAGTAACTAATGTTTGTATGTTGAAGTGTAATGTTCAATACATTGTTAATTTAAATATTATCAGCAACCAATGACTCTATAATGCATCCATGGTTTTATGTTATGTTTTGATTGTTAAGATGTTGCGTATTTATTTATAAGTTGTGTTTTATTTTCTTAATTATCCTCAGCTTCCTCAGAAAATTAATAAAATGCATATCTGAGAACTTGTGTGCCTATAATCCCCAAATTATGACAAAATGAAATTTTAACTTATTAATTAGTTCATAGTTTAAATTTGTTATATAATTATATCTTAATAGATCTCTCAGAGACGAATTATTATTCTAAATTGCAGACTCTTTTTCACTTAGAAGTGTGTAATGTTCGATACTAAGTACATGTTTACTATAATTTGAAACCCTGCTCCAATTGTTCTCATTTGATTGATATGATGATGAGTTTTAATTACTTGCAGGTGTAGATTCACGAAGATTAAAACCTTGCCAAAAACTATCTAAAATTTTCAAATTGCACTCACATCCCAGAAAGTGTAGTGTTTATTATAAAACATAGTTGTTTTTTTGGGGCAGATTACACTTGAAGAGGAACGCGTTAACTACATGTAAAATGAAAACTTAAGTTTTTCGAATTTGTACTGAAATTCGCAAATGTTGTAAAGTATGCATTTTGTGTGAAATTTTCAATATATTTATGTATGTTCATATTGGGGGAAAGGCTTGCACCAAATGAATTTACAGAATTTTATTTGGATTGCCGCGTGCTGAACTCATTGTCAAAATTTAGTTTTGGTCGAGTAATTTACCCAAATTTAATCCTCTAAAAACGGATCCGAAAATGGACAAAATAAAATACGATTTGTTTGCATATTCTCCTCCTTTTAAGCAACTGATCGATATACTCTACTATATCTTAAGTGTAACCTTCAATGAATTCAGAGGCGACATTAAAATTTAAGTTATGTAACAAAACTTAAAATTTTGAATTTATTTTAATGCCAATATGAGGGATGTTCGGAAAGTTTTGAGAAAACAAACAAAACAAAAGTTTGTTCTGTATTACTATAATACCTCATCTAATACGGTGTAAAATGTATTTACAACTGAGGTTCAGTACTCGAGTAAGTACTGAGTACTGGATGCTTAAGATGTACTCGAGTAAGTACTGAGTACTCACTTTTGCAAGTGTACTTAAGTAAGTACTAAGTACTACATAGAGTACTCACGAGTATTTTGCGAGTACAAAAACTGTTATTATTATTTTTATAATTGTATCGCATATACAATGTACTATTCACTTATTCAAATGTGGTATGCTCTTATTATTTAATTTATAATGAAGTAGTTATCATTTTATTATTGACACTGTTACTAGACAAAACTATATAAACACACACAGTGTTTTTTCTCCTTCTTTAGTAGGGGCCGTTTATGCCTTTCCTTCAGAAAATATGTTTAAAATCATGCAGTTTTCTCCAAAAATTAACTTTACTTCTGTTTTTTTTTCATTCCCCCCTCAAAGAAAAAAGCATGCTATTTTCCCCCAAATTATAGGGCGTTGGCCCCTTCCCCAGGTTGTAATAAATAGCCCTGACACACAGAAATCAGAAGTATTCCATTATTGAAAAAAGTTACCATCAACATCTAGTTCAACTGACAATAGTCATGGGCATTTCATAGTTACATCATTAGCCTTTCAAAAGTGTCATCTACGCCTATGTGGTCTCACCATAATCATAGTTGCAAAGGTGAGAAAACATGTTGTCATCTTCCATTATATTATAATAAGGTGATCATCAGTTCTGTTGACTCCATTGCTAAATCTTATAATCTTACTGAATGCACTTTGAATTCGGAACGAGGCTAAACGAAAATGGCGGTGTTTTTTTCACTGACCGAGAAAATTTGTGAAATTTAAAGCTTATATTGGATTGAAAGATTGGATAACTTGTAATTTTTATCGAAAACTGTGTAAATTTGTGGTGTTTACTATAAATGTGGACACTTTAATTGTTTGGTGCATTTTTGAACGCAAAACAACACATCAAATACAATGCCCAGGGATAACAAAGGAAAAGGTGGCGCTCAATCTTCACAGAAGTCGCTAGGGCAAGATACAACCGATACACAAACAGAAACTGCTAGTAAGTTGAAAAACACAGAAACTTTGCAGAATTTACAAACAAATGATAATTTGAACCCAGGGAGCAGTCAGTTTGATCGGCGCCAAACGTACGGACCCGGTTACCCATTCCCTTTGATTCCACCATACATGGGAGCCAGCCCCACATACATTCCAAATTGCGACCCTACAGCTACGAACCCAATGCGTATGTTACCTCCATTCCCACCTCTATATGGTAATGAGCAGGATCAAAATATGTATCAACTAGTGCAAGAAATGAATAATAGAATGAAAATAATCGAAAAGGGATTCAATAATATGAGAGCTTTAGAAAAAGATGTGACATACCTGAAAGTGTCTGTTTCGGAAATCCAAGACTCCAGTAAAAACATTAAATCCAAAATTGATGATGTTGAAACTTTTTGTGTTAATCTCAATGATATTGCAGATGATCTTATGTCTACTAAACGCAGGGTTGACAGTGAAATTTCATCGCTTAAAGCAAAAAATCAGTATCTTGAAAATGAAATTCACAACCTAAGACAGTCCAATACACAGTTGAAAGATCTATGTTTACGAATCCAGTCAAGGTCAATGGAAAATAATCTGTTATTCTTTGGCTTGGATGAGGCCCAGCCTTCAAATGAAGATCGTGAAAATCCAGAGGAGGTTGTTCGTACTTTTTTGAAAAATTACATTCAAGATAACCCTGTTGTGAATGTTGAATGTCCGGTGAATACAAACAATATCAAATTTGAAAAAGTTCACAGAATTGGAAATCCCATTACAGCCCGCATGAACGGTCGTTCCCGGCCTATGGTAGTCACTTTTTCATCTCTTCATGATAGAAATAGAGTACGAGCGGCTGGTGTCATACTTAACAAATCTCAAAAGATATTTAAAATATATGAACACTTCCCCAAAGAAATTGAGGAAAGGCGCAAGATTCTCTACCCTATTGCCCGGCAACACGGTGATCAAGGGCACAAAGTCTCCCTTGTTCGTGATCAGCTTTTCGTTAACCATGAACTTTATGACATCGAAAAAGCCAAATTTATACCAAGGCAGAAACCGAAACCCTATGTCAGTGATCACCGAAACCGCTCGCCTCCTAGAGACGCTCGTCCGCGCAGACGGTCCCCTTCGCTCCACGAGCGATTTAGAGATAGGACACGTTCGCCCTCACTGTTTCGTAGATCACAGATCAGCAATGACAGACCAACAAGTCAGTCTGCAAAAATGGTACCGAATTATGCCAGGCGTCCGGATACAACGTTTGAAACGCCGAACCGATACCAAGTGCTTTCTCAAGAAAACATTGAGTGTGACGTTAACAATACGAAACGGAAAGCAGTATCGCCCATCGATGTAGACTATGCTGCAAAAAGATCGGAGCAAGTTGAGTCGGAAAACTCGGATCACATACAAATTACAGAAGCCACAAATGCGAAATTGTGTGATCAAACTGATAATCAGTGTAACTCTGACCATGTGGAAGGGCCCCAGATGGCTATCTAGGACATCTACGGAGGGTCATTTTATGCACGTGATTCACGTGATGACTGTCTAATTATATGTGGTCATTGTAAATGTGCTGTAAGATCAAATTGTTTGCATTTTTGTATTGAACCGTCTAGACATGACGATGAAATTAGTCAGGTAAATTGTAACATACCTGTTATTGAAGGTAGAAATAGTGATCAGATATCACGTGACTTAAAAGTTCTTTCATTAAATGTGTGTGGGTTAAAGAGTAAGTGTTACTCGCCGGATTTCATTTCTTTTCTTAATTGTTATGACATTGTCGGATTACAGGAAACTAAACTTGACGACTTAGATCATTTAGAAATTCCAAATTTTGTTTTGTTTTTTAAAAATAGGAAAAGTATTTCGAAAAGAAAGTCTGGTGGAATTGCTTTGGCCGTTAAAACACATCTAGTTAAACATGTGAAAATTATTGAAACAGACAGTAACCTAGTTTTATGGTTCTCTTTAAATACAAATTTGACAAAATTACAAAAAGATAGCTTATATGGTGTAGTTTATATACCACCTGAAAACTCAGATTTTTCAATTAATGACCCTTTCATTGAAATTCAAACAGAGTTATCAAAATTATCTGATCGGTATGTTAGTACATGCTTGTTTGGAGACTTTAACTCGAGAACAAAACAACTGAAAGATTTCATTGAATTAGATAGATCTTTTTTTATAGATAATAATTTAAACGAAATTTGTAGTGAATATGATGACGAGATGTTGCATTTTGACAAATGTAAAAGTGTATTACGTAATAGATGTAACAATGACAGTTCAGTTAATAATTACGGGTATAGATTTATTGACTTTTTGCAGATGAATTTTTTGTATATTTTAAATGGTAGAACCAAGGGTGATTATTCTGGTAAACCTACATGTAGAGGTGCCAGTTGTGTTGATTATTTTACATGCTCATCATCTTTGTTTGATTATATTAACTGTTTGGAAATAGTTGATTTCTGCCCTTTATATTCTGATGTTCATAGTGCTTTATGTTTGTCGCTAAATTTTGTACGTCCAAACGTCAGCGAAACAACGCAATATCTTCAAACTCACGAAAAATTATGGGATAAATCTAGACAAAATGAGTTTGTCGATAGTATTGATACAAATAGAATTAACCAGATTTATACTAATTTGTGTAATATCGAAATTTCACAAGAAATTAACCAAACGTCTTTGAACCAAATAGTTGAGGACATTGCCGATACTTTTTCGATATCAGCGAAACAAAGTTTTGAACAAAATAAAGGTCACAGTTCTTTCTCTAACGAGGTTAAAACCCCTAGTTGGTTTGGGTTTAGATGTAAAAAAGCTAGAAGAAACTTTCATAGGGCGAAATACTTATACAAAATTTTTAGAAACGACGTAAATAAAACTAATCTTAAGAATACATGTAAAATATATAAAAATACTATGAAAAAATATCATAATGAATATAAAAACAGCAGCATCAATAAACTGCGTAAACTTCGAAAAAGCGATCCGAGAAAATATTGGAAAATATTACACGGTAAAAAACCAACCGAATCTGCGGCAAACCTTAATGAATTGCATAACTTTTTTAAAAATACAAACTACCAAGAAAATATAAACATTGCACAAAATAATCTAGATAATGATATTATATCTGAAGACAATATTAACAATGAAATAAACGGTATTATCACGGAGGCAGAAATAGAGTTTGCCGTCAAGAACCTTAAAAATAACAAAGCCTGCGGGTACGACAAAATATTAAATGAACATATTAAATCAACTTTCAATTTACTGAAACATGTTTATGTCAAATTGTTTAACGTAATTTTTGATAGCGGAATTGTACCTGAAACTTGGACTATAGGTATTATACATCCAATTTATAAGAAGAAAGGAGACGCAACCAATCCAGAAAATTATCGCCCTATAACCTTGCTAAGCTGCCTAGGAAAACTTTTTACATCTGTAATAAACAATCGTATAACCAGTTACATTGAAAATAATAATTTACTTAATAGATGCCAAGCCGGATTTAGAAAAAATCAGTCTACCGCAGATCATATATTTGTATTGAATAGCATTATAAGTATTTTGCATAATTCTAAGAAAACACTCTTCTGTGGGTTTGTTGACCTTAAACAAGCTTTTGATACCGTGTGGCGCGAGGGATTGTGGGAAAAACTTCTTAATACTAATATAAATGGAAAATGTTTAAAATTGATTAAAAATATGTACCAAAATATTAAATCGTGTGTAAGACTTAACTCCACTTGTTCAAATTTCTTCCCGAGTAATATCGGAGTGAGACAAGGCGAAAATCTTTCGCCTCTTCTTTTTTCTATATTTTTGAATGATTTACATCAATATTTTTCTGATAGTGTAAATGTAAATGGTATTACCGTAACTGACGAACTCATACTCAATGAACTTCACGTTTTTCTTAAGATTTATATACTACTGTATGCTGATGACACGGTTATATTAGCAGAAAACGAAATAGACTTCCAAAATGCTTTAGATAATTACCAAAACTATTGTGACATTTGGAAATTAACAATTAATCTGTCTAAAACAAAAGTGGTTATATTTTCTAAGAGAAGGCAACCGAATGCATCGTTCACTTTAAACAACCAGCCTATTGAAATTGTTGAAGAATTTAAATACTTAGGTGTCTTTTTCTCAAAAAACGGTTCCTTTCTGAAAACTAAGAAACATTTCGCTTCTCAGGCAACAAGAGCAATGTTTAGCTTAATTAAAAACGGAAATAGATTAGATCTCCCACTCGACCTTCAGATAGACTTATTCAATAAAACTATAAAACCAATTCTTTTATTTGGAGTGGAAGTTTGGGGATTTGGCAACATCCAGTTACTAGAAAGAGTACAACTTCGATTTCTAAAACACATTTTTAAAATGAAAAATTCTACACCGAATTATATGGTATATGGCGAATCTGGTTGTCACCCCTTATGGGTGGATATTGAAGAACGCATGGTTAACTTTTGGTCAAGTATTTGTACAACAAACAACCTACCTAATTGTAAATTATCTTGTATTATTTATCAACATCTTCGGGTAATTATACGTAACCTCCCCGACAATTTACTTAAGAAACGATTTCCGTGGGTTTATTGTATCAAAAATGTATTAATGAAAACTGGTCTAATTAACATATGGGAAACACACGTATTTCCAAATACCAAGTGGCTTAAACTAACGGTCAAACAAAAACTAAAGGATTTGTCTATAAACGAATGGTTTTCAAATGTAGAAAATTCAAGTAAAGGTCAAACATATAGAATCTTCAAGCATAACTTTCAAACTGAAAGATATCTAGCTAATACACCAAAACAATACGTTTATCATATTTTGAAATTTCGAACGCGAAATCATAGATTCCCAGTAGAAACTGGCAGTTGGTCAAGAGTACCAGTAAATCAACGTTTTTGTACAACATGTGAAGGTCAACTAGGAGACGAATTCCATTATCTATTCCAATGCCGACTATTTGAACAAGGTAGAAAACTGTATCTTAAGCCGTACTACTATCGAAGACCCAATACTTTTAAAATGGATCAACTTCTTAACACAAATAACCAAAAGGAATATAGCAACCTGTGCAAATTTATAAAAATCATTATTAATTATCGCTTTTAATGTACATTACTTTATACTCAGTCTGGTAAAACATGAGAACGCTGACATCTTAGTTACATTTCGTTTAATGTTAACATTCATATGTAAATTTTTGTGCTTATACTTGTATTGTGTTTGTCTATAACTATGTTACATGTAATAGTATTTGACTCTCCGTATACATGTATCAAATAACCTCATTAAAGTTTCTGTTTATGTTAATATACTACTTTGTAAGCCTCGAAAATATCAGTCATGTATATCCTCATTTTGTCTTAACTGGCATGAGAGAATAAAAGGTTTTTGACTTGACTTGACTTGAATTTTAGTAAGGTACAAATGTATTTCAGCCATTGACAATTATAATAATTTACTTAATGATTTAATATAACGCATGAACTAGTATAAAAACAAGTAAGTATATAACAGAATATGAATTATTTCTTACCATTTCATTTTATATAATTATTATACACTTCATTTGGTTAAGTTTTATTTAATTTCATATTATTTCATTGAAGTGTGAAAGTACTCATATAGTACTCGTAAAGTACTCATACGTACTGACCATTTTTCAACAGTACTTAAGTAAGTACGAGTACTTGTACTCGTAATTTAAGATGAGTACTGAGTCCTGCTGAGTACTTAAAAATTGGTACTCGAGTAACCCTGATTTACAATAGCTTTGTTCATACGAATGCTACAAAGCGTTAGGCACACCACTACTAGTGACCCGGCGCACACCCGGCCCCGACGTTGTAATTATTTTTAGAGTTTAAAGTCACTGAAGACAAGGCAGTCGGAACCACAGCAATATCCCCCGACGCATGCATGAATGTTAGAGGTTATGGATGATTAATTGCAAATCAACAAATTTAATATATCTCCAGCAGTTTGGAAGTTTTGGAACAAATATGAAAGAAATTGTTAAATATGAACCTTCAAAGACAACCAGTAACATTGACCTTAAACCGGCTAGGTTGGAACATGAGTTCTTCACATCATCTTGGTGGAATTAACATTTTACTAAAGTTTGATTAACTTCATTGAGGGGTTCAGAAAATATGAACCGGATACAAAATACATAGTTCAAATCTTCAATGACCTTGACCCAGCCAGGTGAGAAAGTTTGTTCTGCACATCATCTTGATGGACTGAACATTAGACAAAAGTTTCATGTTATTCATTCTGGGGGTTCAAAAGATATGAACCAGACACAAAATACATAGCTCAAAACTTCAAACATCCCGGTTGACCTTGACCTTTATCTGACCAAGTGGGAACATGGGTTCTGCACATCGTCTTAATGGGCTGTGCATTTAACTAAAGTTTCAGGAAATTCCTTCTAGGGGTTTAGAAGATATGAACCGGACATTAAGTACATGGTTCATATCTTCGAAAACCACTGGTGACCTTGACCTTGAGCCGGCCAGGTTGGAACATCGGTTCTGCACGTCGTCTTCATGGGGAGAACATTTGACTAAAGTTTCATGAAATTCCTTCTTGGTGTTCAGAAGATATGAACCGGACACGAAAAACATGGTTCAAATCTTCAAACACCAGCCGGTCAGGTTGGAACATTGGTTCTGCACGTCAAGATGGGGAGAAAATTGACTAAAGATTCATGTAATTCCTTCTAGGGGTTAAATAGTTATGGATCGGGCACGAATTACATGGTTCAAATCTTCAAACACCAGCCATTCAGGTTGGAACATTGGTTCTGCACGAAATATCCGACTTAAATTCAAATGAAATTATTTTTTGGATCACGATTAATTTCAGGACTTATATCGAATAATAACGATGAGAATATTGATTAAAGGTTGGAGATGTCATATTTTCAGACAACGACTGATGAATTCAAATGGAATTTAATTGGCAATAACGCGTATGTATCAAGGCTTGTAGTCAAAGAGCAGAAAATGGAACACAAAACACAGGTTTATTAATGCATCATGTTTTACATGTAATATAGACAATATATACAACAAATAAAACATTTTTAAAAATATAACCACAGTAAAACTCAAGCTATATAAGTGTTAAACACATAACAATTTATAAAAAATTAAATAATTGATAGAAACATTTTACCTAACAACATTTTTAAAATGCTAAGACCATTACTAGGCAAACAAGAAGAGGATATATAAACTAATCGAAGGTCGCTCAGCACAAAGTTAAGAAAACATTATTGTATAGTCAACATTATATTATTTTTACATCAGAAATAATTTCTCCAGTGTACACTTTCAATGGTTGTCGCACGTTCAATGTTAAGATGTGACCATGTTATTTTCAACTTTGTATGGTTCCCTTTTGTAGGGTACTCAGTCATTACTTTCACTTATAAGAGACTGAGGGTTTATATATGAGTTATGGCAAATGTGAAGATTAGATGGCCTTTATAAGATGCAGACTTCCATAGATGCTTTTGGCAAAAATGCTGTATTTTTACATTTTTCGAAATACCCATGCTAAAGGCATTCCATTAAAATTCTGTATTAACCCTGAAGACACATTACAATTGTGAAAACAATTGTCTAAAGTGTTATGTAAATCACCAGTCGGGTGCATAAAAACAAATAAATCTGAAACATTTAAAAATGGCATATAACAAAATTATATGTGCTAAGCAAACTTTGAGTAGTATAATTATGTATGTCGGTATTTAGCAGCGATTTGATTTATTATAATAATTAAAATCTTTACGGTCATTGGTTATCTAACATACCATATGATTATGATAAAACCCACGTGAATTGCAAAAAAGTAATTCTATCGTATCTATTTTTTTGCATTTTGAAGGATGTTTTAAAAGATTCTGGCTCGTAAACATTCAGAACTTTATTGTAAAAATAAGATAAATTTATATTTTAAAAAAAGTCCGTGAAAAAACTAACAGCAAGTGGCAGTTTCTGCTGCAAGAAGTTTTTCAAAAGACTTAAATATTTGACTGTCGTCCATTCTTTGATTCCCTGGTTGTGTTTCCGCTTGGTTTTCCGCCCTTTTTCGATGTCGTGGTTGTAAATGTTGTTCTCGTGGTTGTGGGCGAAGTTGTGGATGTAGTTGTCGTGGTTGTTGGTGTAGTTGTCGTAGTTGTGGGTGTAGTTGTCGTGGTTGTGGATGTAGTTGTCGTGGTTGTGGCTGTAGTTGTCGTGGTTGTTGGTGTTGTTGTCGTTGATGTATTTGTTGTTGTAGTTGTCGTGGTTGTAGGTGTAGTTGTCGTGGTTGTTGGTGTAGTTGTCATGGTTGTTGGTGTAGTTGTCGTTGTTGTTGGTGTAGTTGTCGTGGTTGTTGGTGTAGTTGTCGTCGTTGTTGGTGTAGTTGTTGTTGGTGTAGTTGTCGTGGTTGTAGGTGTAGTTGTCGTGGTTGTTGGTGTAGTTGTCGTGGTTGTAGGCGAAGTCGTGGTTGTTGTTGAGGATGTCGTGGTAGAAGAGACAGGCTCCATGTCGGCAGGAGGAATGTCACCACGCTCAATGCATTTCCCTTGGTAACACTGCAACATAGAAGTCGTGCGGAATATTAGCATACCAGCTAATATGCTAATATTTTATCATCATCAATATCATCATCAGTAGCAGCATTATTATAAGTATATCTGTTATTATATTTTGCAGATTAACACAATTTAGAATTACAAAAATATTTTTTTTTGCTAGACAAATTGTGCTGTATCTTAGGATGTGCGCCTGAAGAGGTTCATTCATTTCATGTAAAGAAAATCTCCATATTTTGATGTTAAACCCTTTCCTCTATATATACGCCTTTTATCGCATGAGCAGACGGCAGATCAGAAGCAGCACTGTTCGCTTTCGGTCAAAAATAATCTTAAAAATTAAAACAGCATTTAGTGTAGATATCGATCAGATGCAAAGATGTGCTGGCTGATCTGGATCTATAATATTCGTGGATGCCATATAGGTGTACACCTATATATGGAGGAAAAGGTTAACATGCCAAGGCCTGTTCGAGTACACAACATACAAGTTTAGTTCCACCGCAGCTAGTTCCGGCTTCAGCCATGATCAATGTAGCACTGGTGCAAACTCCGTTACTAGTTGATTTAGAGCATGGGAGGCCTTTCCAGCAGATATCCTCTAAAGCAACGCCCTTCAAAAGAAAAATATGCAGAATAAATATTGGGCAATTTAAAGATATTAGTTTAAAACATATCAAATATTATTTCTTTTCCCCCAACTTTATATTTATTATAAAACATTTAGTGTAAGGACCTTAGAAAGGGTACCTGAGTTTCACCGGATTCGCAAAATTAACCAGAATTCAAGTTGATGTCTATAAATTAAAAAAACAACTAAAACGCGTGTAGTGACTTGGTCACTTTTTATTTAAATTTATTTGAATAAAAGTGTTTAGCTTTTTCTGAGAAGATTAAAATGCTGGTTAAGGGATGAAAACTATAATTGCAACCCAAATTCCAGGGAATCTAATCAGCGAGATTTTGATAGAAAATCTTTTTTAAAACCGAAAGCAATACGTTTCTTACTAATTTGCAATAGGTTCTGTACAATTGCTTGTTTGTTTTATTGAAGAATAATTCTTAAATAAGAAAAGGGCCTTACCGTCCAGGAACCAATACAATATATTGATCCAGGCCCGACAGTAAGCCCACACTGTTCATCTTTCAGGTATATTTCACCAAGGAGTTCCGATGTAAGAACACGGTTATATTCTGCCGGGTCGAAAGAGTTGCGTTCTAAACACGTCAGTCCATATGGATCTTTCCACAACCTGAAGATGATGAGAGTTATCAATTGTACAAGGTTTACCTTTCCAAAAAGCTAGTTGGTCGTTGAAAAACAATTTAATTTTGCTTACCGATTTGAAGACACGTTCCTTAAATTTAAACATATTATAATGTAATATGATAACGTGTGAATTCTTTTTTATAAGTTTCAAAGCAAACAAATGAATGAAGAGTTCATTTTTAGCAGACCTACTTCTTAAACATTTTTACCATAAACTAATATTCAAAATGTTTACCTTATACTTACTGGGAACGCGTTGTTAATAATTTTACTTTAAAGAGTCGTTACCATAGTGTCGTTCATGCTTTAAAGCCTTTTACAATTATCTTAATTTGGTAGAATTGTTACCATTTACTTGCTTTGAAAGAAAACAAATATACACTCAAACGGTTGTTACCATAAACATAACTGCAACAAAGTTGTTACCATGTGTTAGCCTTAAGTTATTAACATAAACTTACTTTGAAAGCGTTGTCCCCATAGTTTCTATGGAGCAGGATGAGAATGACCATGGGTTTTTAGCGTCTGCTACGTTACTAACAAATCCGGCGCTGGGGCTCATGATGAACTTTTGATTCACTAAACAATTTGTCGTATTCGGGTCATGTTGAACACCTAGGCTGTAAAGATAGTTAAATATTTTAAATATTTTTCAAATTTAAAAATTATTAAATATGAAATACATGTGCTAGTAATTCACGTGAATACTTGGGTCCAAATGTATAAAACTCGATATCAATTTCGATGCTAAAACTAAATTTTATTCTCAAAGCCTTGAGGCGAATTTTACTGATTTGGACTGATTAAACTGCACTTTTGAATTCTTTCATGCATAACACTATTATACCAAACCAACAATTTTTCAACAGAAGTTTCTTGTTCTTGTAAAAATGGAACAATTTGATTTTGAGCACGGAGTTCAAACATAAGTTTTGTAACCTCGGGTTTTGATTGTACAGTGCATACTCGAAACATGTGAATGACATATTATGCGAAATAAATCTGCTGGAAATAATACTTGACTAAACTGTGTGCAAGTTGATGCGCGGCTGTTATTAACGTGTGACAAATCTTCAACAACGGAAGCCGCAAGATAATCGGTACTGCGCATACGGAAAATTATACTTACTTGTGCGCAAGCTCATGTGCAGCTATTATTGAAGCGTCACCGTATGCCATATCTTCTATAAGTGAAGCCGCGAGATAATCGGTTCTACAAGTTGCTGATATAGTGCTGATACCATCACCAAGCATTCTGGCAATACCTGGGTTAAAAAGATCGATATTGGAGAATTGAGAAAATCACTTGCATAAATACACACATCCATATTTCATCGGTTTTATAGAAAGTTTTATTTCGAACGGCTGATGGACAGAGAATAATCCCAATACACACTGGGGCTCGATCCCGTATCCTTGCAAGACCAACGGATGTATAATAGTCGTGTTTGGTGGCTTTCTAAAGAGTAAGTTTCTTTTGAATTGACATATTAACAAACATGCTCTCTCTCTCTCTCTCTCTCTCTCTCTCTCTCTCTCTCTCTCTCTCTCTCTCTCTCTTCCTCTCTTCATTTTCGCTGCGTGGGGAGAGTGTGTTTTGTGGGTGTGGCGATTCCTGATATGCATATATTACTTTTTTTTGAATCTTTTTTACAAATATTGCTCAAGCCATATGTCTGCTGTAAACTGTCCCCAAGTTTATTCAGCAATGTTACATGTACAAGCATAAAGGCGAGAACATTGTTATTGGAATAGATCATGTACCTTTTGTGTTTCAATATTTATTACCGACGACTTAGTAACATTTGTTTCTTACTGAAAGCTAAGATTGCGAGATCTTACCGATAGTGTATTGGCCGCTTACAACTCCGCTAGACCACAAGTCTCGTCTGAAATGTATTTAAATTAAAACGTACAGAACTACTTCGGAATGGATTAACTGCTAAACCCTGATTCTGACAACAAAGAACTGAATCGTATGAGCTCGTGAAAAAACTGGTAGCGGCTTTCAAGATGGTATCTTTACAGGACCAATGTTCTAACTAAACAGATCTTAATTTTATTAATCTCAATCTATCTAATTTGAATTTCTCAGCATGGAATTGGGGTACCCATTTAAAATTTAAAACATAACAAAAAACATCATTATCTGTTGTTGTTTTTGAATTTTTAAATTTCCTTTGGAAACTGGAGCGGGTAATAGCAGGTCACAAAGTGGTTAATGATGGGTATATTCTTTATTACCACGGATTGCTTTCACCATATTTTAATGTTCATTACTTAGTTATTTTGAACGATTTTATGCGATTCTTCAATTATGCGAGTGCTTAGCTGTTCAAGAAAAGACGTTTTTGAATCAGCTGTTTATGCATGTTTCACTATAATATGCTCTTTACAAAAGATAATGTCGGTTTACGAAAAGCATGAATGGATTAAATCTCAATAACCTAAAAGATATAAAACTGATGTTTCCTATGTTTGAAGAATGTACTCCAGTTCCATGCGGAGAAGTTAAAGTGATATGTTTGATGTAGTTAGAACATTGGTAAAGTGTACTTGCATTATAACGCTTTATAAGCCAAAACGGTTAACCCAGGGCTGGTAGACAGAGGGAGCGATTTCCATTTACGTTAATGCCCGTGAATAAAGGGCTTGCTCAGACAGAGGTTGCAGAATCTTTATATTTAAGTGTTCATTATTTAAACAGGTCTCTTGCTATCTTCTCGATTACAAAGTTGAAGCAAAGCAGGTAAAACATTTAATTGTATACATGTGTATGAGAAGTGATTATTGATAATTATAATAAGCGTACCTTGAAAATGACATAATAGCGTCAGAGTTTGGATGTTTATTACTCTTTCCCCAAGCTTCAAACGCGTTCAATGCAGCACCGGCGTTATAAGCTTCGATTCCGTCTTCATTCGTCCCAACAATATTGTTCGTTACCCATGAACACTGGGAAGGTGTCTGAAATATATATAAATTCGGTTTTTACCTTTTATTTACAACATTTTATGGATAAATGAACCTCTGTTGCAATATTGTTTTCATGCGAACGCTGTTCACGATGTTTATGTGCCTGGTTATAATATCATAACGAAAATACTAAATGTTTTAAAATATAAAAAATTGTAATTTAAACTGTAGAAGATAAGTAAACAAAGCGACTGTGATGCAATATGCTTATACAGTCATCGTAGGATTGAATGTATTCAAAGCCTAAGTTGTCATAGCGTTACTGGACAGAGGCAGTAGAGTTAAAAAGGTTAAGCAACGCTTCGGCACTTTTATTTTATCAGACGTTTTAAGCTCGACTATTCGAAGAATAGGGGGAGTAATCCTACTCGCGCCGGTTTCGGCGTCGGTGTCGGCGTCCGTTAAACAAAAAAACTTGAAAACTGAAACTTTGAATATGTATTCACCATCAAAATCTACATCATTACCAACAAGACCAATAATTGTAATACAATTACTCTACAAGAAGTTGTTCCCCTTTTTCCACTGTTCCTTTTTTCACTTATATTTTCACTTAAGTGCACTTCATCCATAACTTTGCAAATACATAAGGTATCAACTTCAAACTTCCATTATATTTTAATTTCAGTTCTTTCTTTTTCTGTAACAATACTGAAGTGATTGATATTGAACTAAAAGTAAATGTCTCTAATAAAAAATTACCAACAAGTTTTCTAACAAATCCAGAAATATTTCAACGTTATTCCCCTATTCAGTTTAATATTTATGGTACATTAAGGAATTATTTCTGTTATTTGAAATGAATTTCTCCCTTACCATTCACTTGTTAATATTTTTCCTCATTGCACATGAATGTATGGAACCATAGTTCTTATTGTTTTCATCTTCAAATTGCATTTGTTTCAAATGATTCAAATAGCCGAGCACGCTGTCTCCTCTGACAGCTCTTGTTTTTCATTATTCGATGAAGTAGTATAAAAACGGTGAATGTATTTACCTCTCTGATGTTAATCAAGTAGGGGATAATGTCAATTTCCATTGTTGAAGAAGTCACGGAAGAGTAACGTATGTCCATCTGTAAAGAAAAAATATCTATCTATTTTCAGCAAGTATTTCCCAAAAGTTGAGGATTAATCATTAGTTTTCTATTGTGCCTTTTTTAACAAAAGCTCTAGCATATGCTAAGTATAATTTTTATAGACGTGTTTGAGGAAAGTGACTTACATGGTTCGCAATTTGTTCGTAATACTCTACGATTTTCTGTATTGTTGCGTCACGGTTTTGACCTAATCGTCCCATCCAGCTGAAATAAATATAACAGACATTTGGTTTTTTCTCTGATATGATGCAGAGTGCTAAAAGTTTCCTGATGTTTGCACTAAAAGTAAGTAATACGCATAGGCTAAAGAACTTCAAATAATGAAACCAAAGAAATATAACTCTCTCACAAAGGTCAACCAAAAATTAATGTAATGGGCTATAACAATGTAAACATCAGGAAAATCAAGTCATTAAACATTTAGGCCCAATTAAGCCTTTGTTCATATCTCTGCAAACTAAATGTATGGGAATGCTTGTTTGTTACGACACTATTTATTTCCTTATTTTCCCTTTAAAATCAATATGCCATACCAGTTATTATTTTGCTAGGCGTATTCGTGTAAAGTCTTGCAACGAAATCGATTGTCTTCGATATATTCACGACAATTTCAAATTGAAATTATGTATGCAAATGTTCGATTAAAATCTTTGAAATATTGACGCTAATTCATTTTTTCATTGGAATAGATGAAAATGGAACTAAGAAAGCCTCGGAAAAAGACAAAAATGAAAATACTTCAATCTCGGTTTGATTGAATCTGTTCTTGGGCAGTATTGAAAATGCATATTAGTGCCAACGCCGCCTAGCCCCGGTTTAATCGCAACTCAACATTTACACCAATCAACAGTACACTTTCGATTTCAACGAAACCACTTACAAAGTAAACACATCGTCACACACCACCATTTCTAGTTCCACCTTGAAGGATCGTACAGTCGCTGTTTGTCTTTTACTTCGCAACAGAGTCAACAAAGTAGACACATCTCTCTTTTTTCGGGAATAATTTTCTTGTTCTTTGGAACCTGAAAAATTGTTATTCTAAAATAGTCATCTCTTTATATATGTATTACTGTTAGGTTTAGCAAAAATTAAATTTTGTATTATTGTTGATTATGAAGTATTCTTGCCTACCGTATAAGTGTTTTGCGTGGTTAACCGGGGAATGCCCTGTGTGAAAGTCAGTTTTTAACCAAACACATAAGGGAAGTTTGTATTGTAAAATCTTGTTAAGTCACAAGTTTAATCAGATTTGAACTTAAAAACTATGAGAATATAACATGATAAAAACCGACTTTTTACGATTTTTAACCTAAATACCTAAATCGCGTTTTGTTGTCCAGAACGCTGTGTATTAACGACATAGAGGGGGGCAGGGGTACTATTTCTCGTGTACGACGTATATATATAAGTCTTATCTTGATTGTCGTGTGATAATGCAATGTACAATCCAAGACTACCTTGTGGATCCACTTTAATTAGTACAGCATCTTCTCCATATACATTTGGCATTGGTTTCTTCCTATACACCATATGGGGGTTATTAGCCGTTAGATTGGCTACAGTCGTGTCGGGATCAATTATATATTCGTTACCCTGGTGATAGAAGTTGCCAGCCTAAAACAAAAAGAGACATCTGCGATAGAGAACGGGATAAATAAAAATTGTGATTCTGTCTTATGTATACATATTTTTTTCTAAAATGTGATTTTTAAAGTACGCTATTCTACCTTAGTGGTGTAATAATGAAATAGTGAAATATGCATTTCAGCAAAAGACACACACGTCAGAAAAAATAGCGCCCTAATAAAATTAGTTATTCTCTAATTTCACGAAATCCCCTTATAAGTTGTAATATTTTAGAAAAATAAATATTATAACACAATTTAGAACTTACAATGAAACAAGGTTCTGTGAAGTTTGGACATTTCACCATAGCAACGCCGCCGTTTCTGAGTACTTGGTAGAATCTGTAATCCTGTAAAACGCGAATGTACGCGTCAATTAGTTTATTAATACAAACAATAATAAAAACGTATACTTCTTCGAAATAACATATTGCAAAGAGTGACATATGTATCATGTAAGCATTTGACAGGGTTACGGAAAAAAAACGAAAAGTGCCGAAAACAGTAACGAACCTAAATTAAACGTATTAATATTTTGTATTTTTGACATATTTTATATAAAAAGCGCACATTCGAGCGGCAACTTCGTCAGTTAAAGACATTTTCATTTGACCTATTACTATCTAATAATAGTCGGGGCATGCCACGAGGAAAGGTACCTGTGATAATATTTTTAATAAACCGCTGAAAACAATAACTCTTTCAAACCGATATATAATTTTATTTAAAAGCGATGGTATAATTTATTAAAGGCCCAAGGATACATGAGATATCCCACGGGAAAAATGTGTCTTCGTTGATTAGTCTATAAAAATTTAACATTTTATTTGTTACATTATTTAAAGGAACCATGTTATTTTCTGATGACAAACAAAGTGATTGTTGACAGTATTTACGTAACGCGAAAGTTACCTTTGGTTTGTCCATGTTAATCATTTCGCTACCGGAATCCGAGGTCACTTTAACCAGCACACGGGAATTTTGCTTGTCTTTCCTTATAAGGGAAAGTTCTATAATTGCCCCATTGTCCAAGGTTACCGTAAATTTCATATGTTTCTTAAATATATCAGTCGGATTCGCAGCACTCCTTTCGGACAGCTCGTGGTCGGATTTGACATGCTGCACTCTCGCTCCTGAAAATAAAACAACAAATGCCTAACTTTAGCTTTACCAACAGATTTCTTCTTAACATTTCACGTTTGTAAAATTATAACATCGATAACATATACACTCGGAATTGCAAAAAATGAAATCAAAATGTTTACAGAGGATTTGGTTGTTGTTGTTTTTTTTTCAAATAAAAATTGATAACTTGTAGAAAATTGTATCGATGTTATGAACAGAACAAGAAAACTGTTTAACTGTAGTATATAACGACACCCTGCTTTAAATGTGTGCATTTAATTGAAATACCGATTTTGTATGTTATAATTTTTTGTTATTATTTAATATCTCAAAAATACAGGTTTTAAATATGGCCATCGATTATCTTTACTATGTAAATGGCATAAGCTTTTGTTCACAATTTCGGATCAAACATTTACTGACAAATTAAAATTTTAGCATTTAAAAGAAAGAATGTTATCCGAGAACTAACAACGTTATGTGTTTGTAAAAATACAAAGACATTAAAATTAATTTCATTTTATGGTTTGTAAAAATGTAAAACAACCTAGTAAATAGCATACAGTTACTTACGTATGCCATCCTTCATCAACGGGTAATACTGGCCATTTCCAAACCCCAGCAACCAGAACGAGGCGATAGTCAGGGATGTGAGAAACTTCATTTCACCGATGTACAACGATAATACTTTATATGCAAAAAAAATAAATATGAAATATTCTTAAGTTAAATTGTCGACGTTCAAATCAATGTGTTTTGCTGAATGAGATATTTCTTAATATATATACCGTGATTAGAACGTGTTTGAAGATGTTAACCAAAATAATTTGTCAGGTGACAAACTGATTGAGGCATAGGCGTCATAAACAATTAAAAATCACAATAAAAAAAAGAAAGATTAATACTCTAATCCCTATTGTTATGCTACGACTACTCAGGCTATTGTAAAAGATTGTCTTTGTTTGTTAATTAAGAGTGATAAAAACATGCCATTTGAAGAATCTCCGTCAAAGAGAGATGTTTTTCGCATCTCCGCGAGTGATCCCTGTTGTTTGCGTTTTTTACAATTGGGCAATTGTCGACCACCCAAGCCATTGTTTCGCTCAAATTTTACTCACTCTGTTCGAATGAGTAAATCAATTATTATTTTCTGATGTTCTTTACATCCCACATTTCAGAATCCATTTTTTAAAACACACGGAAAAAAGTATAACAAAAGAAACTTTTATCACAAGCCTAATACATTTAAATTGACCAGTTATTAAATGCAGTAAATTGATTAGAATATTTAAATGTTCAAGTTTGTTAAAATTAATTTGCATGAAGCATATAGCTGAGAAATATTATACAGATACATGTATATAGTTCTATTGTGCGCATGTATAGTGTATTTTGTTACGATTAACATTACATTGGTAAACAAAAGACGATTATTTGAAATATTTGATTCCCGTAGAATAAAGTATATTAAGATGTATTAAATTATATTACATGAAATATATACTGTAAAGAGAAAGATATAACGAAAACTGTGTTGCATTTCTTAATATACATCGAAGTGAAAATACAAACAGTTTTCGATATATCTTTACAGTACATGTATATATTTCATGTAATAGTTTACAAAATATTAAGTTACTGCTCCGTTCGTCACATCGCTTTGTCATAGTCAAAAAAGAAAAATATAGAAATGCAGCTCAATAAAACTTTGCACAAACCAATAATATTTTTATATGTGTAATTTATATACACTAACGAAAGTTAGAACAGTAGAGAAAAATAGTGAGACCTAAACATTACATAACATTCTATTTGCAATTTAACGCAAAAACGGAGCAACACTAAACATTTATTAAAATGTCTTCATGAGTAATAAGATAGAGTATTTAAGGTTTTTTGGTCTAACAAATGCATACAATGTGAGTTATTTGTAATAGTAAAAGTGTGTTTGACCTTCAATTGCCTGGTCGCTAAAATCGATGACCAAAAATAAAAATGTTGATCTCTCTCTCTCTCTCTCCATAATTTTAAGGACCGCGGATAATGTTGTCAGTATTATTTTTCTATTGCTGGCTTTTAAAACTGATTTTTTGTGTTGCATCGTTTTTTGTGAAAAATTGCAAGAAGAATGTTAGGGTTTTTTTAAGGTCGAACTATTTTCCTTTATTGCTCTAACCTTTTAGCGTATTAAAATAATCATACATTTATATTACTGATTTGTGCAAACTTTGATGGAACTGCATTGTGCCGTTTGAGAGATTTGATATTTTAGGTTAATGTTTGTTTGGGCGCAATACCTTTTGTGTTTTGAATGCGATGTTGAAGGTGTTAGTTTAAATGAATTTTTAGATTTTCATGAAATAGCAAAAACTGTTGCAATGTCTGCTTCAAGAGCATTAGGGCTAATTATATCCAAAAGCAATGTGTTTGGTGGCTTCCATTATTCAACTTTCACAAAACTGTATGACACATGCGTTTGGCCGATAATAAGTTACATTGCACCTATATGGGGAGATAAGTCATATTCTTGTATCAATGCCGTTCAGAACCGGGCAATGCATTTTTATCTCGGCGTTGGGAACTATACGCCAAATCCTGCAGTTTTGGGGGAGATGGGTTGGAAACCACCAATTGTTAAGCAATGGGGATCGGTATTTAGACAACACTTTAGAAACATTCATATGAATGACACCAGAGTTAATAAGAAAATGTTTGACTTGGCAAAATCTTGTAATGTTAAAAATAGTTTTAAAAGAATAAAAGTATGTCTCCATGATACTGATATGTCACATGTGATTGATTTAGATGTCAGAAACTCAAAAAGTATTGTCAAAGAAATAGAATGTAAAATATTTGATAAACAGATTGCTATTTGGAAAAATTAAATAAATAGAGAAACTGGAAACAGAGGTCAAGGTGGAAATAAACTAAGAACCTATAAGCTTTTTAAACAAGATTTTAAAACAGAGCATGATGTTGAAAGAAACATTCCTTTTAGGTACAGAAGTGCCTTTGCAAAGTCCAGGTGCGGAATTGCACCAATACGTCTGGAAACTGGTAGATATGAAAATGTTGATGTTTGTAATAGAACTTGTTTCCATTGTACAAATACTGTTGAAAATGGGATGCATGTAATTCTACATTGCCCAATCTATGCCAATATTAGATGTCAATTACTGGATACTCTATCTACAAATTATGAATGTCAAAACATGTCAGATTTAGAGAAATTTATTTACATTTTCACCAAAGAGAATTTGATGTATTTGTCAGCCAAAACCTGCTATAATATTCTCCAAGAAAGGAGAAAACACTTATATAAATGACAGTTTTATAACAACTGTAAATATGTAGAGCTGTATATAAAATGATTTAATAATACAAGTTTTTTAGGTGTTTTACAATTTTGCCAATAGAACTATGAGTACACTATTGTTTTAAGATCCATATATGTCTATGTCTTAATTAAGGTGCATTACTTAGTTTTATCATAGAATGTTTTCAGTGTTTTACGTGTAAAGCTACTGTATCTTTGAGTATCAAATAGTCTCTTATAAATCAATAATGATTGGTCACATGCATTTATATAAATTCATTGTATAAACTGTGTTGTGTATATGTAATGTGAATGAGACTCTAATAAAATAATTGAATTGAATTGAATTGCGATTGTCTCCTTAAAAATAGTTAATTTGCTTTGACCTCATTTTGTCATTTAATTGGCATGGGTGAAAAAAAGATTTTTTTTACTTGACACAATCAAGAACAACATACGAGACACTACATAAAAGAAATAATGAAAATGGTACAAAGTAGCCCTGTGACATTATCTATAAACTTTTAGTATAGGGTAATCATTAATATTGAGAATGACCAAAGAATTGAGCGACAGACAGTAGCTGGGGGGCCTTAATAACATCAAAAGACGGTTGATAGCTGGTAGGCCGCAACTAAGGATTGAAATAGATGAAAAGGGAACTTTGAAAGCCACATAATACGACAAATATGAAAATACTGCAGGCTCGGTTTGATTGAGCCTGTTCATGGACAGTAATGGAAATGCATATTACTGCCCTCGCCGCCTAACCCCGGGTTGAGCGCAACTCAGTAATTACACCATTAAATAGTACAATTTCAATCCATCAAAAACGATGGTATGCATATGGCGGTGAACATGGAACCTTTTTATGAGGTATTTTCAGATTAATACATATTCAGCGGCGTATGGTCCCCAGAAAAAAGAATGGGTTTGCCCTAAACGAGGGGATCTTAGAATATAAATCCTGCATATCACAGACGACGCCAAAGGCAAAATTTAACAAGCAAATTCGTTGAATTTATATCCCCCGCCGAGTACTGGTTATTACTAACACAACAGCTGAAGTCATAGGGCTTTATTTAGATATTTATTATGGATGGCAAAAAAGGTGAAAAAAAACTTCAGATGGTGAAAAGGGTTGGGCAGCTCACCAGAATATAAAAATGAGACAAAAAGTCTTCAAGTTGTTGAAATGAAGAATGCAGTAGTAAAAATATAGTGCTGTATTTAAAAGAAATCTATGCAGAAGTTGCATAGAAGTAGCATATAAACGAATACTACTCTATATGCATAGTGCATAACTTATCAAAGGGCCATAACTCTGTGTTAAACGGTCAGACCAAAACAGGACAACAATATGGGCATCTTGTCTTGGTATTGATGGTTTCCATAGATTCCTGCTGAGAAATAGCAAGGAAACAAATACTGCTCTACAAGCAAAATGCATAACTTATCAAAGGGCTATAACTCTGTGTTAAAGGATCTGACTGAATCAAGATGACAATATGTGCGTCTCCTCTTGGTATTGATGGTTCCCAGAAAGTTTAATTAAAATCCATCCAGTAGTTGCAGAGAAATAGCGTGGAAACAAATTCTGCTCTATTTGCATAAGGTTTAAGTTATCAAAGGGCAATAACTCTGTGTTAAACAGTCTGACCGGAACAAGATGACAAAATGGGCATCTCGTCTCAGTATTGATGTTTCCCAGAAAGTTTTATTTCAATCCATCGAGAAGTTGAAAAGAAATAGAGCGGAAACAAATACTGCTCTATTATGCATAAGTCATCAAAGGGCAATAACTCTGTGTTAAACAGTCTGACTGGAACAAGACAACAATATACACATCTCTTCTTGGTATTGATGGTTCTCAGAAAGATTAATTGAAATCCATCCAGTAGTTGCAGAGAAATAGAGGAAAAGAATACTGTTCTATAATATGCATAATGCATAAGTTATCAAAGGGCCATAACTGTGTTAAATAGTCTGACAGGAACAACAGGATGATATGCACATTTCCTCTTGGTATAGATGTTTTCAAGAAAGTTTCATTGAAATCCATCCAAAAGTTGCAGAGAAATAGCGCGGAAATAAATACTGCTATATATGCATAATGCATAAGTTATCAAAGGGCAATAACTCTGTGTTAAACAGTCTGACTGGAACAAGACCATGAGATGCGCATCTCTTCTTGGTATTGATGTTTTCCAGAAAGTTTCATTGAAATCCATTCAGTAGTTGCAGAGCAATAGCATGGAAATGAATACTGCTATATATGCATAATGCATAAGTTATCAAAGGGCCATAACTCTGTGTTCAACAGTCTGACCGGAACAAGACGACGATATGCGCATCTCCTCTTGGTACTGATACTTCCCACAGAGTTTCGTTGAAATCCATCCAGTGGTTGCAGAGAAATAGCCCGGAAACGAAATTCGGACGGACACCGTGACACCGTGACGACGTGACACCGTGACGGACGGACAACGCCAAAACAATATCCCCCTCCCGATTTCATCGGCGGGGGATAAAAAGCAGGAAGTATATCATTGGGGGCGATTGGACAATATCCAAATTTATATTGACTGGGACATTGAAACCACCTATCTATAAACTGGCCGAAATATTAAAACAAAGTAACTTTAGGAGTACTATAAACATAGTACATAAGTATCGTGCTCAACGACCGTCAAAGGACGTAAATGAGTTTTTTAGCATACACTTATAGAACAAGTAGTTTTGGGTTTTTATGAGACAGTCAATACTGAGCTGGAAATTCCGGCAGATGAGCAGAATAAACATCGGTTTGCATATTGCTTTTTAACATTCTCTGTACCAGCGACATAAGCACAGTCGCATGTTCCACCTTTTGGTGTGTGTTTCTGACCATAGAAGTCATCTGAATAGAGATCTCTTGCTAACAGAGGGTGACGATGACTTGATTTTTCAGAAGGATAACGACCTAAGCACAAGGCTCAGCATTCTCACCATTGATTTACTGCCGAAATGTGAAGTTCTCAAATATCCTTGTTATTATCCGACTTAAACTCAAATAAAATTATTTGATGGATCACGAATAACTTAAGGACTTAATCGAATAATAACAATGAGAATATTGATTGAAGGCTGGGTCCGTCATGTTTTGAGACATCGACTGATGAATTCAAATGAAATTTAATGGGCAATAACCCGTATGTATCCAGTCTTGTAGAGCAGAAAAAGGAACACAAAACACCGGTTTATTAATGCATCATATATTACAAGTAATGTAGATAATATGTACAACAAATAAAACATTTTTAAAAATATAACCACATTAAAACTCAAGCTATATAAGTGTTAAACACTCATAAAAATTTGTTAAAAAACCAACAAAAAAATAAATGAGAAACATTTTACATAAAAGAATTTTTTAAAACAAAACAGATCCTTGGCAAACGTACTTAAAAACAACGACTAAGATCTCCACTAGGCAAAAGAGAAAAGGATATATAAACTACTCAAAGAAAGCTTAGCACAAAGTTAACCAAACATCATTGTGTAGTCTACATTATATTATTTTTACATCAGAAATAATTTCTCCAGTGTACACATAACTTTCAATGGTTGTCGCATGTTCAATGTTAAGATGTGACCCTGTTATTCTCAACTTTGTAGGGTTCCGTTTTGTAGGGTACTCAGTCATTACTTTCACTTATAAGAGACTGGGGGTTTTTATGATTTATGGAAAATGTGAAGATTAGATGGCCTTTATAAGATGCAGACTTCCATAGATGCTTTTGGCATAAATGCTATATTTTTACAATTTTCAAAATAACCACGCTAAAAAAGCATTCCATTAAATTCTAAATTAACCCCGAAGACACATTACAATTGTGAAAACAATTGTCTATAGTGCTATGTAAATCGCCAGTCAGGTGCATAAAAACAAATAAATCTAATACATATAAAAATGGCATATAACAAAATTATATGTGCTCAGCAAACTTTGAGTAGTATAATTATGTATGTCGGTATTTAGCAGCGATTTGATTTATTATAATAATTAAAATCTTTACGGTCATTGGTTATCTAACATACCATATGATTATGATAAAACGCACGTGGCAGTTGCAAAAACGTAATGTTCTATCATATCTATTTTGTTTTTGTATTTTGAAGGAAACTACAATAGCTAGCGAAGCGTTATCATTAAGAACGTTTTCGATACAACAATATCAAGCTATAAAAAAAAAATAGTCATTGGAATTGTTAACAGCAAGTGGCAGATTATGCTGCAAGAAGTTTTACAAAAGGCTTAAATATTTGACTGCTGTCCTTTCTTTGGTTTTTTGGTTGGTTTTCTAGTTGGTTTTACGGTTGGTTTCCCGCCGTTTTTCGATTTTGTGGTTGTTGATTCAATCGTGGTTGTTAATGTAGCTGTGGTGGTTGTGGGTTCAGTTGTGTTTGGTGTAGGTTCAGTTGTCGTGGTTGTAGGTGTAGTTGTCGTGGTTGTTGGAGTAGTTGTCGTGGTTGTGGGTGTAGTTGTCGTGGTTTTGGGCGTTGTTGTCGTGGTTGTGTGTGTAGTTGTGGTTGTTGGTGTAGTTGTCGTGGTTGTTGGTGTAGTTGTCGTGGTTGTTGGAGTTGTTGTCGTGGTTGTTGGTGTAGTTGTCGTGGTTGTTGGAGTTGTTGTCGTGGTTGTTGGAGTTGTTGTCGTGGTTGTTGGTGTAGTTGTCGTGGTTGTTGGTGTAGTTGTCGTGGTTGTTGGTGTAGTTGTCGTGGTTGTTGGTGTAGTTGTCGTGGTTGTTGGTGTAGTTGTCGTGGTTGTTGGGGTAGTTGTCGTGGTTGTTGGTGTAGTTGTCGTGGTTGTTGGTGTAGTTGTCGTGGTTGTTGGTGTTGTTGTCGTGGTTGTTGATGTAGTTGTCGTGGTTGGAGTTGTTGTCGTGGTTGTTGGTGTAGTTGTCGTGGTTGTTGGTGTAGTTGTCGTGGTTGTTGGTGTAGTTGTCGTGGTTGTTGGTGTAGTTGTCGTGGTTGTTGGTGTAGTTGTCGTGGTTGTTGGTGTAGTTGTCGTTGTTGTTGGTGTAGTTGTCGTGGTTGTTGGTGTAGTTGTCGTGGTTGTTGGTGTAGTTGTCGTTGTTGTTGGTGTAGTTGTCGTGGTTGTTGGTGTAGTTGTCGTGGTTGTTGGAGTTGTTGTCGTGGTTGTTGGTGAAGTTGTCGTGGTTGTTGGAGTTGTAGTCGTGGTTGTTGGTGTAGTTGTCGTTGTTGTGGGTGTAGTTGTCGTGGTTGTTGGTGTAGTTATCGTGGTTGTGGGTGTAGTTGTCGTATCGGAGGAAATTGTAGTTGTTGAAGAAGTTGTCGAGTTGGTAGGGGATATCGTGGTAGAAGTAACACGCTCGATGCATTGCCCTTGGTAACACTGCAACATAAAAGACATGCGAAATGTTAGAATACTATCGTTTAGTGTGTATCTAAATTGTACTGTTTACTTGTAAAAAATGAGTTGCGTTCAACCTGGGGCTTAGCGACGTGCATTTATAAATGGGTGCTTTTTTGACACGACCATTTAAATCAAATGTACATTAATAAATTAAATTGGTCATTCCAGGTTGAACGTTGATTATCATAATAATTATCGTATTTTCAATTTACACCATTATACAATACTTTCGATTAATGATTTCTCAGTTGAAATAGAGAATTGAAATGGAGCCTCCGCTTCAGGCAAAAAAAAAGGCATGCGATCAGAGACTGGTTTCAAATCTCAGTTTTATAATCTTTAGTCCTGAGTACACAACATACCAGTTTAGTTCCACCGCAACTAGTTCCGGCCTCAGCGTAAATAAATGTAGCACTTGTGCAGACTCCGTTAGTCGTCGATTTAGAGCATGGAAGGCCTTTCCAGCAGATATCGGCTAAAGCAACGCCCTTGAAAAGACAAAATATACAGAATATTGGGCAGTTCAAATTAATGTGACACAGTGATAAATTGTGTTCATTGTTTAATAATATTATATTGCAATTGTAGCTTAAATTCTATTTACAAACAATCTTATTCATTCCACAAATATTCACCATTGGACAAAAGTTATGAGAGCACCCGGCAGGGCAAGTTAGACGTTTCCGCACCTATAACTCGATCAGCGAGCGTTTGATAGAAAATCAAATTTAAAAACAGAATTCTGTTTTTAACGAAATTGGATTAAATTCTGTATATTGGTCAAGTTTGTTTATTTATAACATTGCAGAATAATTCTTAGATCAGAAAAGGGCATTACCGTCCAGGATCCACTGCAGTAAATTGATCCAGGCCCGACAATAAGTCCACACTGTTCATCTTTCAGGTATATTTCACCAAGGAGTTCCGATGTTAGAACGCGGTTGTATTCTGCCGGGTCGAAAGAGTTACGTTCTAAACACGTCAGTCCATATGGATCTTTCCACAACCTGAAGATGATGAGAGTTATCAACAATACAAGGTTTAGCTTTCCAAAACGCTAGCTTGAAAAGCAAATTTTGCTTACCGATTTAAAGACAATGTGTAAACATATTATAATGTAATATGATAACGTGGGAAAACTTTCTAATAAGTTTCAATGCAAACGAATGAATGAAGTGTTCATTTTTAGCAGACCTACTTCTTAAACAGTTTTATCATAAACTAATATTCAAAATGTTTACCTTATACTTACTGGGAGCGCGTTGTTAATAATAATTTTACTTTAAAGAGTCGTTACCATACAGTGTCGTTCATGCTTTAATGCTTAATTTGATAGAATTGTTACCATTTACTTGCATTGAAAGATAATAAATATACACTGAAGGGTTGTTACCATAAACTTAACTACAACAAAGTTTTTACCATGTGTTAGCCTTATTAACATAAACTTACTTTGACAGCGTTGTCACAATAACTTAATGTATTAGCCTTATTAACATAAACTTACTTTGACAGCGTTGTCACAATAACTTAATGTATAAGCCTTATTAACATAAACTTACTTTGAAAGCGTTGTCTCCATAGTTTTTATGGAGCAGGATGAGAATGACCATGGGTTTTTAGCGTCTGCTACGTTACTAACAAATCCGGCGCTGGGGCTCATGATGAACTTTTGATTCACTAAACAATTTGTCGTATTGGGGTCATGTTGAACACCTAAGCTGTAAATATAGTTAAATATTTTATATCTTTTGAAATTTAAAAATTATTAAATATGAAATACGTGTGCTAGTAATTCACGTGAATACTTGGGTCCAAATGTATAAAACTTTATATCAATCTCCAGGTTAACACATTTCATACTCGAAGCATTGAAGTGAAATTTACTGATTTAGACTGATTAAACTGTATTTTTGAATTCTTTAATGCATAAGACTTATACCAAACCAACTAAGTTACAACAGAAGTTTCTTTTTCTTGTATAAAATGAAACAACAATTTGATTTTGAGCACGGAGTTCAAACATAAATTTTGTAACCTCGGGTTTTGATTATACAGCGCAAAATGTTAAAAATTGTGAATGACATATGCGAAATAATTCTGCTGGAAATAATACTTGACTAACTTGTGAGCAAGCTCATGCTCGGCAGTTAATGGCGTGTGACAAATCTTCAACAACGGAAGCCGCAAAACAATCGGTCTTGTGCATACGGAAAATTATACTTACTTGTGCGCAAGCTCATGCGCAGCTATTATTGACGCGTCACCGTATGCCATATCTTCTACAAGTGAGGCCGCGAGATAATCGGTTCTACACGTTGCTGATATAGTGCTGATACCATCTCCAAGCATTCGGGCAATACCTGGGTTAAAAAAGATCGATATTGGAGAATTGAAAAAATCACTACACACATCTATAGTTCATCGGTTTTATAGAAAGTTTTATTTCGAACAGCTCATGGACAGAGAATAAGCCCAATACACACTGGGGATCGATCCCGTATCCTACAGCGCTTAGCATCACCAACAATTGTACAATAGTCGAGTTTGGTGGCTTTCTAAGAGTAAGTTTCTTTTGAATCTTTTTACAAATTTGCTCAAGCGATATGGCTGCTGTAAACTGTCTCCAGTTTATTCAGCACTGCTACATGTGTAAGCATAAAGGCGAGAACAATGTGTCGAAATACCTCATGTACTTTTTGTGTTTCAATATTTATTACCGACGACTTAGTTTCTTACTGAAAGCTAAGATTGCGAGATCTTACCGATGGTGTATTGGCCACTAACAACTCCGCTAGACCACAAGTCTCGTCTGAAATGTATTTAAATTAAAATGTTTTACTTTATTCATTTAGTAAAGTTTTGTAATGTAAAAATGGTATAATGGTTAATACAGAACTACTTCGGAATGCATGACTGCTAAACCCTGATTCTGACAACAAAGAACTGAATCGTATGAGCTCGTGAACAAAAACAATCTGGTAGCGTCATTCAAGATTGGATCTTTACAAGAGCAATGTTCTAATGATAGTATCTCTAGATGAGAGTGAACCCGCACCGTGACGGTGACAGCGCCTAGCCCTGCAATTCCTGCTACAACTGAGCTAACCAGGAAAACCCCCCAAAAACGTTGATCGGATAGCCCTGACATAACCATTATTGCATGACATCTGTAACGGGTTAATTTACTGACTAACTAAACAGATCTTATACTTTTTATTTCTCATCATAGAATTGGAGTATACATTTCAAATTTAAAATTTAACAAAATATATTATTATCAGTTGTATTTATGAACTTTTAAATTCCCGACAAGCTTTTGGGAACTGGAACGGGTAAAAGCAAGTCACAAAATGGTTAATGGCGGGTTTATTCTCCGTTAACACAGATTGCTTTCTCCTTATTTAAATGTTGATTCTTAAGTTATTTTGAACAATTGTATGCGATTCTTCAATTATGCAAGTGCTTAGCTGTTCAACAGAAGAAGTTTCAGCAGTTTATGCAGGTTTCAGTATAATATGCTCTTTACAAATGATAATGTCGGTTTCGTGACATTTGGTATTACATCCGTCTTGGTTTACGAAGGCGCGAAGGGATTTATAACTCAATTGCATAAAAAGTAAAACTGATGTTTTTTATGTTTCATATTTGAAGAATGTACTTCAGGCCCATGCGCAGAAATTCACATGTTAAAACATTAATTATATACACGTGTATGAGATGTGATTATTGATAATTAATAATAAGCGTACCTTGAAAATGACATAATAGCGTCAGAGTTTGGATGTTTATTACTTTTTCCCCAGGTTTCAAACGCGTTTAATGCAGCACCGGCGTTATAAGCTTCGATTCCATCTTCATTCGTCCCAACAATATTGTTCGTTACCCAAGAACACTGAGAGGGTGTCTGAAATATATAAGTTCGTCATTTACCTTTTATTTACAAAATTGTATGGAGACATGAACATCTTTCGCAATCATAGTTTTTTCATACGAACGCTGTTCACGATGTTAAAGTGCCTGGATATGGTATCACAGTGATATGAAATGTTTTAAAAGATCAAAATTTGTAATTTAAACTGCAGAAGAGATGTAAACAAAGTGACTTTGATGCAATATTCTAACACAGTACACAGTCATCGTAAGATTCAATGTATTTAAAGCCAACGTTGTAATGGCGTTACAGGATACACTAGAGTTATAAATAAGTAGGTTTAACAGCGCGTCGGCACTAATTTAATCGACGTGACAATAAGTATTTTTTAAAATACTGTTTTCATTGTCCGATGAAGTACAATTACCTCTCTGATGTTAATCAAGTAGGGGATAATGTCGATTTCCATTGTTGAAGAAGTTACGGAAGAGTAACGTATGTCCATCTGTAAAGAAAAAAAATATTAATTTTATTTGCAAAAAAAACAACATTGAAATATAACCCTTCTACAGTTGATCATTATGCTTACCTCTTTGATTGCACGACGGTGGCAGGGGTTTAAGAGTTTATGAAGGTTAATGGGGAAATCTTTTCTTAAAAGAACCTAGAAGCTCGATTTGTTTCTTTTATCCCTGTCATCGTGTTCTTGCTGATTTTACTCCAGATGCTCTGGTCTCGGAAAGATCATTGAGTACCCGCCCTTTGGCTTTGCAATGCTATTAGCTTCTTATGTTTTTATGTTTGTATGCTTTTGCATACAACATTGTTGAGCTGATGGGTGGGTTGGAGTTATTTCACCAAGACAATTTGTACTTGTCTTGTGATACGAGAACCTGTTGGGGCAAGTGTGAGGTTGGTGCACCCTAGAACCTGGTTTAAACCCCCAGTGGCAATTTGATTTGCCACTGACCGTTCCAAGGCGGTAACCCCTCGGGTTCTCATTTTTGTTTTTGTTAGTGGCGTCCTTTTTGAAACTGATTATTTTATTAACCATGCTCTCTCCCCCTCTCTTCTTCTTGACTGTGTGGGGAGGCTGTTGTTTTCTGAATGTGGCAATTCCTGATATGCATATTTCACCTTTTTATAGTTTTAAGGACATGGTTGCGTACAATAAATCATTAGTTTTAAATTGTGCCTTTATTTAACAATTTTTTGTTCTAGCATATGCTCAGTATAATTTTATAGACGTGTTTGAGGAAAGTGACTTACATGGTTCGCAATTTGTTCGTAATACTCTACGATTTTCTGAATTGCTGCGTCACGGTTTTGACCAAGTCGTCCCATCCAGCTGAAAAAAAAGTAAATGAAATTCATATTTCTCTCCGATTATAAACCAAATGGTTGAGTTTTAGTGGTGTATTCGCTTTAAATGTAGGTATTGTTAGTAGGACTTCATGCCTATACTTTTTGGAAGTAAAGAACTATGGCTCAAACAAATGCAAATCGAAAATAACCTATCCATCGGTTTATTAGCACTGTTTTACAAGAGATTTTCTTGTATATATTTAGTATATATTGGATAAGATTTTACGTTAAGATCCCATCATTTTGAGCGGTAAAACATTAGAAAAATTACGTCATTAAACATTTAAGCCCCATATTGCCTTAAGGCATAAAGAGGCTTTTAAACCAACAGATAAACATATAAATTTTGGGAATGTCCCTTAAAGTTTGCAAATCAAGACAAGTAGGTAATACATGTACGATTTTTTTTTCTATCAAATCACTTACAAAGTTAACACATCATCGCACACGACCATTTCTAGTTCCACCTTGAAGGATCTTTGTGATGCTGTTTGTCTTTTAGATCTCCCTTTTTTACCCAACAGGGTCAACAAAGTAGACGAATCTCCAGGATTTTGGGATGTCTTTTCAGTTTTTTCGGGACCTGATAAAATACACAATTGTTATTCGAATATACTCATTACGTGTGTGTGTGTGTGTGTGTGTGTGTGTGTGTGTGTGTGTGTGTGCGTGCGTGCGTGCATGCGTGCGTGTGTGTGTGTGTGTGTGTGTGTGTGTGTGTGTGTGTGTGTGTGTGTGTGCGTGCGTGTGTGCGTGTGTGTGTGCATTGTGTAAGAACTCTATATACTTCTCAAAATTTGATAGGGATCGCTTTTTATTTCTTATAGGTCTTTTTTCAGGGAAAAAGAATTAAAAAAAAAACAACAACATTAATTTAATCATTATATTTTTAGTTAGTGACGAATTAAAGGAGTTTAAAGTTTAAGAAGGTCTTTTAAAACATAACGTCTTTGCCGTGGGATATATCGGGGTTGAAAACGTCCGTTTTTAACCAACCAAAAGGCGACAAACATGGCAAGTTTGAACTTATAAAATCTTGTTCAGTCACACGTTTCATCAGTTTTTAACTTGGAAAACTATGAGAATATATATGGAAATGTAACAAGTTCTTTTCTTTTCTTTATTTTTGTGCGATAATGCTGACAGTGTGTAAAATCCAAGTTGTAAATGTTACCTTGTGGGTCAACTCTAATTGGTACAGCATCTTCTCCATATTCGTTTGGAACTGGTTTCTTTCTGTATACCGTATGAGGATTATTAGCCGTATGACTGGCTAAACCCGTTTCGGGATCAATTATATATTCGTTACCCTGGTGATAGAAGTTGCCAGCCTAAAACAAGAGACAAAGCCGATAGAGAAAACGCTAAATAATAATTGTGATCATAATTGTGACACCGTTTTTATATAATTTTTTTTCTAAAATGTGATGATATGAGAACCTGTTGGGGCAAGTGTCAGGTTGGTGCACCCTAGAACTTGGTTTAAACCAACACTGGCAATTTGACAGAAAACAACATGCTCTTTTTTCCTCTCTTCCTTTGCTCTGCGTAGTGAGGCTGTGTTTTGTGAGTGTGGCGATTCCTGATATGTATAATTCATTTTTTCAAGTACGCAAACGTCAGCCTTTATGCAATAATGAAAAGAAAAAGCCATACTCATCCTTATAAGTTGTAATTTATTAGAAAAAAAATAACACAATTTATAACTTACAATGAAACAGGGCTCTGTGAAATTTGGACATTTCACCATAGCAGCGCCGCCATTTCCGAGTACTTGGTAAAATCGGTAATCCTATAGAACGTTAAGATACGTGTCAGTTAGTTAGTTAATACAAACAATAATAAAAAATCATATTCTCCGTCGAAGTAATATATGGCAATGCGTGATACCAAGGAAGCATTTGATAGTTACTGAAAATGCCAAAAAGTGCCGAAAACACTAAGGAACCTTAATCAAACGAATTTGCAATCGATATTAATATTAACATTTGTATTCTGTCATATTTTTATATTAAAACGCATAAATTGTTACGACTGGCCACTTTGTCAATTATAGAAATTATAGATGCAAAGAATTACTATCTAAATGTATTTTTAATCGGGGCATGCCACGAGGAAAGGTACCTTGAAATGATATTGTTCATAAACCGCTGAAAAACAATAACTGTTCGGTATAATTCAAACGGAAAAAGTTTTAAGCGATACTATAATTTTAAAAGGTCCAAGAATATATGAGATATTTCACGCACGGGAAAAATGTGTCTTCGTTGATAGGTCTATATATTTAACATTTTATTTGTTACTTTACTTCAAAGAACCATCTGTTATTTACTGATGACAAAAACGTGATTTGTGACACAATTTACGTTACGCGAAAGTTATGTACCTTTGGTTTGTCCATGTTAATCATCTCACTACCGGAATCCGAGGTCACTTTAACCAACACGCGGGGATTCTGCTTGTCTTTCCTTTTCAGGGCAAGTTCAATTACTGTCTCATTTTCCAAGGTTACCGTAAATTTCATATCTTTCCTAAATACATCAGTCGGATTTGCAGCACTCCTTTCGGACAGCTCGTGGTCGGATTTGACATGCTGCACTGTCGCTCCTGAAAAAAGAACAAATGCCGAACTGTAGCTTTACCAACAATTTCTACTTAGCATTTCACCTTTGTAACATTTATACCATCGATAACATAATTTTATGTACTCAGAATTGCAAAACAATGAAAAAAGGAAATTAAAATGTTTAAAGAAGATTTGTGAGACTAGTTTAGTTCAGTATTTTAACTTGCTTACTTGTGACACCTGTTTTAGGCTTATCTTAGTTACTATGCAACATTTTTTAATTTGCTTGCTTGTGATACCTGTTTTAGGAAGTTTTAATTTTGCATGTTAGTCTGTTTGTGATCGCTTGATAAAATATTCTTAATTTTTATATGCATCTTAACTTACTGCCATACTTGTACTTGTATTTTGTTTCTTATGTGCTTTTGTGTGTTGTTAATATTGTGTATGTCTATAAATGCTTTTATGTGCTGATATGTTTCTTATGCACCGTAATGTGCTATGTGGTGCTGATGTTTTATATGTCTTCTGAATCCTTTTATGTATATGCTCATATGTGCTAATAATCCTTTTTTATTACAGTAATTTTGATGTAAGTCGGTTTTAAAAGCTCCTTAGAGCTTATGTTATATTGTTATGTGCACCGACTTTTGTAAATAAAATTTACTTGACTTGACTTGACTTGTGTGTTTTTATATCGAACATAAGAAAATAAAAAGCAGCCTATCAGATAATTATCGCGTTTTGAGCAAGAAAACGGTAAAACTGTAATATTGATCGAAAACCTTGCTTTAAAGGATACATTACAATAAAATGTCGATTTTTGTATGCTATCAATTTATTTTGATATTATTTATATTATTTCAAAGATACAGGTTTTAAATATGGCCATCGAATATCTATTCACTGATGTAAATTAGATCAGTTTTGTTCACGATATTCCCCAAAACTTCGCAGTAACTAAATGCCACCCCCTTTCTGGAATCGTTATCTACCCTCCAGATTCAACATATGGTATTGTTGATGCTGCTTTATTGTTGTTGTTTTTGTTAAAAAAACGTTAAACTTATGTACTCAAATTGTTCTTTTCGATAATCTTGGACAAAACATTAACTGAAAACTGATTACATATTCAGCTTTTTAAGTAAAGACCATTATCCGAGAACCATCAACGTTATTAGACTCTTAAATAAAAAGACAATAAAATAAATTTCAATTACTGGTTTGTTGTAAAACACCCTAAAATGTATAAACAGTATAATGTTACTTACGTATGCCATTCTCCATCAACGGATAATACTGGCCATTTCCAAACCCCAGTAACCAGTACAAGGGAATAGCCAGGGAAAGGAGAATCTTCATTTCACCGGTGTATTACGATATTAATATGTAATAAGTAAAATTAAATGAAAATATTCTCTAGTATATTTGTCGACATTCAAAACAGTGAGATTTTGAGACTTTGATAATTCCTGGATTAGGTATTTGTTATATATACCGTGACTAGAACGTGTTTGAACCTGTTTAACAACATAACTTGTCAGGTGAAAAACCGATTGAGACATAAGCGTCATAAACAATCACAAATAACAATAGAAAATAAATAAGACAAATTAATACTCTAATTCCTATTGTTATGCTATGACTACTCAGGCTTGATTTTGCTTGTTTGTTGATTAACAGTAAGAAAAACATGCCATTTGAAGAATTTCCGTCAAAGAGGTGTTTTTCGCATCTCCGCGAATGATGCCTGTTGTTTGCGTTTTTTACAATTAGGCAATTACGAACCCAAGCCGTTGGTACGCTCAAATTTTACTCACTCTGTTCAAGTGAGCAAATCAATTAATCTCTAATGTTCTATTCATCCTGCAATTACCAAAACAACAACACCGTATTAATATATACATATATACATACCGCAGTGAATTTTTGAATATTTAACAGTATTTTCATATCAAAATGGTTAAATATTACACATTTTCTTGCTTTCTTCTTTATTAAGCAAAATAAACAAATATTTCTAAATTATTAATAGTTCGAAAAGAATCGATAAATTTGCGAACGCTTGGCCATCTGCAATAATGAGTTTTAAATTGTTTCTGTATTAAGTCTCTGTATTTGGAAAAACAAACATGAATTGATATTCGTTAGTTATAAACCCCATGTTACTGTGACGGCAAATACGAAATTGTCTTAATACTAGTGATGTTCCGATTGTCGCCGATAATCGAGTAATTGTCGCTGAAGTTTCAAAGTCGGAGACATCGATTCTGACTACAAAGAATCGATTCTAGTCGCTAAATCTTTAAATAGGTAAACCCCACTTTGAAGACAATTGACCGTTGTCTCCGACACGGCGACAGTCCAGTGTATATCTTTTCGCGCTTTAATCGTCTTTGTGTTACTTTTAAATATAACTGCTCTTAAACATGGAGAATACCTGGCCTGTCCGTGATCGAAATAATAATCAGCTTTACAAATGCCCTGGTAATACAACATCAAAGGCATGTTGATATTTTGGTTTTTATATGAAACCAGGGTGTCAGGGTTTGGCGCCCATTAAGGAAACCTCGACACATCCAAAGCTACCTGTAGAATATGCTTCAAGACTTATTACAGCAACAAAGGTACCCCACCCACATTTTAGAATTGTGAATAATTTTCGGATTTAATTTTGACGAGTTAAATAATAATAATGTTCACATCTTCGAAATTGAAAAAAAGTTTGAAGGCTCTTATTGCCTGAACAAAAAAAAAACAGAACATGTCAGTGCAGTACAAAAAGCAGTTGTGTTATTAATCTTGTAAGCTAAAATAATAAAAGTAGTCCTATAATAATATGATTGAGACAGGTGTGCTTTTGGTACAAAATGTACACTACAGTACGTCTGATTCCGATTCTTTCCGATTAATCGGATCGGACAGGTATCAGAATCGGACCGATTAATCGATTCCACTTCAGCCGTCCGATTCTCATCACTACTTAATACTCAGTCTGGATAAAGCTATTTAATATTTTAAATCAACAACAACACCGTATTTAGAAATAAGGTATCATATTTGGAGGTACTTATATAAACATAAACAGGCCGCTCTTTTCTGGAAGTGTGCACATGTTTCGTTTGGCCCTTCGTCTTAGTGCTGTAAGAAAGCTGTGAATTTCTTTCTGTTCTGCAAATACACTAAATGGCTTTGATGTTGTTTTTTAATAAAAATTATGTAAACCTCTGATGAGGATTCAGTAACATTATTGCCATATATATCCTGTACAACTCGAAATTCTCATGTACTCTCCCGCCATGTCACTTAACATAACCGTAACAAACATAAAACCGTATTTAATTCAGTAAACACCACTACAAATAATTAGGTATATTTAAAACAAAAATAATTTAATTTATATAACGGCAATCTGCGAATTAACGTATGTACATGTATATTGTTGTTCATTCTCATCTTTAATGTTTATGTCCGTATTTCGTATTCTATTCCATATTTTTTTATAAATTGTGATTATTTATTTTTTATGTAATTTCGGTTACGAAGATGATGTACTTGTACATGTTATATTTTGTTATTTATTATTTTGTGCACAATTGTTCAAAATGTGTTTTTGTTATTGTTTATGCCGATTCATAATTTTGTTATTTGCATTCGTTGCATCCGTTTTACGATAATATGTAAATGTACATTTGTATGTATATAATTTTGATATATATATGCGTGTAATTGATAACATGTGGCTTTGCAATAAAAATAACAACCTCGAGAATAAATGTTTTGTTGTTGATTTGTGCCTTATAACAACAGGTAGTTTTCAACGTAGATATATTACAATTACAAATATTTTATTCGGCATTAAAGTATACAATACAATTATAGCTGATAAATACAATACACTGTAAAGTGCAATAATTTTAGTTTTATTTGTGTTCAGCGTCAGCCCCCAAGTTGAACAGTAACCATTAAGATCATTAAGCATTGACTGTAGAGCTTCCGGTTCATGCGCAAAGAGAACCATATCATCTGCGAATTATATGAGATATATTTTTATATCTTCTACAGTGTATAACCCGTTAATATTATTGTTTATATTATTTGTGATATCGTTAACGAAGAATAAAAAGAGTAGACTGGAGGTGGGGCCCATTGTTTTGCGCCAATATTTGATTCAAACAAATCTGATCTTTTAATTATGGTATTTTACCGCAGCTTTACCGGAACAGTACATACTCATACAGAGTAACTCTGTATCGCTTTTACCATGTTCACAAACTTAGTACTCACTTGTTCTTTTAGAAGTTTTTGCAGAATAAATGTTCTATTTAATTTATCAAAGAACTTTTCAAAATCTACGAATGCACAGTATACTTTTATACGCTTATAAAGAGAGTTTACAATAATTGAATGCAATAAGAATATACTGTCAATAGAAGATTTTCTTTTCTGGAAGCCAAATTGATTGTCAATAATAATTGTTTTATGTTTTGTAGACCATTTTGTTAATCTATTCAACAGAACTTGAGAATAAATTTTAGCTCTGGCCTTAATAAGTGTTACAATGTACCGGTATACCCCATGACCTATAATTCTTTGGTTCTTCTAAATCACCCCCTTTGTAGATTGAAACAATAATGCCTACAGCCCCTTCAATAGGATATTCCCCTGCTTCGAAAATCCTATTAAATAACGCTAATAAAAATGGCGATATGACCGGGAATGAATATATTTCAGCTATAACGTAATCTGAGCCACTACTTGTTATTTTTGTGTAAATACAGCTTCTTCTGAAAAGGTAATGTATTTATAAAGGTCTTCATCTTGACTTTCCGGAAATGTTTCGTCTTCATCGTTTTGTAAAATTTCGATACTATACAGATTTTTAAAGTGGTCATAAATACCTTTTATTTCTAAGTTATTCGCAATGTTAGGTGATTTTGTATATTGTTGTTTTTTTTTCCAGAAAGCTCGGCTTTGGGACTTTCAAAAGCTTACTCTTAATTTGCGTGTGTGTTTTTGTTTTCTTTTAACTCGATTATAATGTGCTTTTGAATTTAGATAAGCCTTTTTAACTCAGTATTTTTTTCTGTCTCTTAAAAAAGCATTTCTTTTTCTTAAAAAAAAATCGGTCTAGCTTCATAACATTCTTTATTGAACCACGACTGTTTATTTGAGTATCTTTCACGATTACAGAATTCTTTTTTTGATGATTGAGTAGGTCCAAGTGTCGCTTGTTAACAGTCAATTAAAAGTAGTTGATACATGTATATTGTCAATATTACATGTACCATTATTTTGATCACGATCATTAAGTTCCAAGAAGACGTCACGTTTGCTTTCTAGTATTAACTTAAAATCATTAATTTTTGAATCGTCCCATTTAAGACGATAACTATTATTGAATGTATTTTTACATGTTTTTTTTATTAAATTAAATCACATTCCACTTAATTTTTAATGATAGACCTAAGTGATCTGAGAATTCATCTGGCTGTAATACAAAAAAATCAGAAATACAATGGAAATCATAAATATTCAACAAAAATATTCTACAACACTTGAACCATTCAATAACTGATATGTAAATTCACCGATATCTCGGTCACTATATAAACGTCCATTACCGATAGCTACTGTGGTATCATTTAATTTCGCTGGCACAAAATTTCGCGTAATCGCCGTAAAAGACTGTTTCGCGCGAATGTAAATTCGCGCAAATACAATTTTTTAAACAACAAATAAATTATTATTATCGATATTTTACCGACCTGTTATCAATACGTATTGTTTATTTGAACACGCGAGCTTATCATGTGTCAGGTGGACTCCTGTAATTACCACTTCCTTTGTTAACCTACTATCCGACCGCTGTTTGACACGGGGCTCGTTTGATCCATCTATCTGGACCATTCGTATCATAATTGGCATGTTAAATTTCGTACCCGTTTTATGGTCTAAAATGTCAAATAATTGCGCAACAGTTACTAAAAAAAGTGTTGATAAATTAAAAATCTATATTAAAAAATTAAAAAACGATACTGTTTGGTAAAACGTGACCTGACCAAATGCGCGGACTAAATTGTCGTTCAAGTTTTAAAGTAACATTAAACATATTCCAAAAGAAATTCGACAGTCATAACAAATTTTATTTTCTTTATTAACATTATTTTTCGATACTTCAAATTTATATCAAACAGCGATACGGGAAACTATACTGTATATAAAGTGTAGGTTCATTCGGACATAGCACGTTCCGGATACTTTTTGGTTAAATTTTAGCTTAGGTTTTAAATTCGTGCACTGGCCCGAGCGCGAAATACGCGAAAATTAAGCCATCGCTAAATGAAATGATACCACAGTAAATACTGCTTAAATGCAGACGACACACAAAATTCAATCAGGCGTCTCCAGGCCTGGTCAATCAAGTGATCTTGGAAAACACGTGCGGGTATATCATGATAATAATAATGATAATACCGACCAACATTGACTATTTACGGCAGTACCAACAACCAAAAGAGCCTAATTGCGATTTTCACGAACAATTACCATGGCCCGGCATAATATTTGTAGAATCGCGAATTTACAGGCGGCTTGGTCAGTAATATCTATTCCATTACTGTCTGTTAATAGGCTCAATTAAACAGAGTATGTAATATTTTCATAATTGTTGAGTTCGGTTGCTTTTCAAGTTCTTTTCATCTTTTGTAAAAAAATTAGAGGGCAGAAATGAAAAGAAAGGTGAGCGTATAGTTAATGTAGTTTAGAGATGAACAATATCAAGAAACTGTTTTCAAATAACCGAATACAACAGCGAGTCCCTTGGTTATTTTAAACCTGTAAAAATGAACAACGAGCAACGTTTACTTAGCATTATTCAAACTCATTTAACAGCTCTAACTTAAATATTTTAAAGAAAAAATATTTTCATAGGTGAGATACAATAGTTTCGCACATAATTATACAAATGTTCAGTTTTAAATGAACAGTTGCAATTTTTAAAGAATGAAATTCACATTTTTGAACACATTTTTTCATCACTGTATTCCTATCATTAGTTTACCCTCATGAAGAAACAATTGTTCTATATTAATTTTGTAATTTTGACTTATAGTTATGTGAATTATTCAAAAATGTTAAATAAATTATCATCGTGTCCTGACTCTTATTATGTAGTTATTTGGTTTCTTGACAGGGCAATTAGAATATGTTGCCGGTCTGGGTGTCATAACTCCTATTACGCGAGCAGCACGCTAAGCTCGCCGTGATATATCATTGCATATCTGAACTCCCCTTCGTGAAAAATCCTGAGATATATCACCGTCAGATATTATTTATTTTTCAATTTAAAGTATCATGTAGAAAAATGATGTTGTGCTTTCATAGAAACAAGCTCAAAAACATTATTTAGGAATATAGAAACACATTTCTTTTCTTTTGAAACTGTTGTTTTGTATGTTTTTGTAAGATCTGGTCAGGATTTAAACATGGCGCGGCTATAAAATAACGTAGGATCAAAAGGAAAACATGGTCAACCCCTTCACTTCTTTATGTTTAGCTTATCTGAGCTGGCTCAGGGTGAGCTATTAGGATCGATGAATGTCCGTCGTCTGTCGTCTGTCCACACTTAGTTTGTTAACCTCTAGTGGTCACATTTTTGTTCCGATTGTCACGAAACTTGGTCAGGACGTATGTCCCAGTAATTTCTCGGACGAGTTCGAATATGGGTCATCTGGGGTAAAAAACTAGGTCACTGTTACTAAAAATAGAAAATCTTGTCCTGGCTGTAAATTTGTAATTTTTCATTTGAGTTCAAAATAACGTTCACCATGACAAGGCGGTGTGTCCCGTACAATACCCATGCCTGTTGGTCCAAGGTCAAGGTCACTGTTACAAAAATAGAATTTTATTGTTAACACTCTAGTGGTCCGATTGTCATGAAACTTGGTCAGGATGTTTGTCCCAGGAATTACTTGGACGAGTTCGAATATGGGTCCTCTGCAGTAAAAAACTATGTCACTGTTACTAAAAATAGAAAAATCTTGTCCTGGCTGTAAATTTGTTTTTTATCATTGGATTTCAAAATAACTTGGCACAAATGTTCATGACATGTCGGTGTGTCGCGTACAATACCCATGCCTATTGGTCCAAGGTCGAGGTCACTTTTACTAAAATAGAAATTTCTTGTCCAAGCTCTAAATTTCTTATGGATTTTACAATTACTTGGTTTAAATGTTCACCATATCAAGACGTTGGGTCATGTACATCAGCCATGCCTGTAGGTCCAAGGTCAAGGTCACTGTTATTAAAAATATAATTTCTTGTCTGGGCTATAACTTTGTTATAAATGAAGGAATCTTGGCACAAATGTTCACCATGACAAGGCTGTGTTTCGTGTATAATACCCTTGCCTGTAGGTCCAAGGTCAAGGTCAGTGTTACTAAAAATAGATTTCTTTGTTCGGACTGTAACTTCATTATGAATGGAGGGATTTCAAAATAACTTGGCGCAAGTGTTCGCCATGACAAGGCGGTGCGTTGCGTAGAATACCCATGCCTGTAGGTCTAAGGTCAATGTCAATTTTACTAAAAATAGGATGTATGTCCCAGTAATAACTCGGACAGTTCGAATATGGTCCATCTGGGGGTCAAAAACTAGGTCACATGACCTTAAAGTAGAAAAATCTTGTTAATGCTCCAAAGGCTACTGTTTCAGTCCAAATATCTTCGCATTTTGTCAGAAAGGTTGTTTGGTAGATTTCTAGCCCAAGTTCAAATATGGATCACCTGGGGTCAATAACTAGGTCACACACCCCAAATGTCGAAAAATATTGTAGAGAAAGCTTCCTTTTGTAATTTATCTTTAGGTAATTAGTTTATTGTTGGGACTTTGAAGTTCATTATAGTATTTACTGGCTTCTCCACAAAGTCATATGACTTTTGTTTTAGTGATCAACGTTGACTTGATATCGTTAAAGGGCATGAGGAGATCTGAACACAGTTTATGTTAAAATTTGTATTAAAATATACCTAAATATTTATCTGGAAAAAATCTTTGGATGAATGACTTATAAAAGACCGAGAAGCTTCAAAAACGTAGTGACTTTTCATTAGCTGCCAGTATATATGGCCCCAAGGCCCCAATCCAGTGTTTAAACCTTAACTCCACACATTGCGACTCCTATATGTGCGAAACTATTGTATGTGCCTGTCCCTATCTTAGAACTTGTTTGAGATAAAAATTGTTTTAATGTTTTCTGTAGATATATTATCACTTTCTTTTATGATTATTATAAATAAAATGCATTTGTTTTTGAAAATTGTGCCCTTTCAATAGTTTCGCACAAAAAAAACTTCAGCCGCTAACAATTTTTTATGCAACACTATTGTATCTTCCAAAATCAAAAACTATTAAACTTATGCAGTAAAAAGACTCATGGCCTATTATGTAGAATGTTTTTGTAACGATCTTTTTCAGAAAATATCTAAATATCAGCATGCAAAAAGATTTAAACAGTTTTTGCTTCTGAAAAATTCCAAAAAAAAGGCAGATACAATAGTTTCGCATATAAGAGTCGATACATTATCCGATTTTTAACAACAATTCATCCACGTAGTTTCATTACAATACGTTCACAACAACAACAACAACAACAACTCATCCACGTATTTCTTACAACAATACATTCACCGAGTTTTATGAAAAACAATACAGCCACCGCTGTTTTACAATTGTAAGTATATATGTTGACCATGGCGAGACACTGGACCGATAGGGGAAATACGGACCGCGACCAAGTCATTTGAGATGGCTCTTCAAGATGCTTTCCCAGAAAGTTATTAACACTTAAAACACATGGACATGTTCAACGTTGTCCATTGCTGCCATGGAGATGAGTCATTCTACTTATTAAGTAATATAGTCAACCAGCAGACATTATGTTAAATGTATGGATAACCCCAAAACCTACAAATACGACATTTGCGACTAGCCAACCATGCAATAAACAGGCACAGTACAAACTATTGTATCCCCCCCAAAAAAAACAACAGGATAGTTCAAGTATGCCTATATACAATCACCCACAATGACCGACATTCCGCATTATTTAAAATTACATATTACCATCAGGGGATGTAACTGAAACTCAAACTACACTTAAGTTAAGTACTGGGCGACTTTTTAGAGCCAGATATATGTACGAAAGTATAAGGGTAGTAGGCTTAAGTAAAGAACTATTGTTGCCTCCAAAACAATGTCAAACTGACCGTGACCAGCCGTAAACCTTAAGCGTTCTTTCCTTTTTATGAAATCGGCAATTTTATAAACTCAAAGGCATGTTCTTTTCATATCAACAGTTTGACTGTGTGTGAGGCGGCTGTACTTTCTATGAGGTGCATTTGGGACACTGATCTTGAATTTAAATAAAATATTATAGACAGTTAATCCTTTATATCGAGGGTTGTGCAAATAACACATAGTACATGTGCCAGTTTATTAATGAAACATTCGTTGAAGGTAAAATATAAACAATCTTTATAATGTACAATAGATATGTTCATCGAATATTGTTTGAATTTAAAAATATTGTTTGAAGACTTGAGAACAATGTTCAATAACTTCTGGGAATAATATGTGTCTTATATTGATCACAAAGTGCTTACAACTATTTTAAAAAAAGAGACAAAGACATTGTTAAACAAACCACTGAATTCGGTAATACAGCAAATTACCTTTAGAAAATAAAACCTGTCTTTCATATTGGCAAACATACTTATAAGAACAACTACAAAAACCATCTTATCGACGACACAGATCTTTCTGGTGGATTTCTTTTAAACAAAAAATAAATGTTGCATCTGTCATTAACAACTTCCGAGCTCCTCACAGCGATTTGATTGGCGCAAAACCCTGCCATCACAAGTGATGTAACACACTATGTGATGATGATAAAATTATGTGACAAAATGCAAAACTTAATGTTTTTAAATTTAAAACATAAACTATTGATTTTGAGTACGCATTGTTTTAACATTATATAATACGTAGAAAAGCTAGCGAATTTAAAACAAAAACTCGATATTGTGTTTTCATTTTCTAAGGATTCTAGAAACGCTTGTGACAGGTTCTCAATTAAATCTTTATTATAATTGTAAAAACAAAACCATGTTACTGTTATATTAAAATGTTTTGTGGAAACTTTAACAGCAACAATCAATTTCAGCTGCGAGAAGGTTTTCAGAAGGACAGTGAATGATGTAGATCTGTTAATTTCCTTTTCGGGGTCCGCCCTTTTTCGATCTTATCGTTGTTGGTTTAGTAGTTGCAGTGGTCAATGTTGTTTTGGTGGTTGTAGAAATTTTTGTCGTGGTTGTTGGTGTAGTTGTTGTTTTAGTTGTGGTTGTTGTGGGTGTAGTTGTCGTGCTTGTGGGTGTTGTGTGCGTGGTTGTTGTTGTGGTTGTTGGTGTTGAGGTCGTGGTTGTTGGTGTTGTGGTCGTGGTTGTTGATGTATTGGTAATTGAAGTAGTTGTCGTTGTTGTTGGCATTGTAGTCGTAGTTGTTGGTCTAGTCGTCGTTGTTGTATTAGTTGTTGTGGTGGTAGAGGTTGTCGTCGTAGAAGGGACTGGCTCGGTGTCGGCAGGAGGAATGTTAGCACGCTCGATACATTGCCCTTGGTAACACTACAACATGAAAGACAAGGAATGTAAGCATGCTCGATACATTGCCCTTGGTAACACTACAACATAAAAGACACAAGGAGGTAAGTATGCTCGATACATTACCCTTGGTAACACTACAACATAAAAGACACAAAGAATGTTAGCATGCTCGATACATTGCCCTTGGTAACAATACAACATAAAATACACACAAGGAATGTAAGCATGCTCGATACATCGCTCTTGGTAACACTACAACATAAAAGACAAAAGGATTGTTAGCAAGCTCGATACATTGCTCTTGGTAACACTACAACATAAAAGACAAAAGGAATGTAAGCATACTCGATACATTGCCCTTGGTAACACTACAACATAAAAGACACAAGGAATGTTAGCATACTTTCGTACTGGATAGATCTAAATTGTACTGTTTTGTTGTAAAAAATGTGTCGCGCTAAACTAGGCGACTAAGCGAGGTGGGCAGCAATAGCTGGGTCCTTTTTCTGACATGACTATTTAAATGAAATGTCCATTAATATATTAAATAGGTTCTGTTAGGTTACATTCCAAGTTGCGCTCCTAATTACAAGCATATCCTCTCACATACGGAGAGTTCTTGTAATAAGGAGTGCTTTACCAGGCTTGGATTTCGGATCCCATCCAATAAAAATGATGATGATGGATATTATTATTCCCATTTTTTATCATTATATAATTATTTTATTGTCATCATCAGTAGCAGGATTATTATTAGTATATCTGTTATTATTATATTTTGCAGATTTAGAATTACAAAAATATTTTTTTGCTAGACAAATTTTGCTGTATCATAGGATGTGCGCCTGAAGAGGTTCATTCATTTCATGTAAAGAAAATCTCCATATTTTGATGTTTAACCCTTTCCTCTATATATACGCCTTTTATCGCATGAGCAGACGGCAGATCAGAACCCGCACTGTTCGCTTTCGGTCAGAAATAATCTTTAAAATTAAAACAGCAGTTAGTGCAGATCCCGATCAGATGGCAAAAATGTGCTGGCTGATCTGGATCTACAATATTCGTAGATTCCATATAGGTGTACACCTATATATGGAGGAAAAGGTTAACATGCCAAGGCCTGTTCGAGTACACATCATACCAGTTTAGTTCCACCGCAGCTAGTTCCGGCTTCAGCCATGATAAATGTAGCACTGGTGCAAACTCCGTTACTAGTTGATTTAGAGCATGGAAGGCCTTTCCAGCAGATATCCTCTAAAGCAACGCCCTTCAAAAGAAAAATATGCGGACTAAATATTGGGCAATTTAAAGATATTAGATTAAAACATATCAATTATTATTTCTTTTTCCTCAACTATGTATTTATTATAAAACGTTTAGTGTAAGGACCATAGAAAGGGTACCTGAGTTTCACCGGATTCGCAAAATTAACCAGAATTCAAGTAAAAAAAACTAAAAAAAAACTAAAACGCGTGTAGTGACTTGGTCACTTTTTATTTAAATTTATTTGAATAAAAGTGTTTAGCTTTTTCTGATAAGATTAGAATGCTGGTTGAGGGATGAAAACTATAATTGCAACCCAAATTCCGGGGAATCTAATCAGCGAGATTTTGATAGAAAATCTCTTTTAAAACCGAATGTAATACGTTTCTAACTAATTTGCAATACGTTCTGTACAATTGCTTGTTTGTTTTATTGCAGAATAATTCTTAAATAAGAAAAGGGTCTTACCGTCCAGGAACCACTACAATATATTGATCCAGGCCCGACAATAAGTCCACACTGTTCATCTTTCAGGTATATTTCACCAAGGAGTTCCGATGTCAGAACACGGTTATATTCTGCCGGGTCGAAAGAGTTACGTTCTAAACACGTCAGTCCATATGGATCTTTCCACAACCTGAAGATGATGAGAGTTATCTACTATACAAGGTTTAGCTTTCCAAAAACCTAGTTGGTCGTTGAAAAACAATTTAAATTTTGCCAGCCGATTTAAAGACACGTTCCTTATGTGTAAACATATTATAATGTAATATGATAACCTGTGAATACTTTCTTAAGTTTCAAAGCAAACGAATGAATGTTCATTTTAGCAGACCTACTTCCCAGACAGTTTTGCCATACACTAATATTCAAAATGTTTACCTTGTACTTACTGGGAACGCGTTGTTAATAATAATTTTACTTTAAAGTGTCGTCACCATACAGCGTCTTTCTTGCTTTGAAAGTCTTTTACAATTATCTTAATTGGATAGCATTGTTACCACTTTTAAGTTTTCACCATAACTTAATGTGATAACCTTATCAACATAAAGTTAACTTACTTTGACAGCGTTGTCACCATAACATCATGTGTTAGCCTTATTAACATAAACCTACTTTGACGTTGTAACCATAACATCATGTGTTAGCCTTATTAACATAAACTTACTTCAACCGCGTTGTCACCATAACTTAATGTGTTAGCCTTATAATTTATAAAACATAAACTTACTTTGAAAGCGTTTTCACAATTGTTTCATTGGAGCAGGATGAGAATGACCATGGGTTTTTAGCGTCTGCTACGTTACTAACAAATCCGGTGCTGGGGCTCATGATGAACTTTTGATTCACTAAACAATTTGTCGTATTAGGGTCATGTTGAACGCCTAGGCTGTAAAGATAGTTAAATATTTTAAATCTTTTGAAATTCAAAAATTATTAAATATGAAATACGTGTGCTAGTAATTCACGTGAATACTTGGGTCCAAATGTATAAAACTCGATATAAATTTCCATGCTAAAACTCAATTTCATTCTCAAAGCCCTGAGGTGAATTTTACTGATTTAGGCTGATTAAACTGCACTTTTTGAATTCGTTAATGCATAACACTGTTATACCAAACCAACTAATTTACAAAAGAAGTTTCTTTTTCTTGTAAAACATGGAACAACAATTTTGAGCACGGAGTTCAAACATAAGTTTTGTAACATCGGTTTTGATTGTACAGCGCATACTCGAAACATGTGAATAGCATATGCGAAATAATTCTGCTGGAAATAAAACTTGACTAAATTGTGTGCAAGTTGATGCGCGGCTGTTATTAACGTGTAACAAATCTTCAACAACGGAAGCCGTAAGATAATCGGTACGGCGCATACGGAAAATTATACTTACTTGTGCGCAAGCTCATGCGCAGCTATTATTGACGCGTCACCGTATGCCATGTCTTCTATAAGTGAAGCCGCGAGATAATCGGTTCTACACGTTGCTGATATAGTGCTGATACCATCTCCAAGCATTCTGGCAATACCTAGGTTAAAAAAGATCGATATTGGAGAATTGAGAAAATCACTTGCATAAATACACACATCCATAGTTCATCGGTTTTATAGAAAGTTTCATTTCGAACAGCTCATGGACAGAGAATAATCCCAATACACACTGGGGCTCGATCCCGTATCCTTGCAAGACCAACGAATGTATAATAGTCGTGTTTGGTGGCTTTCTAAAGAGTAAGTTTCTTTTGAACTGACATACTTGCTCTCTCTCTCTCTCTCTCTCTCTCTCTGAATTGACATACTTGCTCTCTCTCTCTCTCTCTCTCTCTCTCTCTCTCTCTCTCTCTCTCTCTGAATTGACCTTCTTGCTCTCTCTCTCTCTCTCTCTCTCTCTCTCTTCTTTTTCGCTGCGTGGGGAGGCTGTGTTTTGTGAGTGTGGCGATTCCTGATACGCATATATTACTTTTTTTGAATCTATTTACAAATATTGCTCAAGCCATATGGCTGCTGTAAACTGTCCCCAAGTTTATTCAGCACTGTTACATGTGTAAGCATAAAGGCAAGAACAATGTGTGTCGGAGTAGATCATGACCTTTTGTGTTTCAATATTTGTTACCGACGACTTAGTAACATTTGTTTCTTACTGACATCTAAGATTGCGAGATATTACCGATAGTGTATTGGCCGCTAACAACTCCGCTAGACCACAAGTCTCGTCTGAAATGTATTTAAACTAAAACGTTTTACTTTATTCATTAAGTAAAGTTTTGTAATGTAAAAATGGTATAATGGTTAATACAGAACTACTTCGGAATGGATTAACTGCTAAACCCTGATTCTGACAACAAAGAACTGAATCGTATGAGCTCATGAAAAAACTGGTAGCGGCTTTCAAGATGGTATCTTTACAAGACCAATGTTCTAACTAAACAGATCTTAATTTTATTAATCTTAATCTATCTTATTTGAATTTCTCAGCATGGAATTTGTGTATACATTTAAAATTTAAAACATAACAAAAAACATCATTATCTGTTGTTGTTTTTGAATAACTTTTAAATTTCCTTTGGAAACTCGAACGGGTAATAGCAGGTCACAAAATGGTTAATGATGGGTATATTCTTTATTAACACAGATTGCTTTCTCCATATTTTAATGTTCATTCTTTAGTTATTTTGAACAATTTTATGAGATTCTTCAATTATGCGAGTGCTTAGCTGTTCAAGAGAAGACATTTCTGAATCAGCAGTTTATGCAGGTTTCAGTATAATATGCTCTTTACAAAAGACAATGTCGGTTTACGAGAGGCATAATGGGATTAAATCTCAATAACCTAAAAAGATGTAAAACTGATGTTTCCTATGTTTGAAGAATGTACTCCAGTTCCATGCGGAGAAGTTAAAATGATATGTTTGATGTAGTTAGAACATTGGTAAAGTGTACTTGCATTAAAACGCTTTAAAAGCCAAAACTCTTAACCCAGGGCTGGTAGACAGAGGGTGCGATTTCCATTGCCGTTAATACCCGTGAATGGAGGGCTTGTTCAGACAGAGGTTGCAGAATCTTTATATTTAAGTGTTCATTATTTAAGCAGCTCTCTTGCACTCTTTTCGATTAGAATGTCGAAAACAAAGCAGGTTAAACGATTAATTATATATACGTGTTTTTATGAGAAGTGATTATTGATAATTAATAATAAGCGTACCTTGAAAATGACATAATAGCGTCAGAGTTTGGATGTTTATTACTCTTTCCCCAGGTTTCAAACGCGTTCAATGCAGCACCGGCGTTATAAGCTTCGATTCCGTCTTCATTCGTCCCAACAATATTGTTCGTTACCCATGAACACTGGGAGGGCGTCTAAAATATATAGATTCGTTATTTACCTTTTATTTACGAAATTGTATAGAGAAATGAACCCCGTTATAGATATTTTTTTCATGCGAACGCTGTTCACGATGTTTAGATGCCTGGTTATAACATATAATATCATAACGAAAATACTATAAATGTTTTAAAATATCAAAATTTGTAATTTAAACTGTAGAAGATAAGTAAACAAAGCGACTGTGATGCAATATTCTATCACTGTTATCTTAGGATTGAATGTATTCAAAGCCAAAGTTGTCATAGCTTTACAGGACAGAGGCAGTAGAGTTAAAAGGGTTAAGCAACGCTTCGGCACTTTTATTTTATCAGACGTTTTTAGCTCGACTATTCGAAGAATAGGGGAGTAATCCTGCTCGCGTCGGTTTCGGCGTCGGTGTCGGCGTCCGTTAAACAAAAAAACTTGAAAACTGAAACTTTCATTATGTATTCACCATCAAAATCTACATCATTACCAACAAGACCCACAACTGTAATACAATTACTCTACAAGTTATGCCCCTTTTTCCACTGTTCCTTTTTTCACATATATTTTCACTTAAGTGCACTTCATCGATAACTTTGCAAATACATAAGGTATCAACTTCAAACTTCCATTATATTTTAATTTCAGTTCTTTCTTTTTCTGTAACATTACTGAAGTGATTGATATTGAACTAAAAATGTCTCTAATAAAAAATTACTAACAAGTTTTCTAAGAAATCCAGAAATATTTCAACGTTATTCCCCTATTCAGTTTAATTTTCATGGTACATTAAGGAATTATTTTCTGTAACATTACTGAAGTGATTGATATTGAACTAAAAGTAAATGTCTCTAATAAAAAATTACTAAAAAGTTTTCTAACAAATCCAGAAATATTTCAACGCTATTCCCCTATTCAGTTTAATATTCATGGTACATTAAGGAATTATTTGAAATGAATTTCTCCCTTACCATTCACTTGTTAATATTTTTCCTCATTGCACATGAATGTATGGAACCATAGTTCTTATTGTTTTAATCTTCAAATAGCATTAATTTTGTTTCAAATGATTCAAATAGCCGAGCACGCTGTCTCCTCTGACAGCCCTTGTTTTTCATTATTCGATGAAGTAGTATAAACACGATGAATGTATTTACCTCTCTGATGTTAATCAAGTAGGGGATAATGTCAATTTCCATTGTTGAAGAAGTCACGGAAGAGTAACGTATGTCCATCTGTAAAGAAAAAACATATATTTCCAGCAAAAAATGAGTATTTCCCAAAAATTTCAAGACATGATAGCGTGCGATTAATAATTAGTTTTCTATTTTGCCTTTATTTAACAAAAGCTCTAACATATGCTTAGTATAATTTTATAGACGTGTTTGAGGAAAGTGACTTACATGGTTCGCAATTTGTTCGTAATACTCTACGATTTTCTGTATTGTTGCGTCACGGTTTTGACCTAATCGTCCCATCCAGCTGAAATAAATATAACAGACATTTGTTTTTTTCTCTGATATTACGGAGAATGCTAACATTTCACTGATGTTTGCTCTAAATGTAAGTAATACGCATGGGCTAAATAACTTCAAATAAAGAAATGAAGAAATATGACTCTCTAACAAACGTCAACCAAAAAATATATCAAACGGTTTATAACCAGTTTACAAAAAATGTTGTATTTGATAAGAGTTTACATTTAGGTCACTTAGTCAGTGTGGGCTATTACAATGTAAACATTAGGAAAATCAAGTCATTAAACATTTAGGCCCAATTTAGCCTGTGTTCATATCTCTGTATATTAAACGCTTGGGAATGCTTTTTGTTACGCCACAATTATTTCCTTGATATTTTCTCTAAAAAACATTAATTTAAAGACAATGTGCCATACCAGTTATTCTTTTGCTAGGCACATTCGTGTAAAGTCTTGCAACGAAATCGATTGTCATAGATTTAATCACGACAATTTTAAATAGAAATTATTTATGTAAATGTACGATTAAACGATTTGAAATAAGGACGTCAATTTTTTCATTGAAATAGATGAAAATGGAACTTCGAAATAAAGACGCAAATTCATTTTTCTTTCATTGAAATAGATTAAAATGGAACTTAGAAAGCCAAGGTACAAGACAAATATGAAAATATTGCACGCTCGGTTTGATTGAATTTGTTAATTGGCAGTATTAAAATACATATATTACTTCCAACGCCGCCTAGCCTCGGTTTAAGCGCAACACCATTTACACCAATGAACAGTACACTTTCGATTTCAATGAAACCACTTACAAAGTAAACACATCGTCGCACACCACCATTTCTAGTTCCACCTTGAAGGATCGTACAGTCGCTGTTTGTCTTTTACCTCGCAACAGGGTCAACAAAGTAGACACATCTCTCTGATTTCGGGAATTATTTTCTTGTTCTTTGGGACCTGATAAAAAATTGTTATTCTAAAATAGTCATCTCTAATTAAAAAAAAAATAAATTTTGTATTATTTTTGATTAGGAAGTAATCTTGCCTACCGTATAAGTGTTTTGCGTGGTTAACCAGGGAATGCCCTGATAGTCAGGGATGTGAAAGTCAGTTTTTAACAAAACAGATAAGGGAAGTTTGTGTTATAAAATATTGTTTAGTCAATTTTAATTAGTTTGAACTTAGAAAAGTACGAGAATATAACATGATCAAATCCGATTTTTAACCTAAATACCTAAATCGCGTTTTGTTGTCCAGAACGCTGTGTATTAACGAAATAGAGGGGGACTATTTCCGGTGTACGACGTACGTTTTTACGTGTGATAATGCAGTGTACAATCCAAGACTACCTTGTGAATCCACTCTAATAAGTACAGCATCTTCTCCATATACATTTGGCACTGGTTTCTTCCTATACACCATATGGGGGTTATTAGCCGTTAGATTGGCTACCCCCGTGTTGGGATCAATTATATATTCGTTACCCTTGTAATAGAAGTTGCCAGCCTAAAACAAAAAGAGACGTCTGCGATAGAAAACAGGAGAACAGGATACATAATAATTGTTATTAATTCTTTCTTATGTATACATAATTTTTTCTGAAGTGTCCTTTTAAAAGTACTCAAATTAACCTTAGTGGTGTAATAATGAAAAAGTGAAACATGCATTTAAGCAAAAGTCATACTCAGAAAACACAGCCCCTTAAAACTTTTTTATTCTCTAATTTTACGAAATCTCCTTATAACTTTTAATTTATTAGTAATAAATATTACAATTTAGAACTTACAATGAAACAAGGCTCTGTGAAGTTTGGACATTTCACCATTGCAGCGCCGCCGTTTCGGAGTACTTGGTAGAATCTGTAATCCTATTGAACGTGAAGGTACGTGTCAGTTAGTTAATTAATACATAAATAAATAATAAAAAATCATATACTCCTTCGAAATAACATATGGCATAGATGATGAAAGCATTTGACAGAGTTACGGGAAATGCCGAAAAGAGCCGAAAACTATAATGAACCTAAATTAAACGAACTTACATTAAAATTTTGATATTACATGTAGTATTTGTATTTCTGACATTGTATGTTAAAACTTATAAAATGTAACAAGCGGCCACTTTGTCAATTTTAGACATTTTCGTTAGACCTATCAAATTATGATGAAAAGAATTACTATCTAATAATAGTCGGGGCATGCCACGATGAAAGGTACCTGTGATAATATTTTTCATAAACTGCTGAAAAACAATAACTCTTTCGGTATAAATCAAACCGATATAGTTTTATTAAAAGCGATGGTATAACTTAACGCCCAAGGATACACGAGACATCCCATGGTAATAATGTGTCTTCGTTGATAGGTCTATATTTTTAACATTCTATTTGTTAATTTTATTTTTTAAGTAACCATCTGTTATTTTCTGATGACAAAAACGTGATTTTTGACACAATTTACGTTACGCGAAAGTTACCTTTTGTTTGTCCATATTAATCATTTCACTACCGGAATCCGAGGTCACCTTAACCAACACACGGGAATTTTGCTTGTCTTTCCTTATAAGGGCAAGTTCAATTATTGCCCCATTTTCCAAGGTTATCGAAAATTTCATATTTTTCCTAAATACATCAGTCGGATTTGCAGCACTCCTTTCGGACAATTCGTGGTCGGATTTGACATGCTTCACTGTCGCTCCTGAAAAAATAACAAATTCCTAACTTTGGCTTTACCAACAGATTTCTTCTTAACATTTTACGTTAAAATTTTAGACATTTTTACCATCGATAACATATGCACTCAGAATTGAGGAAAAATGAAATCAAAATGTTTACAGTGGGTTTGTTTATTTTTATATCTTATGGAAGAAAACAATATCGGTATGATGAACAGAACAAGAAAAGTGTATGACCGTTATTATATAACGACAACCCTGCTTTAAATATTTGCATTTCAATGAAATACCGATGTTTGTATGATGATCTTAATTTATTTTGATGTTATTTAATATCTCAAAGATACATGTGTTAAATATTATGACAATCGACTATCTTTCCATTTTTGTAAATAGCATAAGCTTTTGTATCACACTATCCTCCAAAACCCCGAAGTAACATGTAACACTCTTCTGAAACAGTTGTTTAAGTTGGTATTCTCGCTGCTGTTTTATTGTTGTTGTTTTTATTTACAGAAAATTATGTACTCAAATTATTTTTGTTAATTTCGTACCGAACATTTACTAACAACAAATTAAAATTTTAACTTTTAAAAGTAAAGAACGTTATCCGAGAACTATCAACGTTATGTGTCTGTGAAAAGTACATTGACAGTAAAAATTAATTTCAATTAATGGTTTGTAAAAATGTAAAACAACCTAGTAAACATGGTAAATAGTAAAAAAATGTTACTTACGTATGCCATCCTTCATCAAAGGGTAATACTGGCCATTTCCAAACCCCAGCATCCAGAACGAGGCAATAGCCAGGGATGTGAGAATCTTCATTTTACCAATGTATAACGATATCAATATGTAATAAGAACTAAATATGAAATATTCTTCAGTTAAATTGCCGAAGTTCTAATCAATGTGATTTTGCTGAATGAGATATGTCTGATATATACCGTGGTTAGAACGTGTTTGAACATGTTAACCAAAATAATTATTCAGGTGACAAACTGATTGAGGCACAGGCGTCATAAACAATTAAAAATCACAATATAAAATAAATAAGAAAGATTAATACTCTAATCCCTATTGTTATGCTACGACTACTCAGGCTATTGTAAAAGATTGTCTTTGTTTGTTAATTAAGAGTGAGAAAAACATGCCATTTGAAGAATCTCCGCCAACGAGAGATGTTTTTCGCATCTCCGCGAGTGATCCCTGTTGTTTGCGTTTTGTTCAATTGGGCATTTGTCGACCACCCAAGCCACTGTTTCGCTTAAATTTTACTCACTCTCACTCTGTTCGAGTGAGTAAATCAATTATTATTTTCTGATGTTCTTTACATCCCACATTTCTGTGTCCATTTTTTAAAACACACGGAAAAAATATAACAAAAGAAACTTTTATCACAGACCTAATGCATTTTAATTGACCAGTTATTTAATGCAGTAAATAAATTAGAATAGTTAAATGTTCAAGTTTGTTAAAATTAATTTGCATGAAGCATATAGCTGAGAAATATTATACCGATACATGTATATAGTTCTATTGTGCGCATGTATAGTGTATTTTGTTACGATTAACATTACGTTGGTAAACAAAAGACGATTATTTAAATATTTGAATCCCGTAGAATATAGTATATTAAGATGTATCAAATTATGTTACATGAAATATATACTGTAAAGAAAAAGATATATCGAAAACTGTGTTGCATTTCTTAATATACATCGTAGTGAAAATACAAACAGTTTTCGATATATCTTTCTCTTTACAGTACATGTATATATTTCATGTAATAGTTTACAAAATATTAAGTTACTGCTCCGTTCGTCACATCGCTTCGTCATAGTCAAAAAAGAAAAAATATATAATGCAGCTCAATAAAACTTTGCACAAACCAATAATATTTATATATATATGTAATTTACATACGCTAAGGAAAGTTAGAACAGTAGAGAAAAATAGTGAGACCTAAACATTACAAAACATTCTATTTGCAATTTAACGCAAAAACGGAGCAACACTTAACATTAACTAAAATGTCTTCATGAGTAATTAAATAGAGTAGTTAAGGTCCTTTGGTCTAACAAATGCATACAATGTGAGTTATTTGTAATAGTAAAAGTATGTTTGACCTTCAATTCCCTGGTCGCTAAAATGGTTGACCAAAAATAAAAATGTTGATCTCTCTCCATAATTTTAAGGATCGTAGATAATGTTCGTTGTCAGTATAATTGTGCTATTGCTGGCATTTAAATTGTTGTTTTGTGTTTCATCGTTTTTGTGAAAAACTGCAAAAAGAATGTTAGGGTTTTTTTAAGGTCGAACTATTTTTCTTTATTGTTCTAACTTTTTAACGTATGTAAAATAATCATACATTTATATTATTGATTTGTGCAAAGTTTGATGGAACTGCATTGTGCCGTTTAAGAGATTCGATATTTTACGTTAATTTTCGTTTATAACAAAACAATGATAAACGGCTCAATACCTTTTGTGTTTTGAATGCGATTGTCTCCTTTAAAATAGTTAATTTCCTTTCACCTCATTTTGTCATTTAATTGGCATGGGTGAAAAAAGATTTATTTTACTTGACACTATCAAGAACAACATCGTATTTAGGATTCCAAGTATCCGTGTTTATTACATTTCTTTCTCAGAATGTACAAACATAAACATGAGAACATATATACATAAAACAATATTCTTATTCCGATCACGGCATGTCTAATAAGTTTATTTTACAAGAGGACAACCCAAGATAGTGCGTAATTTATTTCGTTGATGACCCGCGTCAGTCGAGCGGAAAGCTCTCGCTATCAACACAACTGTCACCGGTCACCTCTGTGTGTTTCAATACACGGTATGAGTATAGAATGCAGATTACACGTGTCAGATAATGAAAATGAATAATAAGTACGGTGAACAATTTGGAGTGGCGAGAAATGGAATAATGTAATATTTTGCCGGTACTTATAAAAATAAATTTTGAACAGAACAGAACTTTATTTCCACCTCAGGCATACATGTATGCAGTATGAGGGATAACACATTTAAATATAATATAATACTTCGAACGTGACCTTATAAACAACAAAACAAAAACAGTCCAGGAGCTCGGAAAAAATTTTAAAAGGGAAAAGTAATTTGATTGGTACTTATAAAAATGATAAGTCGCTCTTTTCTCCGTTAGAAATGTGCACTTGTTTCAGTGGTCCTTCTTCTTAGTGCTGTTAAAAGCCTGTATATTTCTCTCTGTCCGGCAAATACAATTATACGGTTTTGATTATATTTTTAACAATTTTAAACATGTTGCAATGAACTTCATGTATCTTCAATTCGCGTACATTTTTGTAATGAATTTCTCAATATAACTAGATCTAGATATGTCCATAAAAGTATGATTACTTTTTAAATCATTTTTTAATTAAACCTAGTGATATTCAACATCCAACTCATTTAAATAACAACCCATACTTATTGAAAGGTCAATAAATAGTGTCTTTAACTAAAGAAGACCCGGCAGGAGGGCCATGACAGGAAAATGTGTAAACCTCGGGTGAGGATTTAGTTAACATTATTGCCTTGTATATCCTTCTCGTGTACTCGCCCGTCAAGTCACTTAACACGTCATCACCGTATATTCATGTTTGCGCCTCCTCTTACATCCGGTTTGAAGGTTATAAAACTGAAAATGGGACCAGTCGCCATTTCAGCTAATCAAATACTTGAGATTTCACTGTCATGTAACAGCTGCCCTGTACCAAATAGTGGGTACTCTGTGGCAGTCCGCAAGATGGCGACCAGTTAAGCAACGAAAAGGTATGTGTTATTTTGTTTCCAATTTGTATATTGTAAGATATAGACTTGTATACTTGGATTATTATCGGCTATACAAGGTACCCTCTTATAATCCGAGGGGCGGTACAGGTTATCAACAACAATTTGTTTGAATCACATTTTCTTAAAAACAAAATAATTGTTCAGTTTAATAGTTATACCACAAGATAGGCAATTAGAGGCGCTTCAAATAGATGTCACATGGGATGTTTATGCAATTTGATAATTTTCGGCAATTTTTGAGTCTTCGTAAATCTACACTTGTAAGTAATTAGCCGGTAGGAAACGTGTGTTAGTGGCATATTATACTGAATGTGGATCCAAGACCTGGGCTTAAGGTTACAAAACTGAGCATGGAAACCAGTCTCAAATCCACTGTCGTGTAACAGCTGCCCTGTACCAAATAGTGGGTACCCTGTGGCAGTCCGCAAGATGGCGACCAGTTAAGCAACGAAAAGGTATGTGTTATTTTGTTTCCAATTGGTATACATATTGTGAGGTATAGGCTGGTATACTTGGATTATATAATGAAAAGGATTGTTGCTTGATAAAACGATAGCTTGCTTTATTGTCGTTGTGTCCGTTTGACCATGTAATTGGGATGAGGTTGCCTTGGTGAGACGTAAGGCTATTCAAGGCGGTGATGACATACGTCAGGAACGGGTTGCCTCGGCCATGGATCAAGATGTGCGGACGGAAAGGCCACCTCCTTCATTCTCCACACCAGCAGAAGAACGTTTTACTAATCAGGACTGTATGACTGTAAATCACGTTCCTCAAACGATCAAGGACAAAATTTGGTCCAACCAAATATAGCATTGCAAAACCTGTTGAAAAAAGATTTAGGACAATACTCTGGCTTTAAGCAACAAATTCATGTTTAAATGGCGAATTAATCATATCTCCAGCGGGAAACGCCTCATCCAGCAAGTTGCTTGAAAAAATAGAAGTCTGAACTGATGCCTTCCTAATATTAATTTGCATTTATGTTCAAAAACAACCTTATAACACCATAAATCTTATGCAGTAATTAGCTAACATTAAGTTCGCAGCTACAACACACATCGGATGGGCAACTTATGACGCAAAATTTAGACTGAAAATGTGAAAAGATCCTAACCAATAATGGGATACTAATGACCCTTGTTTATGGGTGCTATATGTGCAGCCTATTCAAAACTTTCAACTTCAATCTAGCCACAAAAGATGTTTAAATTTTAATAACAAAGGGTTCTGCAATGAAAGACCATGCAGTTACACCCACGAATGTATCAAGTGCAATGGAGATCACCCTGCTTTATATTGTCCACTTTACATTCAACAAAGTCAACGTAATAACCAAAACCCATTTGCCATCATCCGTCCCAGACATCAGATTCCTCAAGTCCGCTGTCCCTTAACAAATGGTCTTAATTCCAGGCCAAATATACGACAACCAAACTATCGTTATCAAAGCCCGAAAACTATGGGATTTAGCCAGAACACCCATTAAAACAAAATTTAAATGTAAAACATGTATATTAGAAATTGCCACATCCAGAAAGAAAACAGCCTCCCCACACAGTCAAGAAGAAGCGAAAGAGCATGGTTAATAAAATGAACAGTTTCATAAAAAAGACACAACAATTAACAAAAATGAGAACCCGAGGGGTTACCGCCTTGGAACGGTCAGTGGCAGATCAAATTGCTATTGGTGGTTTAATCCAGCAGATTCTAGGGTACACCAACCTCACAATTGTCCCAACAGGTTCTCATATCAACACACAAGTACAAGATTGCAATTGTATCCCTACAGGGATGATGCAAAGTTTTTGTTTGACGTGTTATGTTCAGAATTTAAACTCAATACTTGCCATATGCGTTCATAGAATACTAGTTTTATCTGAAAATTTAGCTTCTGCGCGACAGCATAAATCAATTTTATCAGAAAAGTTGTTTGAAGAATAAAATCTAGGTAGACGAATTGGCCCTTTTCTTTCTCCTTTATCTAATTTACGTATAAATCCTGTAGGCTTGGTACCCAAAATTTCGGGGTGTTAAATACTTATCACAAAATATATCTTTACATAAATTATACACAAACATGTGTATATATTTAATTACAAGCCAGTTCAATACACAAACATGTGTATATATTTAATTACAAGCCGGTTCAATACCCACAATGTTTGGAGCATAGGTGAGTCACTCGTCGGAGGGGCACAGAAGGTGGCATTTTCACGTCCAGGTGCGAATTTGGGTAATTTTAATGTTTTATGAGAAAGCATCAGCGGGATAAAAATTAGTGACTTAAATGATTCTGTAAATTATTTACTGACTTTCAATCCGCCGCCTGAAGTTTTAATTATTAACTGTGGGGGATACTGCAAAAAAAACGCGAACAAGAATAAACAGTTGCCCAGGAACTCATTTTATAAAAAACGGGGCGGCTATTTGAAATTTCCCGATATCAGTCAAGATTCGATTTATTTTTCACCAGACGTTTGTCATCTTTCTTCCCTGGGTTACGAAATTATGGTCAACACTATCGGGAGCGGTTTATACATAATGGGGTCAATGGTTACACCTGAAACCCCTAAACAAGGAAATACGTTAAACGGTCGGAAAATTGTTTCCGTTGTGTTCTAAAAAAATAATTCATACCTATAAAATGTATAGATAACCCCAAAGTTCTACACGGCTGCCCCTAGCCAACCATGTCAGAAATAGACACAGCGCATAACAATCGTATCCCCCAGAAGGTTAGTGAAAGTATGACTATATTTGCAAACATAATGATTTCCATTCCGCATGGACTTGAAAAAAGCATATTTCTATCCAGGTAGGTAATTGAAACAGACAAATCCAATGAAGAAATTGTCGTAGCGTTGTTTGTGCCGTGTTGCGGCTGTATAACGTTTCTCAGTTAATACAGTTAATCAGTGCTGTTTTGAGTTACGTTATTGGAAGGACGTTGAGCACGACACTTGTGTATATTTACAGTACATCTAAAGTTACTTTTGTTTAAGTTGTTTTAACATTTCGGTCAGTTTTTAGATGGACACAGCATTAAAATCATGTGGGCAATTAAATAATTGTTCGCCTTGTTTAGTTTTGTGGTTGTATTTTTTCTTTTAAAAATAAGACAAATAAGCACATTTAAACTCAGAAAATTGGGTTGAAACATTTGCTTAACTGAAAATGTTTCTGGTAAAGAATGCTCCGGTCCTCTTACCACTTTTATCCGTAGGAACAGTTCAAACTTTTCAGTTATGTGTGATAGCTAGTTTTGTTGCAAATATTCTTCAGGAATCAGGAATAAGTTTTGTTTCAATTAAGTTGTAGCAGATTTATGCCACCATAGCCTTTGGTAAAAATACAAATTTAAGCATAAACATACAATGAAAATGAACAGAATACAGATTCTGCATAACGACAAACGATTGTCAAGGCTAAATTGCTTGACGTCAATACCGGAAATCAGACATGTGAATTAACACTATTAATAATAGTTAATTTCTAAAAATAGAACCATCACTATAACGTGATTTGCGTAGTTGGTTTGCTTGGTTATTTACACGTCTGTGATTGGTCTTAGGTGGAAGGCGAAATAAGATTAATTTTACTTCTGTAGTTGTTATCTTATACATGTAATTATATACCTTTCTTTAAATAGATTATTAACTATAACGCGGGTGGCTTATCAGTTTTTTTCGATTTTCAACACTGTTTTGATTGGTCTCATTAATACTTTTTACAATAAGATTGCATTTTGTGTTGCACACTCAAATGTTAGGTATGACAAACTATTTAAAAAACAAATATATCGGATAGTCTACTCTATTGAAAACATACATAGTAGATTCTCTATTAAAAAAAGGCTTTTCAGTAGAAACACAATGGTGCAAATTATGTATAGGTTATAGTTTGTTTTGAGGCTTGTAAGAAAATTAAACGGTCAGGCCCAGCACAGCTGGGCGACCGTTTAATTTTTCATACAAGCCTCAAAATAAACTATAACGTATATTATTATATATCTAATAAATGTAACCAATCGACAATCTGCATTTGTACCACGTGACCGTCCAATATATTTCCGTATATTATATATAATATATATTAATTTCATATTGGACGGTTGGGTACATGTGCACTAAACGATGCTAGTCTGGTTTCCGATTTCAATCTCTAACTGGTCAGCAAGACTGCTTGTAAAGCGTCTAGCTGACCAGGAAGCGTTGTTTTGTTTTGACAGATGATGAAGAAATTTCTGATTTTATCGACGGACAAAAGGCGAAAAGCACTGTAAACAAAACGAAATCAGATGTTGGAATATTTATATTATTAAACGAAAGATATATAATAAAAAGGTTATTATACATTTAACTGTACAATACGGAATATATTTGGACTCGTACGCAGCTTGAAAAGTCATATTGGACTCACCTATCGGCTCGTCCAATATGACTTTTCAAGCTGTGTACTCGTCCAAATATATTTCCGTATTGTACAGTAAAATGTATAATAACCTATAATTACAGTTCACCCTACTTTTTCAGCCAATCACAACCCTTGCATTTTTGAATTTCTAGCTCGATTTATTTCATATATTGGGTTATTAGTGACACCAATAACTGACTTATTGAGTCAATATTGCGTCGCTCTAAAATTAGAAATGATATATGCTCCGCCCATTTCGGGCGAGTTTATTACGAGATGGGAGAGGCAGAGGGTAATAAAACGCAAGTTTAAAACAATTGTATTCAAGGAATTTATAAACATAGCAAAATATTGGTGGCTACGTATAGATTTAATGCTCCAACTTCATCTTTTCCCCGTCCCTTTTCGATAACAATGACGGAAACATTGGAGGGAACTTTTATTTCCAAAATATCATTCCCAATCCCAGAATCATGACATACAATGTCTTTTTTGTCCATAAAACTAGGAATATTGTTGTTTATTTCTGTCAATGGCCTACGTGGCGTACTTTGTGGTTCGCATTTCACAGGTTTGGAAGTCGACGTTTCTGGTGGTTCCAATGCCAAACAAATGTTCACATAAAGAAAAATCATCTTTTTGGTACACGTGTACTGAATTTGATGAGTGTTTGGACCTGCTCATCACTGATTTGTCGCTAAATTTCTGATTATACAGCGTCGAGCACAACGTGACACGTCCAGAATGGTTTGCAATGTTCCGGTTATCCGTAGAAATTCCGGCTTCAGAAAAGAATCTTTTCATCATACCTTTTAAATCACGTTGAGCAATGTTATTAGCACTGAATCTAAACCCGTCCAGTGGCTTTCTGTAAAAAGATCCAACTTTAGGAATCAAAGCAAGATACTTTTCAAATATGTTATAAACAGAACACTCACTTCCGGGCCTGTCGTAATGAACTATCGGCGTCATCAACGCCGACATCGCTTTAGACTGTTTCAGTCCCCCTTGAGCATTCTTGCGAATTCGAGGGGTATACTTGACGAATTTCCGCTGGTTGGCAGTGTCGTATCCAAAAGAAAATTGTTCTGCTAACAGACCAATACGTTCGTTCCCTCCTCTTAATCCAAACACTTTTCCATTATAATAAAAAACGGCGTTGCTTAATCCGACGGCAGAATCCATGGAAAAAAAACCGGTGTCCCAAAATTGTTTCTCGTCGGTTACTAACACAGGACTAGCACTTTTCTTCTCTAAACCCACACCTTCGTTAGTTAGTTCGCGCATTCTACAATCAAGAGCCTTGTAAAATCCAGCAAAAGTGGGATCGTCGCACTTGAAAAAATTGACAGGCATATTTTTTTCATTTCTTAAATAACGCTGTAGTCCCGCCGTAATTTGCTTCAACGTCTCTGGTGGGTATGGTTTGCCGTTTTGTCGGCGGATTTCATGGACAAAGCGTTGCATCCAAAAATCCATGCTACAAAATTCCTTAAAGTCCCCAATGTCCTCGGGAATGGGACTTCCTAATTCCTGGATTGTGGAGTCGTGCGTATTCCGGAACCTCGCCCAGTCTCGCCAGACGGCCGTTGCCCACGAGTTGGCGCTCTGTGTGTTTTTTGGAATCGCCTCCTTCTTCTTGTTCTCAATCTCGGATTCCGACAAGGGCGCTGCAAACAACCCGTTCGCAACTTGTGGCACCGGTTGATCATGTACAAAGGCTGAAACATAAAATACATTGAAAATCATATAATCGTAGCAAATAATACAACAAATAATAGTACAAACTTTCAAGGAACGTTATTAATGTGTTTTTGTTCATTTCAGAACGCACAGATATAACTATTATTCAACCCATTTGAAACTCTGAAACAAAATACCATTCTCAGAATTTTTTCACGCCTTCTGTCACCAACTGCTGAGTGTCCACTGTCAGCAACTGTGATAGTGTAGTATCTATTGAATAATGATTAGTTATTTCATCAAAAATGGTATCATCTTCAAAATCGAAGTCATTATCCAACTGAAAATTCTCCATTTTTGAATTCAGTATACTCTGTGGCCTGACATGCACCTTTCCCGGTCAAATCAATAGTAAGAGTGACATAATCAGCTGACAATTTACAGAATGGAATCGTCCGCCCAAAAAATGAGCTCTTGAACGCGACTCAAGCTGTCAAATGTCAGTCAAATCTGTCTGGCTCGCTCTCCGACATGAAAGGCGCGGGTGAACTGTAAGCAAGTTATAGTTCATATATTGTAATTGTATGCGAATTAAAACCTGCGTTCGCCTTCGGCTCACTTGGTTTTAATTTCGCATACAATTCCAATATATGAACTATAACCTACACTAATGGTCGAAATTATTTTTGTAACTGACAAAACAGTCGCCGCCTAAATAGCCATATATAGGTATGCAAAAATCAATAGTCAAAGTGAAAGTAGTTTTGTCATTCAATGGCCCGTAAACATACTGAAAGAATATTTTAGAAAGTGAATTATGAAATTTCTTTATCTGAAAACACCATGTGAACATTACAATCAGGAAAAAAACCAGTGTAGCAGTCTATCATTGCTTTGAGTAACAAGGTTTCAACCGTGGAAGTTCCATTTTACCCTTTATTCATTAAGAAAAAATTTATAGCATGGTAAAATAGTTTATTTCCGGATCAACGGGCTCATCCGTGTAGTCTGATCACGACCGACACTTCTCCCTGTTAGATTCACTAGGTTATTTGTGATAAAGAAGTGTAAAATACTGATCAGATGA
>JAZAYU010000074.1:2046011-2114417 GCA_038501625.1 Corbicula japonica | reverse complement strand
TTGAATTGTAAATCAAACTGTCGGCTAATGTATTTTGCATACAATATGATAATGGAATTTCAACATTTAATCATTAAAGATGAAAATATAACAACTCTGAAAGCCACCAATTACGACAACTACCAAAATACTGCATGCTCGGTTTGAATGAGCATATTAATGTGCAGTAATGGAACTACTGCCAAATCGCAGTACAATTTCAATCCATCCCAAACGATGGCGTGCTAATGACGGGGAACATTGAATCGTCAATGTGTTATTTTCAGATTGACACAATTCCATGCTTAGCGTCGTATGGTGCCCAAATAAAAGGTTTGTTCTCAAAGACAAAAGAAAAGTGAGCGGAACTGAACAGAACAGAATTTTGACAGGTGAGAATATAAAGCCACCATATCACAGAGAACGCCAAAGGCAAACATTTAAAAGCGGAATAAATGTTTTATTACTTTATCCAAACTCTTTACCTCGTATTTAATTAACATTTTCTTATTTCATAACAAACATTTAGCTTAATATTCCAGCGCTAAGTACTGATAAGAAGAAATAATATATTTTCCGGCACAATGAAAAGACGGGAATTACATAAACGGTATGCATATGGTATGAATATAAGTACCATTCACGTGTGTTGAAATATGCACAAGGGCGGTAACGAGGCCCTGTCGAGTTACCGCCTATGTGAATATTTCACGAGAGCCGGATAACGCGATCTTTACCCAACAGAATGATACTTTTTCTTGCATACCGTATTTTTGCGCATGTTTGTTTTTTTTCCCTGTAAAATTTTCTTTGTTCTAATTTTTTTTATAGAATCGGACTGATATACGAGACAATCCATCGTTCATTCATAACTGCGCGACGTCATATAAGGCGGGTCACTTATTCTACATGGGGTGTAGGATCGAAATTTCCTACACGGGGGAAAACACCGGATGACCTGATTGGTATGCAAGAAAATAAATTTCCTCACTTACCAATCAATGTTGACTTCCATATGACTGTCAAAGAATATGATAACATCGCCTGTGGCATTTCTGAAGCCTGTTAGTCTGGCTTGGATGAGGCCCTTTCGTTCTGGGACCCTGATCATTCTCACAAGACCTTTCGGGAAATGTGTATCGATGTATTTATCGAGATTTCCTTTCAGGTCCGCTGAAAAAAGAAGGTTCGTTATAATCAATTGCGGCTGTGACTTACAATGGAGCTCATAGAGCAAAAAAAGTACAATAGACGATGATATTTTAAATATAAATTAAAACAAAATCTATGTTTTCCCTAAACAAATGAAAGAATTATAAAAATTGGACAATAAATAACTTGACGGTAGTCTGAAGTTGCTTATTAAAAGCTTCCGAGGCAGTTTGTTTTTACCGATGATCCCTGACAATTCTTGTGAACAAAGGTAATTACTTTTAGAAAATCTAAATATTACATTTGTCTTTTATGACATTGTAAAATATCAAATATTCATTATAATTTTGCATTTTAGTTCTTCTTGTGAATTTTAAAAAGAAACCTATTCCGTTAAAAAGATATAAATAAAAAATCTATTTGTGCATATCAACTGATGATGTCAGTGATCACCTTAACTGACTGACATAATAAATTGAGATCAAAATCTTTTCATTTTTGTTCTAAGTTTTAAAATGTATTTTCAATATTTACAAGTTCCAATTTTTCGGTTGACATAATTTTTTATGTGTACATAGGATATCATGGAATATTTAACATGTTCAAAATGCCGTGAAAGATTCAAGAAATTCTGTCAGTGAATAATATTTACCTAGTCATTAAGGAAGTTTCATTTGGGACGAACTGTCTCTTATTTTGGTATAACTTGTATCCCAACCCATTTGCTATTTGAATTTATTCATTTGATTGTACATTTACATGATTGTGTTGTATTTGAAAAAAAGAGCAAAAATATGTTCAAACTAAATTAAGCAAGTTTCGTTATTGACAACAAACTAGCTTCTTTCTAAGGTTTTAAGAAGCCCTTTGAGTTTTCCATAGCGCCGTTTGGTTTCTTATGATTTCCTCGATTGCTTCGCTAAGCATTACCTTTTTAAGATTTATCAGTTTGATATTGGACAATAATTATGTATGTTGTTTCACCAATGTGCTTGAATATAATCTCTTGTGTTGATTGGTTATAAGATATCAGATTAAATCCAATCTGTCGTGTTTGTTTCTTATCGATTGACATACAACAGTAAGATCTTGTAACAAAATCTTTACAAGAATAAAAGACGGTAACTAAACTTAGCAATTAGAACAATAACATATACAGGCAAGGAGTAAATATAAGCCCATGACAACAGCTGTAGCTGAAGTATTTAAGGCAAAACAATTTAATTAATGACGCCTTTCGTGTAAATCGACCACAATTGCGATTACTGCTGACGGTTTTGTGCAACTCGGTGTCATTACAAATGTGAACAGTACACATTTCCACGGTGATCACGGAACTTTCAATGTGGTATTTTAAGATTAAAATGGTCCTTTGTAAATTTTACTTAAACAAATCAGTATCAAAATGTGGTTAAATGAAATATTTTGTTGATCCACTTTTGATTAGATGCAATGTTTCAGATGCAAGTCCGTGTCTCGCGTGCGGTGTAGCGTTTAGGATTGTAATGATTACTTGTGTTACATTTTGTTTATTTTCTGGTTATATTAGGTCAGTGTCAATATAGATGAAATTTGACACGATTGCCATAACACGTGCGTTTAATTAGACCCATCCTTTGATTTTTTTCATAGAGCTTTTTGGGGTATTTTAAAGTTCCATCGACTGACTTGCCGGCAAATTATTTTTCCAGCTAGCTCAATCAATAGCGTGCTCATCTCTACAATGATAGGAGCTGTCACTGCACGCTATGGGTTTGATTCCCAGTATAGGTAAACTCAGTTAACTGGTATTTATTTCTGTTTTCAGAGTCACCAACTTTCTTAAAGCAATCTCTTGTTATTAATTGTTTCTGGGATATCGGATGATCACTAACTAAATCTGTTTCATATCGATCAATATATCATATACTTTGATATGAATCTAACATACTGTTCTTAAGCTATAAGAACAATAATATCTACATGAAAGAAAGAAATACATATTCCTGACGACAGCTGTATCTAAAAGGTTTTTTGATGCAAAACTAAAACAATCAAAATTATTATTCTGTCGAATTTTTTTTGTTTAGTTCTTGTGCATTTATGTAAATAGAAAGAATTTTAGAGATGTTTTAGGTCTAGCTTATTGTTTTACTATTCTAACTTTTCTTAACCAGTAAAACGAATATAAATTTATAAAGATTATTAGTGCAAAATTTTGATGAACTGCTTTTTGCCGTTACGGAGATATTGATCAGTTTATATTGGTATCGACAACAGTAATGACGACTGAAGACGGTCCTTAACATCATATTGTTCTACAAGTATCAATATTCGAGAGTGCTTAATATTTATTTCACATGCTTGGTCCAGCTGGTATTGCAAGGCTTATCTATAGTTTAACACAATCAGGAGTTGGTATTAAGTATCAAGTATTTCAAAGGTCTTTGATTTCAAATTAGTGGTACGGGTTATCTTCCTCGATCGCGCAGAACCGCTTTTTTGGCGTTTGAGTTTTCACTCCCAATATATTTTTTTTACAAAATTGTATGTGTTTTTTTTTTTGTCAATGGTGCTTGTATTATAAACCCCAAAATCTCTGCACATTAAAGAAATATGTGAAAAACCATCATATCATAAAGCTGTTCTAGAATATAAACTGTTGACCGCTTTTGGTGCTTGACATGCGGATTGTCCATATATATATATATCTGTTAGTATGGATCCGTTGCGATAATTGCCAAGATAACAAAATGAATCAACACATTTTAGTAGTCCATTATTAATACAACACTAAAAGTGTTCTTGCATGTATGTTATTTCTATAATAAAGTTTTATTCTGTTCTGTATCATTAAAAATGCAATCTTTAATTTTATTTAATATATTTATTTTTAATCCCAATTGTAATGAATATGTATAGAAACTGTTAAGTGGTGCCTACACCATATTAAATGCAAAAAACTTATGTACTACTAGATGCACATTTGATTGAGGTCACCTTCGGTTAAAAATAGAGATCGAGGTTTTCAGTTACGTCATTAACAAAACGAATAAATAGAATCGGTGAGAGTGGCTCCCCCTGTTTTACGCCGAGGCAGATAAATTTGTATAAGCCTTTACACAGGCCGAAACTTATTTTATTACATTTTTTCGCAGCAACTCGAAATAAACGGACAGCATGCACGGCAATTTGCCGAGATTCAAAATTCACGACTTTACACGAGCGTTGAATATAAGAAAATTAAATTCACTAGAAATACAACGATTCAACCTTATTCGGATAAAAAGCGGATTATCTTTTATGCACTTTATGATTATAAGCGGACGTTATTCTTACAATCGGTCCGAAAATGCGACCTGATAAATGGTGCCTAATCTCTGCAGAAGGTATTTTATCATTGCAGTGTTGCAAAATAAAACATTACTGACGTTTTCTGGCAGAGGTCAGTTTTTATGTCAATATCATATCTGCCATATTCGTTATGTTCAGATACGGTAACTTAGTTTATGAAATGAACAAAAAATATTTGAAATGAACAAATTTTCTAATATAACATAAAACAACGATATCAGACATTTTAACTGGATTCCATTAATCTTGATATTTGATATAACCGAATATTTGATTTTAGAAACTTAATATCAGCTACAGCTTTTTTGATTTACAGTTATATTTTCTTGCTGTGATTTAATGGTTTAAAAAATTCTTCCTTTTTCATAAAAACCGTAAATATTGCAGATTTTATGTAATTTCTAGTCTGGAATAAGAAACCCGTTTAATTTTCGCAATATCTTCGGCCATTTAACACCAAAACCTATTAAATTGGATGAAAATGGAACTTTTAAATTGCCAGAAGCGAAATATATGACATTATTGCTGTTAAGTTTTGTTTAAATGAAAATAATTATTGGTGCCCACGCAGGGGAGGATCCAAAGGGGTTTAGTGGGTTTGTCGAATCTACATTTGAGCAAATATATTTTTATTGAAATTCAGAGGATTTTGGTCAGCAAATTGGAAATTATTATGTAGCTTCCAAAAGACTGGCGGCCAAATTCCTTTTCTGGAAATTTTGAATTCGACCCTGCATCCCTATGCGTAACATGATATCTCCGCAGACAAGTGGTATATAAAACTTATACCAATTTAAATCAACATATTCCGTACGCCGGTGTTAATGGAACCTTTGATTTCAAGATCATGGTCGGGTGCAAGATTTCCAAAAGGGGCACATTTTTGGCAGTTATATGATAATTTATTACTTTCTGGAAAAATTATATGAAAATTAAATATTGATGCTCAATAAATGGGTTTGATCAACCCTACAGAGCCGTCCCTTGATCCGTCCATGAGATTAATGTCTTTCCATGATCACGAATAGGAATGAGTGACTTTCAGTCTAAACTGAACAATTTTAAAAGAGGGTCTAAATATAAAATATAATATAAATTCTGCAAATCACAGAGAGAGAAAAAAAGTTTAAAAAGCAGGAGGTAAAGCGTCATTATCCAAAGCTGTAATTCTAGTATCGAAACCCTCCTCAATAAAACATGCAGTAGTATTGAACATATAAACGTAAGTATTTTCCTCAATAATCTTCAAAGTTTATAATACTTATCATTATTGTTAAAAGCACTGATTGAATTTACGGGGAGACTTTATTCTGCCGCCACACAGCACAAACGAAGCTGTATACTATGAGAAACGATTATTTTGCTCTTTTACTTGATCTACTTTATTGTTTTATCTATGAAAATGTTCAATATTATTTTCTTCTTAAAACAAAAGTTGTTATACAGATCTTGCTTTTTAATTTCTAAATCTAGCATTTAAGTAGACAAGTTGACAGTTATTACAACAGTAAAGGCTGTAAGGATGAATTTTTGTACCATTTTAGAATTCTTAATGAGAAATTTGGACAAAAGAGCATCTGTAGTTAATAAGACTGAACAATTATTCACTTATTACTGCATCAAGATACGTGCATTCAGTTTTGTCAGTTTTCATATACAAGAAAGTGGTTTAATAAATGCATTATACACTAAGATGCTTTTATACTAGTATTAAAATAGAATGCGCGAATTTAAGTCCGGTCGAAAATGTTAAATTTTCATAACGTTTCTTTAGATTTTTCGTGGGTTCTTAATTTCCTGGAAAGGTATTTGCTTAACTAGTTCCCTACAAATAATATTGATATTTTTCTATTTTAATGTAGTATATTTAAAACTCGCGGGTTTTAATCGCTGAACAATTCGAAAACAAAATCACATCCATATGTAAAAATTACCATATGAGAATAAAAAGAATGCGCAAATTTAAGTCCGCTCGAAAATGTTATTTGCGGCTTCTTACGCGAGATTTTTTTCCCTAGTAAATGAATGTTATTACAGTTCACAAAGTGTGTCTTAAGTTTCAATTACCTCCCTTTATTGTAATATGCTAATTTCAAACCATGCAGAATGTTAATCATTGTGTGTGGCAGTTTATAAGGATAACTTGAAATAATCATTATTTGGTGATAAAGATTATTTGTGTGGCGGCAGCTAAACGTCGCCTCGTACATTCAGTCAGTGCTATTGTGTCTGTCTCTTGCATGGTTGGCTAGGCGCTGCTGCCTTATTTGTATTCTATTGAGGATATGAAAACATTTGAAGCTGATTTGCTTAGATGGAAAGTAAAATACTACCTACCCATCTGACTGCCGTCGTCGACAAGAATGATTTCTTTAATAAGTTTTCTTGGAGTTCTGTTTACGATACTGTAAATAGTTCTCAATAAAATGGATGGCCATTCGTCGTAGAATGGTATAATAATGCTGGTGGTGGGAAGGTCCTGGGGATATGGAATTACTTTACATCTGAAAAATATTCAATATATTAAAAGAAATACAAATGATTGTACATTTTATATTGTTTATTGTCAGAAAATTTAAGTGTTTAAATGCATAATACGCTAAGAATCCTCCACCATCTTCAGAAGCAGGGAAATAGATCTTTGCATATTTAACAGCTCCGCCCACAAAAGCCACAGCTAATCAAATGCAATACCGCAAAGCTCCGCCCAAAACAGTCAAAACCAATCAAATGTCATATCACATAGTCCGCCCATACACGAAACAACTAACTCTGTGAAATATGGCATAGAACTGCCCGTACCATTTACAACCAATCAAATATAATATCGCATAGAACCGCCCGTTACCTCTGTACCAGAATAATCACATTTAATTACAGTTTGTAACTAGTGCGAGGCGAGGCATGACATTCAATCTCCACCAATCCTCACATCAGAAAAAAATCGTTATAATCTAAATATCTTGAAGATCTTTATTTTTAAATTAACATATTTAAAATTGTCAAGAGGACGCAAACATGCTTCTTGGGAGAGATAATGCACAAACTTTGAAGGAGTTTTTCTAAGAAAGATGAACTGTTACTGGAGATCTATATTTGAAATAAAATTTGAACCATATCATTTAATAATACATGTACTATTAATAATAGTTTGCTTATAATGAAATTAACCCACATCTCAAAATGTAAACAAAAATCAATTTTACACATTTATTCATCTGCATCCATATTTTACAATACTGAAGATTATATACGAAAAAGTAACTTGCGCAAATGCTGATCGATATAATTATCTAGCTAAAACATGTTGTTAAAACAATACTGAAATGAAAAGCCAGATATAAGATATTCCAAAATATAATGTTTAAAAAAGATACGGTCTTACTTTTATTTAAAAAAAAACTTTCTAAGAAAACTTCCTTCAAGGTCTGTGCATTTTACCACTCAGCAATACTACAAGAAGCAAAACTCCCTATCAAAACGAACTTTTATCCAGGCTTCGCACGAACATAGTTCATTAATCCCAGGCACCTGTCAATGAAGCTTTTTTTAGCGGAGATACGGGTTAAAGTCTTGAACATCTTTGAAGATCGAACTGTTGATAATAAACCAAGATTGTGTATTTAAGTCTTTTTGCAAATAATTTTATTTCAAAAGTCCGGGTCTCGATTGGGGCGCGTTACGGGAAAAGGTACCTTAGGACATTTGACGTCAATCCTTAAAATGACGTCATAAAGTTGAGCAGACGACATTAATATTTTTGCATTTTTTGAAAAAAAAAAAGCAACACAAAATATTTTATTGTCAAAACGTGTAACAAAATCACTATAAGTTTGAGAAAATAATTGATAGGTGTTAGTATTTTTCTAAATAAAGTAATAACTAAATTTTCAAGACATATTTCCTCTGGCGTGCTCTATTTATTTAATGGTAGGTACATTTTCGTACCTTTCCTAGAAAATTTCTGCATTTTCCATCATTCAGGGAAAGGCAATTACAATTATACCAATATTAACTAAAGGTCTATAACATTTTAGCATCAAAATATGAACTTCTTAGGAGTTAATGAAATGTAGTAACAATGAAACGTACTGTATCTAAGTTACTAATCTAAAGCGTTTGTTCTTTAAGGTAGTCTAACTCTAATGCTTTCCCTCGCATAAATTTGCGACGTCGTCAAACATCGGCTCGCTTTCGGTGACTTCCGACGCTACTCGTCAGAGCCGATAGTAACCAAAGCGACATCGATTATTGTCGACTGTAAGTGAAAGTTAACCGAGTATTCCCGACATTCGAGAAAAAAGCGCGGGAAATCATTACAGTTAGACTACCTTAAGTAAGCATGAAAACGTTATAACAGCGGAGATTATTTTGGTTCAGTTAGAAAGATCATCAGCAACGTATAGATAATCGTACAAACATAAAAATTGAAATGAGGCGTTGAATCAAGTACATTGCTTAAATATCCTTTTATTAAACGGGTACAAATTTTGCGTTTTTCGCACTAGAACAATTGCGTGAAATTTTAACCCAGCTAAAATTTCCCCCTCGAATTTGTCATTTACGGGGTTTGCGAAAAAATGAGTCTCTGCGAAATTTAATGATACTTCAGTATTGAGTCCATATCCGGTTCCAGCACTGGCAAAAGCTGTTTTGTCTTTGCGAACAATTTATACAATACTGTTCACATGAATAAAAGTACAAAGTTTCATGTTAAACACTCGTTATACATGTATTGAGGTCACTTAGAATACCTGTAACAAGTTCAACGGACAACCCTGTTTAACGCACATCGCAAGGCAACAGTTGTATGGATATAAACATGTAACTTTTAATTGTGTGACAAGATTAACAGAGCTAAAATTAAAGCTAAAAATAACTTACCCGGGAAATCGTGCATCGGGAACCATCCTGTTTAATGGTATCCGGTCACTCACATAGACATTAAGGTTGTATTTGGCAATGAGAGCACCCGCTTTCTCTTTTTCTTTTCCAACAAGTATAATGCCGGATCCATTTTCTCCCATTTTATTAGGATCATTTTGTCCATACTTATCAATTAACGGATTACCGCACAGTGCGGTTGGAGAGTTTTTATACTCCTCCCATGTGATCGTAACCGGAAGTCCACTATGATTCTCTTTTAATTGTTTTTGAATTTTTGTAGATATGTAAAATTGTTTGATAAATTCATTAGTGTTTTTATTCAAATTATTGCTGTATTGCAATTTATTATATAAAGTCTCCGATTCTCTAGGAATAATGTTAGATAGAAAATTGGATTTTAAACTTGCAATACGTTGGTCCGATAAGAACGCAATTTGTATTGAAATAAATGTTAGAATTAAAACAATTATACAAAATATATATCGAAACGCACAGCGCAAACGGATATTTTTCCAACCATTCATTTTCTATGTTAGATATTTCGTCGTTACAGATTGCAATTTATCACAGACAATATCGTACGAGTGTTATCCACTCTTGTACACTTGATTCATCTACACTCAATATTTATTATCGTAGCAATGTCACTGTGATCCACTATGTAATTCAAATAAGCAAAAGTCTTTGATAGATTGGTTCTCATGTCGCGTGGTCAATATTCCAGAGGGATGTTCCGAAATAATCAACAATGCCTGATAATACAAAATTTAGACGTGTCGTGGATGTTCCGAAATTACCGATAATGGCTAAAATACAAAGGCGTGTCTTGAAGAAAAACTGTTCCCCTTGCGTTTTTTGGTTTCAGTGCTTGGCCAGAATTCTCAGAAGCGTTCCAATTGCATGAATAGCAGCTGTATCTGAAAAAGGAAGAATGAAAACAAACGCTTTAACAAAGAGGTTTGACAGGCTACACGTTGAGTTGGTAGGTTCTCAGAAACGACATTAAGCGATATCATTATTTATTATATACATATAAATGATTTTAGCATAGTCCAGTGTTAAAACGCAAAATTGATACAGCTCCTCATATTGGTAATTCCGTATTGGACAATGTCTGTTTTCAAATTATTTATTTTGCAGCTTCCCGTGTATATGTTGTCGTAATTTTCCGACACAAAACCAACTCCAAAATAGGAAATGTCCGTCTCGGCCTTTGGTTTCGCGTGATATTGTTTACATACACAACTCGAATAATTAATATGAACCTACAAAAAGCATATTGTTATTATATTCCATATAATAATATATACTGACGCATTTATAAGGTGCCTTATCACGTAGCAGGACGAATTTATTTCGTTTCGGACCTTATTGTGGGTAACCCCATTTATTCGGCAAAACATAATTACAAGTACAACATTTCTTACACAATTATTTGACTATGCATAATTTTAGTTTCAAGTGTCTCGAAACATCACTGATAACCTATCTGAGTACAACATTAACAAATTTATGATACTATTATAGAGACTAGTCGCTCCCGTTCCCCCCTCCCCCATATGGCGGTAGATTTCAATTAAAATTAAAACTTATATGTTTGTATAAACTTCTTTGTAAAATACTTCAATGTGACAGCTCTAATTACAATAAAACCAGAATGAGTACTTTAATAAAACAATAACTGAATAACTAAAATTTGATATTTACTCAAATTGTCGGGGACATTAATATGTCTGAGCAGGACGAAATATTAAGTGTTCTAAAATACAAAAATTTATTACACTAAACTGAATATTTATTGTAGTATCATTTAATTTCGGGAGGACGAATTTTCGCGCAAACCCATAAATAACAATTTTGCGGGGGCATGAATTCGTGCAACTGTATTTTTCTATAACGAGACACTGATAAGTATTTTAATTTCGCTGAGGTTGATTTTCGCGCTCTTGTCGTAGCGCGAAGTTCGCGAAAATTAAACCCGCGCGAAATAAAATGATTTAACAGTAGTGCATCCTCAGTTTATGTTGAAAATTTATTTCCATTTCATATCACAAGGTTGTTTTTATTCTTTCGTTCTCTTAAAGTTTATTTCTTCTCTGCATGGATTTATCATTAAATCAGAACCACACCGCGATTAGAGAAAACTCGTTGTTTTTATTCTTTCGTTCACTAAAATGTTTTTTCTTTGCATGGATTGATAATAAAATCCACACCATGAATAGAAAAAATCGTACACTTACTCGTAAATTTGTATGTCTTGGAAAGAACTTCAAAGCGCAAGAGATCCGGCTATGCGATTTATTCTGACATATTTGTGTGCAGTTCTTATCTTTGATATCTAGTATTACTTTTCTGACCCACAGATAAGGAAAATTTGCCATTATTTACTAATATAGTACCTTAACGATATTTTGACAGTCACGTGACGTAGAAGACTTGACGATCACGTGGCACAGAAATAATTGAAAATGGTAGATCTGTATCAGGAAAACTGTTTTACAAATTTGGTATCTCCATTTTGTTTAGAATTGCTGTTTCCAAAATATGTTTTCATACAATTTCGTGTTATACATTTGTATAATTACAAGTATATTTCGTTTAAGTTTTGATCTTCGTGGATCGATCAGTCCACTTAATCCGCGAAAATTTATGCTCCACGAAAATTAATTATTTCACAGTTTTTTTCAATACACGTGTACATATGATGGAAAACTTACCTTAAATATGGAAATATGGTTAAAAATGAAAAAAAACAACAACAACAAAAGAACTGAAACATGCAAGTTAATATTGTTTAATGACGATTGCAATACTGTAGTTTTCGACTTCACAACATTATGATTTCACAGGCGCACCGTTTGCATTGTTGTTAAAAATGAAAGAGTTAGAAACAAGTCCAGTTTCTTTTAGCGCAAATTTTTTTTATAAAAGCCGTAAAACAATAGCATGGAATAAAACGTGTGGACAATTATATCGGTCACGTATCAAAGTGCGTTTCATGCAAACGGCGTCCATATAAAGATCACAACGTCGTGTGAATCTAAAACTAACACAATCGTCTTTAAATAAAGCATTCAGTGCGGTTTGACTATAATAACACAAGTAGCTTTCTTTCAAAATTTCTTGCTATCATTTCATTTATCCGAATTTAAGTTTCAAAATCTCAGTAACTGACCTTTTCACACGCACAGATAAATTCGCGAAGTTTAAAGATATTCTTACTACACAACAATTAAGGGTCGTGAAGTGTTTGCTCTCGCACAATTATCCAGAATTCGTTAAAATCAAGCACGCCCGACAAATGTGCGCTTTCAAAGTTCTTCAACTCTGTCATCCAAAACAATATAATTCATATACATGCACACTGAAAATGTGATTTACTCCAAATCTTAAATATTAGCTCATATTAGTGGAAAGTTGGAAAGTTCAAAGTTTCATTGATCATGATGATAAGGCGTGTGAAATCAACCATTTGGTCCCCCCAATGTGAAAAGGATTGTCTATGGACTTCCTGCTAGAGATTTGCGATAATACTTTGATAAGAAAACCCGAGCATTTAATGCTAAAGCAGATCATAGAATGATTATTGATCATCATTTTAGATTTTAAATTAATCGTTTGCCTTTGTGACCGGACCGGGTGCATTGAATTCTGCTGATATCGCAACAAGAGGGGTTTAAAATGTTAGGTAGAAAAAAACTATTTCTATAGAAATTTTCGGTCACAATGCGACCTATTCTCATAGAATATTAGAGCCATGGAATTATTTATGATGTACAGGAACGGTAACTGAAATATCTAAAGCGTGAGACAACTGTTCGGAAAAGTTGCTCGGCAAAGCCTCGGTTTTCTTTTTACCCCCCCCCCCCCCCCGAAATTGTACAAATTATTTTGCTTTTACCTGGAAGCGAACCCGTACCGCCACGGCGACAGCGCCAATCCCTGCAATTACGACCACGCAACCAATTGAGCTAACCGGGACAACCCCCAAAACACGTTATCGGCACTACACGACATCGGTAACGGGTTATTTGACTGATAACAGTACTGACTATATGTACGGGAAGATTTTTTACGGATTTTACAATTTTGGCAATCTTTGTCCTTTTCATAAATGGCCAATCTGTTAAATCAAAGTGCTGAAAACACAGGAGTTGGCCCGTATTAAACACAGTCATCGAGTTCAAAACCTATTTTGTAATAAATAAATAATTATGTTTATAAAAGATATTATTCTCTGTGATGTATAAAAAAGAACTTGGCGCTTACAAAATACTTTTGGTTGAGAAATTGTCATTTTCTTGCGTAAATGATATTTCCCAAGTTCCTGTGCATACGGAAGTAATTTGTCAAAATTTGTGTCAGCATATTACAAGTTGCATTAGCCACAATCCGTCTAATGTTTACTTAATTATGAAGTGTTATGAAATATCTTTGCAAACACAAATAAATCACCAAAACATAGTTTCCTTAGCGAGACTTTTTCGTAGAAAAGGAGTTTATGTTAGCAACTTTTAAACGTAAGAATTTTGCCTAACGGCTTTACGTTTATGTCGTTAATCCTTTCTTCCACCCCATGCCCTCTACCCGTCCACTCCCGAAAGCTATAGTGAACTCTGCAGGGGCGGATAAAGAGATCGCTGGGAATTCACGAGCCCATTTTCAGGTCCCAATATTTATTTTCATAGGGATTTTGGGCAGAAATGTGGAACTTGTCACGAAACTACCCCAAGACAAAAACCCATTCTTTTATCAAATGAGTAACAAAATCACCTGTTACTTCTGAGAAACTTAGAGATAATTTTGAGAAAATACTTAAGGGCTAACTACACTCCTCCCAAGTACGTTCATCGATAAAAAGAAAATTATCAAAATCTCAATAACGGCATAATGCCGTTCAATGAAACGTGTCTTACCATATGCAAATTAAAGATACATTAATAACACTCATTTGTGCAAATATCATTGAACGGCTTTATGCCATCATTGAGATTTTAATAATTCTTCTTTTATCGATGAACGTGCTCGGTAGGAGTCTAGTAAGCCCTTAATGAATGTAAACACAAATACCGAAAACAATTTTTCCCGGGATGTGGCCGAATTACGTATCTGAGGTATCTGACCTTGTATGCACTTTTAAATGACAAATTACAACACTAAAGTAATTTTCAATGTTGGTGTTCATAAACGTGATTAATATTCTGAGTAATTATTCAAATCCATCAATTATCCAGCCAAGTGTTTTTATTACTTCCTTGTGCGGTTTTAAAACTTTCAAGAAAGATTACAGTTCTCTAGAAACACAATTTCAAAACAGTTCACTAAAACACAAATTTAATCCATCCCAACGTTTCAGGGGGATAAACCTTCTTTCTTCAAGGGGCTTTTACATGGAAATACTAAATGTTTTCATATTATCACGTTGTAAATCAACGAATCAACGACAGTACAACGTGATAATATGTAAACATTTAACTTTTCCATGTAAAAGCCCATTGAAGAAGGGGGCGGGGGGGGGGATGGATTAAATTTGTGTTTTATTTGTGAACTGTTTCAAGAAAGACTTATTCAAACAAAATCGTACTATGTATTACTACGCGAACACGAAGCGACTTTTAACTTCCGGTGTTTGTCTAATCGGATATATTCAAAGATTTTTTTCTTTTTTAAGCCCATTTTTAAATGCGGCGATACTCTGTTACAAGAGGAGACGTATGATGATCAGCTAAGTATCGGTATCAGTGTGTGTTGGGGGGAGGCGGGGGCGGGGCTGACGCGAGTAACGAAAAGTGTTGTGCAACGAAAGCTCTTGTTGGTTCTTCATCGAAAGAGCGTAAGTACAGACGGAATGGGTATGTCGTCGCCTTTGCGTACATTTTCTTATACTTGTTTGACTGTTAAACAATTCAAGGCTTTGTTCTAACGACGGATTCCTCAGTTTAAAACAACATCTGAGTGCGTCATGTTTGGAATGTATAAGAATTTAAATGAACATAGAATTTAACACATTTTTCCATTGTCTTTATTCTATTTATAACCAATACAATAATGATATGTTTGAAACAAAAACAAGCACGAAATTCACATTAGATTGTAATTTTGACAAATAAAAATCTTATTGTGTATGGCCAGACGCTCTATATTTGTACCTTGTCGAGCATTTTTATAATATTCTGCTTTAAATTATGCTTTCAATGATAGCTGTCATATAAGCCTAATTGTAACAGTTCGGCCGACGACGCTATACATATTTTCACGGTTTTTCGACTGGCTCGTTACAATTTGTACATGTGAAGAAAGAACGACAAACGAGTGTTGACGTGAGGTGATACAGCGTCAGTGTAATGACTTTTGCGCTTCTTAATTAGATATAAAGTGATACTTGCGTCGTCAACACACATTCTCCTCGTGTGACAGAGTGTCGCCCCAGTGTTGAGGTGATGAGATACAGCGTCAGACAAATTAAATTTCGGATTCCTAATCAGATTAATTTCAGTGAGAAAAACAGCGCCAAAGATCTTAAAACTGAAACTGGAAAGCAGTTTCTAATCTCAAGCAGTTGATTGGCTGAAATGGAGAATATCATAAAACTGAAACTGGTAAACAGTCTCTAATCTCAATCACCTGATTGGCTGATATGGAGACTAATCTCAATCATCTGATTGGCTGATATGGAGACTAATCTCAATCATCTGATTGGCTGATATGGAGACTAATCTCAATCATTTGATTGGCTGATATGGAGACTAATCTCAAGCATCTGATTGGCTGATATGGAGACTAATCTCAATCATCTGATTGGCTGATATGGAGACTAATCTCAAGCATCTGATTGGCTGATATGGAGACTATTCTCAAGCATCTGATTGGCTGATATGGAGACTCTCAATCATCTGATTGGCTGATATGGAGACTAATCTCAAGCATCTGAGTGGCTGATATGGAGACTAATCTCAATCATCTGATTGGCTGATATAGAGACTATTCTCAAGCATCTGATTGGCTGATATGGAGACTCTCAATCATCTGATTGGCTGATATGGAGACTAATCTCAAGCATCTGATTGGCTGATATGGAGACTAATCTCAATCATCTGATTGGCTGATAAGGAGACTAATCTCAAGCATCTGATTGGCTGATATGGAGACTAATCTCAAGCATCTGATTGGCTGATATGGAGACTAATCTCAATCATCTGATTGGCTGATATGGAGACTAATCTCAAGCATCTGATTGGCTGATATGGAGACTATTCTCAAGCATCTGATTGGCTGATATGGAGACTCTCAAGCATCTGATTGGCTGATATGGAGACTAATCTCAATCATCTGATTGGCTGATACGGAGACTATTCTCAATCATCTGATTGGCTGATATGGAGACTATTCTCAATCATCTGATTGGCTGATATGGAGACTAATCTCAAGCATCTGATTGGCTGATATGGAGACTAATCTCAATCATCTGATTGGCTGATATGGAGACTATTCTCAATCATCTGATTGGCTGATATGGAGACTATTCTCAAGCATCTGATTGGCTGATATGGAGACTAATCTCAAGCATCTGGTTGGCCCAAATGCGGACAAGAATCCAATACAGCCAATCAGATGTTTAAGATGTGAGACTCCAGTTTCAGTTTTATGATCTTGGACACAGACCAGACTAGCTGGGTATTTGTTAGAACATCTGTAACACACTCATTGACTGTTAGAATAACAAAAATTCAAAGTAGAAGACGGACTGACGGACAAAGAAAAAACTATGTATCGCTCTTTTCGAAAGAAGGAGCTACAAAAACGCAGTGTATTTATTTTTGCTTCCGTTATTTTATTTGGCAATGCGCTCATTTCTTGCACGGTCATTTAAATGTGCAATTAACATAATACTTTTCTGCACGGTCTGTATCCTTCATGCTAACACAACAAATAGCCTGCTAAACTCGATCTATAGAACGTTATCATAACTTGCAAGTCACGTGACAGACACATTACTTAAATTACGGTTTATCGGTTTATCGGCAAGAAGATTTACAAATTTGATCCATCACAATTTAAAATTCAAAAGTTTTAGCTTTCCAAGCAGCTAGGCGGTCAATGACGGAGCCTATTGGTATGTCAGACCATATAGTTTGTTATGACACTATAAATATTTTCATTTAAAAACTGTTATCAAATAGATTTGGTATAACCCAACTGCATCCTAGAATTATATAAATCCTCTTTTGAAGGATTTTTTTTTCAATCTGGCGTGATCTATTTTTAATTTAAAAGAACAGTGTCTGAATAATTGATCCATCACATAATTATTACTTTTCTATGTGAAAGGATGTGACAACAATTATGCTGATAATGTCTATGAAGTTGTTTACTAGGGCGAGGAAAATATAATAAAAGATTGCGACCTGACCCATGCATACATTTCGACGAATTATATCATTACTGCCCTTTACCACACGCCCTTTGCAACACGCCCTTTATCACACGTCCTATACAACACGCCCTTTACAACACGCCCTTGCAACACGCCCTTTACAACACGCCCTTTGCAACTCGTCCTTTACAACACGCCCTTTGCAACACGTGTTGACATCTGTAATAGTGTTTGAATTGCGTGAATCACGTTATAACATTCATGTAGTAATAAGCAGCTAATAGAATCCAATCTCGTTTAACGATATTCTATCTCTGTAGCGCGATACTTTAAATAAAACAACATAACCAAAGATGAAATAAGAAAACATTATAATAAGCATTTAAAAACAGCCAATCTGCTGAAAAATTCAAGAGAGTAAATAATTATTGACACGCGGTCGTACACTACTGCGCACGCACATATTCGTGGGCAAAAACTTTCGTGGTTTTCGTGGTTCTCCCTTAGATTCTCTTTTCTGAATCTCAATTTTCTAAACAACGTGTAGGTTCAAATCATTAATATTCGCGGTTTTTTTTTTTCGTGGATCGATCTACCCACGAAATCCACGAAATTAGTACCCCGCGAATATTAATGATTTTACAGTATTCTTGGAAGACTTGCGGGTATTCTTGTGCTTGAGATCACACTTAGACCTATATTATGAAAAGAAACATGACGCAATTACGTTGAATACCTATGAGATACATAATAAAAACTTGTTTTCGCACCCTCTCGTAAAAACTAACAGCTAAACCACTTGTTTTTAGGCACCAGAATTATAAGTTTCACAAAGAAAAATTTAGAATTGTCGCAATTTACATTTAACACATTTAACACTTTTACACGTTTACGATTGTATATGTGAATTGGTATAAAGGTAAAGTTAAGATCGATAACTCTAATGTTTGAAGTTAGGATCGGTAACTCTGTCTAGTTTAATGTTTCATAAAGGTAATCAACTTTGGCAATAGACCATAGCATGTCGATACTCGATAGTACGAAAGTATGAAAACTCGACGGTACGACGAAGTTGCGAAAACACGATAATACAAGAAGTTCAACGTAAACGCGATAAACGACAGTACGATGACAACGCGACAGGTACGAAGGTAAATTTTATCGCATTTTCGTTATCAAGTTTCGTAATTTCCCGTTTTCATCATGACAGTATCGATTATACCGTTTAATGTCAAATCAAAGGCATTAGCCCTTACGGAAGCCCGTACTGCACTACATTTCTTGTTGTCTTTATAGGTATCGCTTCAATTCCATAGGAGGTATTACATTTCGAGGGGTCAGTGCAAGACTATTGTAACTACATTGCAATAAAAAAGGAGTTACAATAGTCTTGCACTGAACCCTCGATTTAGAACTTGTTCTAACAACACGGCACAGTTGGGCATACTTAGTCCCAAGCATTTTTCCGTTCGAACAGACAATTTCTACTATCAACGTTAAATTGTTTGCATTAATGCCATTTACAGAAATCGTGTATAATAAATCGCGTGCCTTTAAAATTATTTTCTTGTATAATGACAGGATAGGGAGAATACATGGGAGCATTCATCGGTTAAAGCGGCCCAAAAGGAAAATCGGACAAGAGTTATTTGGAAACAGTGTCTGATGCAAGACTATTACAAATGGTTTAGATTTTTTTATCTGCAACTTCTAATATCTAGGAAAGATTTATACAAAATGTTGTACTTTTGACTGCACGCACTCGTGGCAGTTACTTGAAATTCAAAACAGGAACTGTGGATGCACTGTATTCGTGGGCATAAAATTTCGTGGTTTTCCGTATGTAACCATTTTCGTGTATGTCCAATTCTTTATTTCGCGGTTTTAAAGCTCGTGAATCGATCATCTCACGAAATCCGCCAAAATTAGTACCCGAATAATATTATTTATTTTACAGTACTTTTTGCACTCTGGTCCTTATCGTTCTTTCAAGTAAAAATGAACCTCAAACAAGTTAAAGTAGCAAGATATAGAGTATATACTACCTATAATGATGCAGATTTTATAAAAAGTAATGATTGTGCGTAATTTGGAAATATTTGTGTTCCCCTTGGAAATCTAAAAACGTTTAACTTATGAAATATTGCATCTGTCCGACAGATTTTGATTTTATCAGATTTAGTTCTCATCCGTCCGGACAACTTCATATTAAAGACGTCAACATGGGCTACCTACAAACCAAGTTTGGTGACGAAAGCTTCAATCAGTCTCGTGTTAGTCAAATAAGGATTTACTCTCGTTTGTTCTATACGTCCCCGACCCCCCCCCCCCCCCATCCCCCCCACACACATATGCTAAGGGACGGAAAAGAAAACGCGCGTCAATCTTTTTTAAAACGACTTATCTTTAAATCATTTAAAAGTTGAAATTTTATGGTAATACAGTGTTTCCGTTGTACTTATTACATTAGGTTTGGGTGCGCGCCCTTTGGCTGAATAATTGGAAGCATTGTTGGTTTCAGTGAAACCTGGTTGCGCATCTGTATGATTAACCAGATTAACTACATGGTACCACAAAAAGTAATTTAGGCCGAGTATTTGATTATATTTAAAGTGTCGAAATGTCAAAATTATTCATTTGACACAATCTCTATATTGCTAAGTATTAAATCCATATTTTTGAGATTTAACTACAGTCGAATTTCCCAATAAGACCATCCCGAAATTACGACCACCCTCATGATAAGACCACATGTTCAATGTCCCTTTTTACAGTTTTGCACTAGTGTCTCACAGGTGGAAGGAACGTACCCTGGTACCCCCCCCCCCCCCCTCCTGCAGACACTATCCACCCCAGTCCAAAAAAATCCAGTATAAAAAAATATTTGATAAAAATTGAAATGGTTTTAGACGAAACATAGTCTTTTTCAAATGACATTTCTTTCTGACCTTATCAATGGTAAGTAACCATATACAAAAAAAATAGTTATATTTTTTTCATGATTTTTTATGAAAATGATTAAATTCAATGCAATGTGGTGTCTGATTGACTGGAATTTTTTTTAGACTGGGGTGGGTAGTGTCTGCAGGGGTGGGGGTACCAGGGTACGTTCCTTCCACCTGTGTATTGTCTGTCTCGAAATTTATGCCATTCCACTTTAAAGACCACTTAAGTCCGAAGTGGTCTCAATAGCGAGGGTTCACTGTAAGTTGAACCTGTGTTAGCAGGTACCTGCATTCAGCAACCACATCTCTAAAATACAGTGTAACCCCTCTATAACGGACAACTAATGGACTGAGGGAAAGTGTTCTTAATTGCGGGTTTCCCTTAATTTTTGGTTTAAATCAAGAAGAAGAGAACATGTCTGTTCTTTTAAATATCGCCCTTAATACCGGGGTGCCCGTAATATCGAGTGTCCGTAATGAGGGGTTTTACTGTTTCCTGTTTGAATATGTCCCAAACTGACATTGTACCTGTCTTAAACAGGCACCTTTGTTAAGCAGACACTTTTTGTCACGCCCTTAGGTGGCTGTTTAATGCAAGGTTGACTGTATGGTGATTAACAACCTTAAAGATCAACATTTAACTTAAGTTTCTTTAAGATCGCCATTTGTAAAATACATGTTTTGACACTATTGCTCTACATTCAGTCCAAATGTCTCGCCTGTTACGATAAAAAAGCAAACAAAGATAGTGTTTTTGTTCACGCTTCGAAAGATTATACTTTAAGTATGATTATGCACGCAGCATATAATTTATATGTTATGTAAAAACTTGTCGACCGATTACTCTATTATTCCTCATTATTCCGCTTCCGGTCTCTCAATTTCCACTTAATTAAAATAAACCGAATTTACATTCAGCCTAGTGTTATAGTAAAACAATGTTTAATATAAATTTGTCATTTTTCCCCAGTATTTCAAACGAACTCAAATTTTAAGGTAACACTCAAGTGTTAAAGATGCGCGGTCACGTATTAAAACGAAAAAATTAGTGTTTAATATCCAAATTTGTAGTATTAACTTTAGAAGACCTTTAATCGAAGTACTGTTCAATCCTTTTATTTCGCGCGGGTTTAATTTTCGCGTATTTCGCGCTACGAAAAGAGCGCCAAATTCAACCCCAGCGAAATAAAACCATTTAATAGTGTTTCTTTATAGGAAAATACAGTTGCGCGAAAATTCGTCCCCAGCGAATTAGTTATTTACGGGTTTTGCGCGAAAATTCGTCCCCGCGAAATTAAATGATACTATAGTAAATGTCATGTGCTATTCTTAAATAGTCAACGTGCGAGTGAATATAGGCCTATTTGAGACCAAAGCTGTTATGGCGTAACTAACAAGTAAAATTCACTCAGAACAGATACTATCATGCAGTGATTTGTTCCAAATTTCGGCAAAATTCTCGCCTGTTCGGTGAATTCCAGGCAGTACACAGCAGTACTCTGAAAATATTTACCACATCCTTGACACTGAAATAGTCCACTATCAACTCTATATAGGCAGCTTTAAATGCACATTAGTTCCCAACTGTTGAATGTGTAGACCCTGTTCAGCTTTTATTATGGGTCTACATTTGTGGGCTATTCAGCAAACAAATTTCTGCAGATCACCACGTGATGTACAAGTCACCACGTGATTTACAGGTTTCCTAGTAACTTGACGGTCACCGCGTACAGATCACCACGTGACTTATTAATATTGACAGGTCCTATCTTAATTACACGAATTTTTTTTATTGAATTATAATCTCGGAATCCATCTTATCCTGCTGGCGCTCATGATTGAGAGATTTAAAATACAGGTAACGGTGCATTGCGGGAACTTGATATTGGTCCAAGTCAATCGTCTAAATCCGAAGCCAAAGTCCAAATGCTTAAGGTATCGCAAACATTGCAAATGGTGAAGACAGGCTAAAATTTCAAAAACTGAATTTTGGGGGAAATACTTATTGCCACCTAGATTTTAGTAAATAAATGGATAGGGCTATGGATGTAGTAAATGTTTGCAAGCTCAGTTTAGTCTAATTTGACTTTCTACTTTCACTTTCTACTTTCACTTTGAACCAGGAAGTAAGATTTCCTTGAATTTCTTGAAACCCCTAACATTATTGGCACTAAAAATTGTAGACCAGCATATAATTATTTCAGATATGAGTTGCTTTGGTATATTGTTCATGAATTTCAGAGTTCTCATGCAAACGGTTTTTCTTTTGTTTAAGTATGTGCTTGGTAATTAGAAAATGAATAAGACAATATTTAGCTTGCAAACATTTACAGCATCCATAGCATAATACATTTCTTTACTAAACTCTAGGTGGCAATAAGTATTTCCCCCAAAATTCATTTTTGAAAGTTTAGCTAGTTTTCGCCATTTGCAATGTTTGCGACCTCTTAATGTGCCACTATTTGTGTTAATTTCCCAACTACCGGTACAACCGTCAGGGACGGATCCTAAGGGGGTTGCTCGAACACCCTTTTTAAATAGCAAATCATGTACACGTATTTATTTTACATGGAAATCTTGGCCTGACAGTTGTTAATTATTATGTCTTAAGACTGTCCCAAACGAATCCCTTTTCTGGGATTCTGATCGTGTTATTTAAATCCCCTGCGGTCATTACCTCGGTCCTCCGCTTGCGGGGAATATATGGTGTATAAAGTATGGACGTCAGATTTCCGTTGAACGGTCCGAACTGACATTCGGGTATAAAACTTTGCTAATAGAAGTATGGTTATGTGTGCGGGATTAAACTGTCGTTTCTATTGACATCATTTAATGGTCGTTTATAAAGACATTATCAAATAGTCGTTTCCACAGATTGTATTAAATCGTCGTTCATTTGTTCAAACAAATCATACTAAATAATAGACATCTGTAATTGTGTTGACGATCTTCAAGAAAAAGGTTATTAGACATGAGGAAAGCAAGACGAGACACTGGAAAACCGCTGTTTGTTTTTTGTTTAGATTTATTTATCGTCGCTAGCGGAAGCCCATATAAGCGACGCCTCCAATAGAGTGTTAGTGATTTAGGTTTTCTGAGGATATTGCAAGATACAGAGGACTCTCTAATTCCTGACAATATTGTCACTGGTTATTTTTAAAGGCTGTTGTATAGCAATACGACACTCGGCCTCGGATAAAAGTGTCATCCGAAAGGATGTTAGTAATTTCAGTTGGAGTAGCGGGGGATCGCACCAGAGACCCCTGGACTCAGAGAACGCTGGTTCGATACCTCGTTACTAAACAGCTGTTACTTAATTCACTCCGGTATTACATATAAGTTACTTATTATACAGCCAGGTCTGTCGACCATTTTAAACTCAAACATAGGCATTCAAACTGCAATAAAAATGAGAATTATCATTGGTTTGTAATTGGTGAACAGATGGTAAAAATATAATTTTAATGAGTTTATGAACATGTGTTAATTTACATTCAGATTGGCCTCCTTCACACATGCCTAGTGTATGATATCTACTGTAGATAAACTGTGAAGCCCTTTATAAAAACTGAGTGTGATCTTTTCTCGGGCACCCGTTACTCGTGCTTGTGTCTGAATGCGCACCGACAGCAGAAAAATGACCAGTACATAAAATTTTAAGTTTTTGTAAAAAATATCCGGATCCCTTGTATAAAAACATGTGGAAACGTTTTTAGTCTAAATAAGCCACTGAGAAGGATTCTTTACTCATGAATTAATCCATTCGCAAAAGGCCTATGTTGCTTTTTACATTCAGTTACACGTCATGCTTTAAACAGTACTGTTGACGTCAGTTCCTATAATGATGTCAAAAAGTTGAGAACACGAGATTTCTTATTATACATTTCCTGTAAAAGTAACATTACGTCGAGGTACGAATCTAGTCACTATACGGGAAGACAATGTGAAGAGTCACTCGAATAGCTTAGTTGGGAGAGCACTCGCCGAGGGTCCCGGGTTCAAGTCCCGGTTTGGCCTTTTGTGACAATTTTAAGGTCAAAACGTATAAAAATATAACCAGTTAATGTTTAGAAAATTATAAATAGTATTGAATTATTTCTAAATATCGTAGAAACTTTAATCCATACACCCAAATGAACAGGCTCCAAGGTTATAAAGCTGAGTTTGGAAACCAGTCTCAAATCTCAAGCATCTGATTGGCTGCAATGGCGACTGGTCGCCATTTCAGCCAATCAGATGCTTGAGATTTGAGACTGGTTTCCATGCTCAGTTTTATAACCTTGGGCACAGGTCTTTGACAACAGAAAAATCTAAAAATATTAGGGATGTGAACGAATATCCGCGGATATCCGTTAAGACTGAATTGAGCATCCGGATAGTGTTTTACAAAAACTTAAAATTTTATACTAGTTTGACCATTTCGGTCCAATATCTTTCTTGTGTCAGTGTGCAAGAATAAGCAAGTGTGGCATATTAAGGTAGAGGATTTTCTAAACTATTCGGTACCATCCCTCAATAATCACATTTCTTGTAAAAACGTTCTATTTTTTAAAAAGAGGTGAAAATTTCCTTATATTATTGAATTTCCATTACGTAGAATGCCTTTTCAAATAGTTAAACTAAACAGAGTAAAAAATAATAAAATTTATAAACCGAAAGTTGTGTGACGTAATAATCCGAAATCGGCCAAAAAACGCTGGAATTTTTTAGGCATACTCTACCTTAATGAGAGCTGATGACACGCACCATCACATACTGGGCTTCAAAGTTTTAGAAATGTTCTAAAGCATGGTGAAATATATAAGAACCTGCTAATTAATAGTCAACGTTTGAAGTTACTACATCTTTCATTACAAAAATTATCTTAAATTTCGTTTGATCGGTTTTACTGTGAATGGATAGAGCTATATTTATGTAGACAACAGGTTTGTCGGTATAAATCATTGTTCACGTTTTCATAAAGTCCGTTTGAACTCTACAAAATTATTAATGAATTCATTGATTTTCATTCGCTCACGTGATTTTCAATTATTCACATCTGCTTTCGAAATATCATTTATTATGCTTTCCAATCGTTACCATATGTTTGGTGACATTTTGTGAGGTAAATATATGTAAAATGATATTGAACAAAAACAACAGCAAAATGTAGATTTCATTCAGAAAGTCAATAGTCAGTTAAAGTCCAAACTTTTTGCAATATTTATTTCAATACTGAACGACGATTAAATACCGTCTGTAGAAACGACTATTCAATTTTGTAAAATATTATAAAAACAACGATTTAATTATTTGTATATGTGGAAATGAAAGTTAAATTACGGCTATGAAAGCAAAGGTTTAATCATGTCTATGGAATCGAAAGTTTAACCCTTTCGTTGACCCAACCACATCCGTGCCGTCTGATCAGGACCTGCACTGGTCGCATTTTGGCCAGAAATAACCTAGTGAATCAGAAAGCGAACAGTTTAGATCCTGATCAGACGGCACGGATGTGTCGGCTGATCTGGATCTAAACTGTTCGCACTAGCAATAAAGGTGTATCTATACAGGAAAAGGTTAAATATGTACATGAAAACGACAGTTGAACTATGATTATAGAACTGACAGTTTATGTCCATGGAAACGGAATTATAAACATGTCTAGGGAAACAACAGTTAAATAATGTTTAAGGAAACTACAGTTTAATCCTGCAAAAATCCGACAACAATATTACTATAAATAAAGATTTATACCCGGATATCCGTTCGGACCCTTCAACCGATATCCTGATCCCTAATTAGGTACATTGTATCCGTTGACATCCCTAAATTTTATCAATCCGCTTCCAATCTATCGTTAAAGCAGCTAAATGACAAGTATACACATTTTGGTTTGTCATGTTTCCTTTTTTTCTGAACTGAACATTCTTTGATAACCTTCAAAGATAACACAAGTAGTCTAAATTGCTATTAACTTGTTACAAATACATTCAGATAAATAGATACCCCGCTATTTTACTGTTTTAAAATTTAAACATACAAGTTTATACTGATGTGAATTTGAAAAAAAAAGTTAACATGACTTAACTCTCTAACAACTAACTACACTGTGTTTTCAACATCAACTAAGATTTTTACCGCCAAATTATACATGCTGTTATAATGAATAGATTTGTAAACAAAACAAAATAATTTTCATCATATTAACAAGAACAATTCCTAATTATAGATCAGGAAGTTAAGCCACACTTACCATTTAATGTAGAGAAAATAATCCACTGACCTTAAGATATTTTTATCAATTAGGCACACAATCAGTTATAGTAATATCCGTCAATAAAGTTAGTTAAAAGAATGTAAACGCTATTCATCATATAGCCAATTAACGTTAGACGAGTGGTAACGTACAACGACGGAGTTTGACTTGACGTCGCCTGCGGCACCGCTGAATTTATGGTGGTTTTATTTCTTTATCTCTAAGCTACCGTCCGAAACTGTGAAATAATCTCCCATTGTCAGTTTTGTTGCATTTCAATTAACAATGCAAATCTTAAAATTTTCTTTTAAACGTGTTTTCATAAAGATTTAGCTGTCATCTAATTAAACTGGTGGTTTTATTTATCTCAAAGATACTATCCGAAACTGAAATAGTCTCCAATTGTCAGTTTTGTTGCATTTTAATTAACAATGCAAACATCGGTTTTCCTTTACAAGTTATTTTAAAAATAAAGCTGTCAATTAATTAAACGTATCCCAACAATTAAAATACGTCAAGATTGTTTTCGCACAGAGAAAACAGATAGTAGCCCGATATATCAAATATCGCGACATTTGTACGAAAACCATTTCGATCTATACTGTATCACATAATATACAATCTATCTAGCGTATAAGATGTCTGCAATTTAGACTATAGAGTCTTAACAAATAACAGACAACGCATTGATAAAAAACAGCCCTCGAACGTTTACTTAAAGGCACCTGTTTAATAGAATATGCTTGATTACAAAAGAAAAACGGCTCCGAAACCTATGTAAAACAGCATTTACAAATAAAAGTATTATTAAATTGAAGGGAAAATTTGAGCGGTGGACTATAGATAAATTTAATGGGCTGTCAAACAACAAAAAGGTCTTGTTCAGTTCACTCAGCCGTGAGTTGATTTAACTGCTTTCGTTTAAATAAAAAATCCGGAGGTATCATTTAATTAAGCGCAGATGAATTTTCACGCAAAATTGACAAATGATTAAATTCGCGCGGTCATATATTCGCGCAAATGTATTTTTTATTAAAATATATTATTATGTGGTGTAATTTCGCTCGGGTTTTAATTCGCGCTTTTCCCGCACAAAATATAACGATACCGCAGTAATGAGAAAGGTGGAGTAAAGGTGAAAACTGTAAATATGTGGGCATTAAGTTTGTGGATATCGGTAAAAAAAACATTTTAAACATGCTATACTTAACCCACCCCCTCCCACCAGCCACACGAATGACCAAGAAGATAAACTGATTCAGTGCTGAAAATTCACTAAACGTGGTATTATTCTGTTACAGAGGTCCACTTCAATTTTGTAGAAGGGGACAGTATTTCATGTATCCATTATGGTTTCAGCTATTTAACCTTATTTTCCCGTTCTGTGCCTTTTATCAACCCCCTCCCCTTCCTTACTCATCGGTAACTCTTAGTTTCAAATGTACTAAAGGTAAGTTAAGGTGCGGATTGGACGGCGGGAAAAACCTATATGACTCAGAGCGGGGCCACGCGGAGCAACCGGCAGGACAGTAAGATGGCCCGGTTTTGGGTAAGTCCCGTCCCCTCCGTGACCGCGAATGTAGTTACATGTATTTCAAGTAGAACAAACACTTTATATATTGGGATCGTGGGTTGAATACCGCTTGACTTACAGATTCCAGAAATCTGATAATGAATGATTCAGCATTTCAAGATTCATGATCATTTATAGAAAAGACAATGTGAGTAAATTATAAATTGATTTATCAAAAGCGTGAATGGCCTCTGTTCGTTCCGGTGAACTTAAATACAATGTACGTATCCGAGATAGCCGAGTGGAGGTTTATAACAGTTTCGTATAGATTTAATAGGTTACAGTATAATTATATGAGTGGCGCCGATAGCGTGACGATTTTTAGTCATTCATATGTAACTATTTTTTGTGAGTATACATATAATTATATTCTCTTTATTTCCACATTTCTGTGATTATAACAATAAACAGTTAACATATATACATGTGCAGATGAAATATAAGTATGAAATATATAGTAGTGTGTTTTCGATCATATTTTTGACATTTAACTTGCTTTCGCTTTTTTATGTATTATCTAACATTCTATTTTAGCATACCCCCACATTGAAACATAATTGGGGTAACATCAACACTATAAAACACTTCCTTCGTTTCAGGGGTGCAGGAGTGAGATATTTTGAAATGCGATGAAACGATATAAGATCAGGTGTTAATTTTGCTTAATATATCTAAATCTGTTGTCAATTTAAATATTTTGTCAACAATAACAACAACTAACTACTCTGAGTTTGAACGTTTTGAATTTGTGATTGACGAGTGCTTAAAGAAACATTGAAGAGAACAGAACGTTTTGACAAACAAACATGCAGGTGGAGTTTGCAGGATTTAGTGCTACCGGTATGATGTTTAAAGAACACCAATTGTTTATATTAACAAATCTCTCTGTAATTTTCTTGAGTTGGCAGATCAATTGTATGTTGAATAACAGGCTTCAGCTTTGTTACATGTAAGCATCTTAAACGTTAATACGTCTCAAATATTAAAAATAAAATCAAAATCATTACGTCGAGTCTTTGTGTCGTATGCTAAGCATTTTGACAAAATTTATTTGTTATTTTCAATTTTAAAAAATCTTTACCTGTTACGCGCGCGCGTGTTAGTATGCGAAGCTAGAGTCCAGTCAAAATCACGTGATTGAGCCACAGTCCCACAAAGTCACGTGATCATTCAAAAGTGCCTCAAAGTCACACGTTAACGTCTATTCCTCAAGAATTACGAACAATGAAACTAACAGTCATAAACGATAAGCATGTAGTTTATTTGATAACTGGTGCATAGGTATTTCCTTGTCTAAAACCCTGTTTAATCCAGCTGATAAACTGCGCCATTAAAACATTTCAATATTTGCTTTATTTTAAAATGCAATGAAGGTGACATTGACGAGTGCTTTTTATCAAGCGATTAAAAGAAGACAAGATATAAAACCGAATTGTCAACTTAGTGATTAAAATTGAATTTTTCCTCTTCTCAGACTAAATTCTTAGCAACGAACAAGCGTGTAAAATGTCACTATTTCAATGTCTTGGCAATTAATTACGATAATGAAGTTTCCTGTAAACTAAATTTATATACTGTCAATTCGTTAATATTCGCGGGGCTCTAGATTTAAATTTAGTTGGATTTCACGTGCAGATCGATCAGCGGAATAAACAAAACCCTTAAATATAAAACTGCTTATAAACTTGAATTTAGAACATTAAAGATCACGAATTTCAGAATTCACGAAAATACAGATCTATAAAAAAACACGACATTTACAGTAGTCTTAAAAGTTGGCTGGAGCTTTGAAACCTTACATAGCTCTCTGACATCAAAATAGCAGTAATAAGGACAAGATGGGTGTATTTTGTTATAGTTATGCCCATTTTTCACATGAAATTTATGAAGAAAACATGGTTTCATTACATTGTAACATCTTCTTGTTTGCATTTATATTCACAAGTTTATTTCATACTAAAAAGTGAACGGTGTAGATCCTGTTGAGGCTGGATGAATCTGCAGGCTGAACATGATCTACACTGGTCATCCATAGGATGGAAGATTTTATAGTATTTTTGCTAAAATATACTTACATCTCTTTTTTGGAACTATACAAGTAAAATAATGATTTTTTAACCATTTATCCTCATTGCATAAAAATACATAAATGATAATTTTAGAATATCATTAATATTGACATATTGTCAGTCTTGATCTTGTTATAATTATTTTCTTGATTTTGTGTGTGTACATCTGTTGAGGTTAAATTTTCTAAGAAATAACACACTATTATTATTGCTGAAAAAATGTATACTAATATTTAATCTGTGCAACTTTTTCAGCTTGAAACAAATGGTAGAATTGGGAAAAGAAGCTCTCTATGTGCAGTTTAAAGTGGAGAATCCAATGATGACCTGATAGTAAGAATGTGTATACCATGACACACCACACCACACCACACCACACCACACCACACCACACCACACCACACCACACCACACTACACTACACTACACTACACTACACTGTACACCACACCACACCACACCACACCACACCACACCACACCACACCACACCACACCACACCACACCACACCACACCACACCACACCACACCACACCATACCATACCATACCATACCATATAACGTAAACTAAACTATACTTTATACTGTACTGTACTGCACTCCACTGCACTACACTAAACTTCACATATACTTTACTATATTACACTACATTACACCTTAACTAAACTACACTACACTAGGTGTTGAGTGGTTAAGAGGAGTGGGGGGTTGGAGGTGGGCAGGGATAGTGGATAGATAGGTGTGGGATCACGAGTGTATGGGCTGGGTTGTGTAAACCCTCCAACAATATCTTATCGAATAAATTAATTGTAATTAATGAATATCTTAACATGGATCAAGAAACGTTTTGTTCATGTGCGTGTGTTGGGGGTGTAATAAACTTCTGAATCACTCCACAGTTTAAATGAAGCCCAATTGAAAATGTGCTTTATGTCGAACTATTCGAATAGTCAAGCATGCAGTTGTTTCCGACTGGCTCTTGTTTACATTCAAGATACTCCATTCAAATCATAATTAACCTTGTAAACACATTACAAATGCACAATCATGTTTAAACATTTTTCTAAATTGTTGAATTAGTCATTAATTAGGGGTAAGAAAAAAAACTGTAAAAAAAATCTTGTTGACTTTAAGTGGTATTCAATTTAACATAGAGAAGTTAATTTTGATTGTGTTATTGTAGATGACTGCTGCAATTGGACACTTCAAGAATAAGATAAGAGAATAAGATAAGAGAATAAGATAAGAGAATTTTCAAACCAGCCAAGGACAACATAAAGGAAATGACATGAATGTTGGAGAAAGGCCATGGCAAGGTAAATGATTAATAGTATTTTGACTTGATGTCATCTTTCTGTTGTTTGATCATGACAAACTTTTAACATGTTTGAATCAAAAACCATCAAGTTCCAATCTCATAATTATCAAGTGATGCAATGCATTCACTGTAATATTCTTATAGCAATACATAAAACTCTATTTGAAAAATCAGTACTTCCTTTTTGATTTGGCACCAGCAAAATCAACTGCAAAGAAGATTGCTTAAGCTCAAGAGTCAAACGAGAGACTTCAAGATAAGATTTAAATGTTCTACCTTAACTCGATGTACATATAAGGCAACATCTGGGCCCAAGATCATAAAACTAAAACTAGAGACCAGACTCAAATCTCAAGCATCTTGATGAGATTAGAGACTGGTCTCCAAACTTGGGTATATGATCTTGGGCCCTTAGCAACACATGTACATCTAGATCTTGCTTGAAATATGAGACTGGTCTCCAAACTCGGTTTTATTATCTTGGGCCCTTAGCAACACATTTTGATCTAGATCAGCTGTTACATCTGATCTCAATCTACACTTTTAGCCTCTTGTATGAAAAGCTTCAAAAGGAAAACACTGTAGATTATAATGATAGTGTCTCTAGCTGGGAGCCAACCCGCACCGTCACGGCGACAGCGCCTAGCCATGCAATTCCTGCGACGTAACCGACTGAGCTAACCGGGACAACGCCAAAAAATGTTGATCGGATAGCCCTGATATACGTAACAATCACTGCATGACATCGGTAACGGGTTAATTTACTGATAACAGTACTGACTAAATGTACGGGGAGACTTTTTACGGCCGCCACACTGCACAAATAGTGCTACTGTGAATAGAAATTCAGTTTTCACATAATTACTTAAGATAGATGTTACCTATTGACACCAAACTAGGTGTATGGGTAGCTTATATCAAAATGCCAAAAACAAAATTCAAGTTTCTGCATAATAACTTGAGTCTGCTTTGATCTACATACACCAAATTTAATTTGTGGGTAGCTTTTATCAAGTTGCAAGCTGCGATTGCTACCTAGATGTCTGCGATCAGGTCAATGTCATTTTTGCCTCAAATAGAAATTCATTTTCTTCCTAATACCTTAAGTTTGTTTTGACATATTTACACCATTCTTAGTGTGTAGGTAACTTATGCAACGTTAAATTGGTATATAGTTTTCTGTGAACAAAGTCAAGGTCAATGCTGTAAAAATACAAATTTAGTTTCCGCAAAATAACTTGAGTTATCTGTGACCTATTGACATCAAACTTGGTGTATACTTGATGTATGGATAACTTATCAAGATGCAAATTTGGATTCTCTATTCAGATGTCTATACCCAGACGTTGAAAATCTGGTTTTGTTGCATTGTGGCGCTTCTTGTTTGTTCTAATAATATATCAAAATTTCATATTTAACTCTTCCTGGTATTAGAAGTGATACATCTTTGATAAAAAAAACCTTTGACAATTTGTGTGGTTAATTAAAACTGAATGAAATTTGAAATTTATTAAACTATAAAACTATTTTATAGAAAAAATAAAGATAAACAAATGTTAGAATTATTAAAATGTTTTCATATTTTTGCAAGGCTTAAAACAAAGATTACATTTGTACAAGATCAGTGCACCAACAAGATCAGTGCCACGGGAAAAAGAACCTCAGATTAAAGAAATGATGCAATGTATCCATGTTCCCAAACAGCAGAGAATGTTTTACTCCATTCTAGAATTAAACTGTTACTTGTATGCCTATTACCAATGACTAAAGAAAGTACTATGTGCAGAATTGAAATTAGACTGATTAATTTTCATTATTCATAGTGATATCTAGGTCATGTTCGTAAGTGGGCCAAGTGACCTTGAAAACAAGGTCAACATATCAAATTAAAGAAAAAGCTTATTCGCACTCTAAAGATCTTAATTTTGGTGGCATCCTCTGTAAACTTTGTCAGAATGTTAATCTCAATGATATCTATGTCAAATGCTAAACTGGGTCATGTTACATTGAAATCTAGGTCTCCAGATCAAATTATATAAAAGCTTGTCCGTACTCTAGCGGTCTTAATTTTGGTCAGATCTTCTTCAAACTAGGTAAAATGTTTATCTCAACGATTTGAAACTGGGTCATGTGACCTTGAAAACTAGGTCACAAGGTCAAATTATAGAAAAAGCTTCTTTGTACTCTTAACAGTCTTAATTTCGGTGGGATCTACTTCAAACTTGGTAAGAATGTTTATCTTAATGATATCTAAGTCATGTTTGTAACTGGGTCACGTGACCTTAAAAATAGGTCACTAGGTCAAATTAAAGAAAAAGCTTGTCCGCACTCTAGCGGTCTTAGTAATGGGATGATCTTCTTCAAGCTTGGATATAATGTTTATCTCAATGATATCTAGCTCAAGTTCGAAATTGGGTCATCTGACCTTAAAAACTAGGCCACTAGATCAGATTATTAAAAAAAACTTGTCGGCACTCTAGAGGTCTAAATTTTGCTCCTCTTTTTCAAGCTTGGTCATAATGTTTATCTCAATGATATTTAGGTCAAGTTATAGACTGGGTCATGTGACCTTGAAAACTAGGTGACTATGTCAAATTATAATAAAAGCTTGTCTGCACACTAGTGGTCTTAATTTTGGTCTGATCGTCACTTTCACAACCATAAGATCTTGGTTCCTTTCTTAAAATTGCAATATTGCATTACGGGTTCCAGAGTCATGGCCCCTGAAAGTGCCGAAATTTACAATTTAGACATAGCCTGGTCAATATCAGCTTCATTTTTATTTGAATTTAATTAATCGTGTACAATATTTAAGATTACTATAAGACTTTGGTTCCTTTTTTTGAAGCAGCTACATTCCATAATGGGTTCCAGGCCTAGAGGTTATAAAGCTGAGATTGGAAACCAGTCTCAAATCTCAAGCATCTGATTGGCTGAAATGGCGACCTGTCGCCATTTCAGCCAATCAGATGCTTGAGATTTGAGACTGGTTTCCATGCTCAGTTTTATAACCTTGGGTACAGAGTTATGGCTCTTGAAAGAGCCAAAGTAAGCTATTTTAACCTTTTCTCCACAATAGCAGCTTTATTTTTTCACTTGATTTTACCAAACTTGCACACAACTCTTACATCCATTGAGCAGTGGTTGACAAGTGAGCGACCCTTGGGTCCTATGGACCCTCTTGTTGCAAGGTTCATGGCCCTTACTCTTTACTATTTAACTTTCACAGGCATATTTTTAATACATATGTCTACCAATTCGATTTCAAAGCTGCATTTCGGGGGCATATGTCAATTTCAAGTGTCACGACAGCTCTAGTTTGAATTTAATCAGACTTGTACAATACTTTAGTTACTATAAGATCTCAAATCCTTTCTTGAACCAGCTAGATTTCATAATGGGTTCCAGATATGTGGCCCTTGAAAGAGTCAGAGTACCCGGTAAGTTATTTTGACCTTTTCTCCACAATAGCAGCTTTATTTTTTTGTCTTGATTTCACCAAACTTGCAAAAAAACTCTTGCAAGCATTGAGCAGTTGTTGACAGGTGAGCGACCCAGGGTCATATGGACCTTCTTGTAATATTCAAAATTTAAAATATTATTTTAAGAATTGTTTCTGTTATATTTGTTGAACAAAATCTTGCTATTGATTCTGAATTTGGTATTAAATTCATAAACTAACCTGTTGTGTTTGTTATAAGGCTTTTTGTGTATATATGCATGTTATTTAATTTATTTAATTTGAGCAGAGCAAGTTATTAGAATACTTTATTAGAAATTCATGTTTTACTGGTCATTGAAATATGATGATCATGTACATGTATATTGTTAGCTCATCCCATTCTTAAAAACATTGCAATCAACTGAGAGTGTGACGTATGTGTTTCATGGACACTTTCCTAACTGTATTTGGATTTTGTCATGAAAACTTCGCATTTTATCACTTTGTCACTTCTTAATATTTCTTCATCAAACTTTGACATTACATTGTTTATGCCAATAGGGTTATGATAATGCTTAATTCTTTAGGCCAAGGTCACGCTCGATGGAGTTAAGCCTCTTTTCTTACTTGACGTTTTATTCTTTTTTAGCCCGATGTCCACACAACTGTTAAACTGATTTGCTTGTTTGTTTGTTTGTTTGTTTGTTTGTTTCGGGTTTAACGCCTGGTTTCAACAGCTAGGTTATATCCCGGCGGTCAGTCCACCTAACCGGTGTTCCTGGGTCTCCAACCAGTACTAACCAATTTCTCCGCAAGCGACTGACTGCTTCCTCACTTGAATCAGAGGTGAGGGACAAATGACTCTCAGACGCAATGTCCGAGTTCAATTGTTACGGAGAAATTTTTCCCGCCTCGGCTGGGGATCGAACTCACGACCCCTGGATTGAACTGTTAAACTGAACACCAATTGCTAACAGACTGATCATAACTTGGCACAACTATTCTTGACTACTCTATACTTCAACACATACTTGTTCTGTTACTCTTCCTAACCTAATACGAGGGTTGTTCGGAAAGTTTTGAGAAACGGCCAATATTTAACGTTTAAAAAGATAAAATCAAACAAAAAGTTTACTCTATTACTATAATACCTCATCTATTATGGTATAAAATTGCATTACAGTAGCTTCGTGTATACGAATGTTACAAAGCGTTAGACACAGACACTATCAGTGACCCGGAGCACGCAACGACCTTGCCCGACGTTTGTAACATGTTTGAATAAAACTATACTCTTTCAATTGCGCATGCGTAGCTGATCCCGCACCAAATGTCAGATACATGTACAAGCCATTTTAGTCTCATATTAAACTTCATAGAGAAAACACGCTTGTGTTCTTTGACTTTATTGTCTTATTAATATATTCACACATGTGAATACTTCGAGACCACTACACAAACATTTTAAAACTGGACTTACAACACATACAATAATACATGACATCCATTATTTCGCAAATTTGAAATAATAAATTATGGATTTAGTTGGACTATCACAGCCGTCTATGAACTGGTCAGACAGCAACCTTCCAGAACAATGGAAGAAATTTAAACGGCATGTGGAACTCATCTTTGCTGGGCCGCTAAAAGAAAAAAGCAAGGAATAAAAAGTCGCATACCTTTTTATATGGGCGGGGGAGAAAGGCAGAGACATACATGCCACTTGGAACGATATCTCAGCAGAAAACGCCAAAAAGTTGGACACTTACTACGAAAGATTCCAGGCTTATGTGCAGTCAAAACTGAATCCGATCTTTGCTCGTTACAAATTCTTCAATGAAGTACAGCACGAAGAAACAGTGGTCTCTTTTGTCACTCGACTACGATTGTTAGCTAGAGACTGAAATTTTCCCGATCTGGACAATATGATTCGCGACAGGTTTGTCTTTGGCACAAACTCCGCCAAAATAAGGGAAAAACTCATCAATGTTGGTGAAACTCTTACCATGGACAAAGCAGTGCAAATAGCGCAATCGCATGAATACTCGCAAAAGCAGTTGAGCTTGATGACAGAAAAGGAAGTTCACACCGTCGGCGCTAAGGCCAGATGTTTGAGGCGTCAGAATAAGCAAGGTACGCACCAACAACGCCAAACAGAGAAGACGTCAACGAAAAACTGCGGACATTGCGGAAGCAACAAACACGAAACAAGAAGTGAACAGTGTCCTGCAAAAGGAAGGACATGTAACGCTTGTGGAAAACAGAACCACTTCGCGAATGTTGGTCGGTCTAAGAGCTTAAAGAAGAAAGTGAACGCCGTTTCAGGAGATAATGAATTAGTGACGGATTACTGTGGTGACAATAATGGAACAGATTATTGCATTAATATGGTAAATACGCTTTCTAATTCACCTGATCGTGCATTCACACAGATTGAAGTCGGTCCCTCCCGCATCCCAATTAGATTTAAGATAGACACAGGCAGTTCAGCCGTTGTGCTACCACTTCATGATTACAGCAAACTTAAATTAGAGCTTCCTATAGGGCCCCCAGCTAATCAGTTAACATCATACACCGGAAATGCATTACCCGTAAAGGGCATGATCACTCTATCTTTGAGACACAAAAACAAGGTCACTGAGTCAGTGTGCTACCTAGTAGACAGTGACGCTACTCCTCTCTTGAGTCTTCAAGCTTCCATTAAGCTAGGTCTGATCAAGCTGACCTATTCAGTGGAAAGTTCCAAACTTGCATCTAGCCATGTCCTAGATAAAGGTCAAGTAATGAAGGAATATGGGGATCTATTCAAAGGAATCGGGGTAATACCTGGTGTAAGTCAATTGCATTTAAAGCCAAATGCAGTGCCCGTAATCAACCCTCCTAGGCGTGTTCCCGAGGCTCTAAGAGAGAGGTTAAAAACAGAGCTTCAACAAATGGAGCGATATGGACTAATAAAAAAGGTTACAAAACCCACAGATTGGGTGAATTCTATGGTTGTAGTAGAGAAGCCCGAAACTGGCAAACTTAGAATATGCCTTGATCCCAAAGCGCTAAATGACGCAATTCGAAGACATTACTATCCTATGCCTACACTTGAAGACGTTACATCACGACTGACAAACGCAAAATATTTCAGTATACTAGACATTACACACGCATACTGGAGTATTAAGTTGGACGAGAAATCATCGTTACTTACGACGTTCAGTACCGTATTTGGTCGTTACCGTTGGCTCAGATTACCATTTGGTATTTCTGCGTCATCCGACTTGTTTCAGCACAAAGTCGAAGAAATATTCGAAGGACTGAATGGCATGACATCAATAGTTGATGACATACTTATCTATGGTGAGACTAGAGAAGAACATGACGCGAACTTACGCAATGTTTTAGAACGAGCGAAAAACAAAGGCATAAAATTCAATCCCGACAAATGCATAATTGCAGTTCAAGAGGTACCTTTCTTTGGTCACCTAATCACCTCGAATGGACTTATACCAGACCCTTCTAAAATAGAAGCAGTAACGAAGCTAGGTGTCCCACAGAATAGGACTGAGCTCGAAACACTTCTTGGGATGGTTCATTACCTCCAGAAATTCTCACCAAACCTTGCTGAAGTTACGAGTCCGATGCGAACATTACTCAAAAAAGACATCGAATTCGTATGGGATCATGCACAGACGGACGCATTTAACAAAATGAAGGAGCTCATTTCTCAGAGCCCTGTGCTGGCTTTCTTTGATCACAAAAAGCCTGTTACATTAGAATGTGATGCTTTAAAACATGGCATTGGCGCAGCCATTATGCAAGATGGTCGCCCAGTGGCATATACGTCAAAGACATTGACGCAGACAGAATCTGGTTACGCGAACATTGAGCGCGAAATGTTAGCTATACTGTATGGATCTAAGCGCTTTCATCAGTATGTTTACGGTAGACCCGTGACAGCGCACTCGGATCATAAACCGCTTTCAGCTATTATGAAAAAAACACTTTCCGCGGCGCCACCTCGTCTGCAAAGAATGATGCTGCAGCTACAAAAATACGACCTTGACGTACGTCATGTGAGCGGGAAAGAAGTTCCGATAAGCGACTTACTTTCCAGACAGCCTATGACTAACAAGTTCAATATTGAAGGTCTTGATCTACATGTTCACACTGTTATGCAAGGCTTACTGATTACTGACCGCCGCCTTGAGTCATTAAGATCTGCAACAAAGACTGACCTACAAATGCAAACTTTAAAACAGACTATACAAGATGGCTGGCCAGACTCCAGAACAGACTGTCATCGGACTATCCTTGAATTCTGGAACCACAGTGATGAGCTCTCTTGTTGTGACAACCTGATATTTAGAGGTCAGACCATCGTCATCCCTAGGTCGGCAGGACATGATATTATAGAGTCAGTACACCAAAGTCACTTAGGTATTGAAAAGACAGTCAGGAGAGCAAAAGACGCACTATTTTGGCCTGGAATGACGAAAGAAATTACAGACTTTGTACTTAAATGTGGAATTTGTCAAAAATATCGTCACTCAAATCAAAAAGAACCGCTGATTCCACACAGCATACCACAAAGACATTGGCAATATGTTTCTACTGACATATTTTCTTGGGATAACAAAGAGTACTTGGTCACAGTTGATGCCTACAGTAATTATTTTGAAATAGACTTGCTACCAGACATGAGAAGCAGTACAGTCATCAGAAAATTAAAGGCACACTTTGCACGACACGGCATTCCCGACACTCTGATTGTCTGACAATGCTGGCCCCGAGGTTATAAAACTTGAGTTTGAACTCCATGCTCAAAACTCACATTTTTATTTCTTTCATAACAAGAAAAAGAATTGTCTGTTGTTAATTTCTAGTTTGGATACAACACCGTTTTGCATTTTAGAAGTTCAAATAAAGCAATTAAAGCAATGTAAATCAGTAATTTTACTTCTAGGCTTTGAGAATGAAACTGAGTTTTGAGCATGGAGTTCGATCTCAAGTTTTATAACCTCTGACCCTGCTGGTCAATATACATCCGAGCAAATGAAAAATTTTGCGCACGAGTGGAATTTCACTCATTCAAGCCCCCATAACCCTCAATCAAATGGTCTTGCAGAAAACACCGTTAAAACTGCAAAACGATTATTACAAAAGGCTAAGGACAGCAACAAAGATCCCTATATTTCTATTTTGGAATATAGAAATACACCCCTTAAATCAGGATACACTCCCTCACAGTTGTTAATGGGCAGAAAAACCAAATCTATTCTACCTGTTACACAACAGCACCTCAAACCCCAGACAGTTAACCCAGAGAATGTACAATCAACCAAAAAGGCGGAGAAATCTAAGCAAAAATTTTTTTTATGACAAATCATCAAAACCCCTTTCACCTCTCAAGATCAATGAATTTGTTCGAATGCAAGTAGGAAACACGTGGAAACCCGCCAAAGTTATTAGGATTCACAATGACCGATCCTATGAAGTTCAAACTCAGAACGGTGGAATATACCGTCGTAACAGACGATTACTTAATAAAACAACTGAGACCTTTCCAGAAATCACATATTTCTCACCCAACATTTTGGTAGATAACACCCCACAGATACCATCAACCTCCGATCCCGATCATGATTCTGACCAAGCTATTAGCAACAAGCCAAGCAGCCAAGCAATTACCACGATAATCGCCCTTATCAGACACTATCAGGTAGAATTGTAAAGCCAAACAAACTGTACACCAATGATCAGTGGATTTGTAAATAAGATAGGCTTCATAACAAAAACAAATGTCATCAAATGTCATTCATCAGCAATTACGTAGCCTGGAATTTATTATTCACATGCACTGGGATAAATTTTAAGCAGCTATTTCATAAACCAATATATATTCAGTTTATACCAGCAAATGAAGATAAACGAAATCAATACAGTGGAACGTTTATTATTTATATCATTTATCATTTATAGTTATGATTTAAACTGTGTTTTATTGTAGATTTATTTTCTTTTAAAGCGAGGAGGATGTAACATGTTTGAATAAAACTATACTTTTTCAATTGCGCATGCGTAGCTGATCCCGCACCAAATGTCAGATACATGTACAAGCCATTTTAGTCTCATATTAAACTTCATAGAGAAAACACGCTTGTGTTCTTTGACTTTATTGTCTTATTAATATATTCACACTTGTGAATACTTCGAGACCACTACACAAACAATATTACAACTTTGTCGTTATTTTAACAGTTTAAAGTCACTGTAGAAAAGTCAACTTCTACTCATTTTCAAAGTATCTACCTTCACAACGTACACATTTCTCTGCCGAAACAGGTGACATTGAAAGTGTATCAGTACATTTTGTGAGCAGTGGCCGTACCTTTTTGTAAAGCCCACACCCATTTCCGCTCTCTTTGTTGCGATGTCAATGAGCTCTCGCTCATCATCGAGCGAAAGTTGGCTTTTTTTACCCCAGATTGTACCCGACTCTACCCTTCCAGTCTGCCTATCTGATAAGGAAGACTTCGGTACGCCATGCTTTTCAAAAGCTTTCCGTACTGACATGCCTTTCCTAACATCTTCAATTGCGCAGGTCATGGACGCTTCACACCAGTTTTTCATTTCTGAATAAGGAAACAAAACAAAATAGATGGCAAACGATTTAAATTTATTGAATTTGAGACGATATAACATTGAACATCTACGAATTTTTATGAAAATTGTTGCTAATAGATGGCATATACCGGGTATATCAATGTTTGTGTAAAATTATGTACACTGATATCTTAAAATAACACTATAAAACAGATAAAACTGTCAAAATGCGGGGGTCTTATGGTCAGCTAAGCTCCGAATATTCGCAGACAGTACCGGTTGAGTGTCTGTCAAATTCTATCAATATCTGATTCGTTGCACTTAAAGCCAATATTTCACCGTTGAACGACTAAATTTGTAGCAGACATTTTAGCTTTCAAGTAACATTTTCCTCGTATTAGTAGAAAAACGGCGGAGACAAGGGCGGCATCTTCTTGCCTCATATTTAAGCCACTGTATTTTTAAGGTAATGTCACTGAAAACAGCAACGGCGTTATTATCGAAGGCATTTTCTGTTTCTTGTACGTGTACAGTAATGCGGAGCGTCCACCTCAACTTCTCTTCGACACTAGTGGTGCATTCCAACAATATACTTCACTTTCTTATAATTTCAAATCCATGTTGTAGTAAGCTCTTAATAGCTGTTCATTAACAAATGATTATGAGTCGGACTGTCCGACTTAAGATCAAATGTGCCAAATTCATCGTCCGACTCAATATCATGTTAACTAGTCTACATCATGTTATATATCAATATGTCAATATCATGTTAACTAGCTGACCGATATAATTGACATTACGTCATTGAATACGTGATCATATCATGCAATCTAAAATTCACACTTATTAAAAACAAAAACGGTTAGATGTGTACATGATATTTAGCAGAAATGTTTTGAAACAAATAGTTGCAACGATGGAATGTTAAGGAAAATGTAAATACAAATATTTTTTTCTTTACATTCTTTCTAGCTGTAGATCATTTAAGGTCATCATAGTAATTAGTAATATGCTGCGTTGGAGGATTTAGTCAAGTTATGATAATGAAGTCAAATAACTTCAAACAGATTATTGATCACTTGATTTCGCGAGGAGAGTTAAATTGATGAATTCTAGTCTGAAAAAAGGAACACAAAACAAGGAAATGATGAGTCTTTTTTATAAAATATTAACAATTTAAACGAGGAGAAAAACTTGATTGAACTTGAAAAATAAAAATCAACAACGACAGCGCTGAGACGAAAAAAATAATGGAATTCGAGAGCAAAGACCAACAACGAACCACAGATGGAAGGAACGAACCCTGGTACCGCAACCTCCCCCCCCCCCCCTGCAGACACTACCCATCCCAGTCCAAAAAAAATTCCAGTCAATCAGACACCTACCATTGACAAGGTCAGGAAGAAATGTCGTTTGAAAAAGACCATGTTTCGTCTAAAACCATTTCAATTTTTGTCAAATATTTTTTATACAACATAACTCATATGCTCTGCATTGCATATCCATCTAGCTCTCAGAAAGAGTTTACTCCGAAGAAAAATTCCCAGAAGTTTTCAATCTACAGTCGAAAATGTCCACCATGGTATAGCGCTTTTTGACGTAACCAGAACAGAAATCGGTAGGACTTTTTAGGCGTTTACTACCTTTTTATTCAAACAATCGGTAGCACTTTTTAGGCGTTTACTACCTTTTTATTCAAACAATCGGTAGCACTTTATAAGCGTTTACTACCTTTTTATTCAAACAATCGGTAGCACTTTTTAGGCATTTACTACCTTTTTATTAAAACAATCGTTAGCACTTTATAAGCGTTTACTACCTTTCTATTAAAACAATCGGTAGCACTTTTTATGTGTCTACTACCTTTTTATTCAAACAATCGGTAGGACTTTTTAGGGGTTTACTACCTTTTTATTAAAACAATCGGTAGCACTTTTTAGGCGTTTACTACCTTTTTATTTAAACAATCGGTAGCACTTTATAAGCGTTTACTACCTTTTTATTCAAACAATCGGTAGCACTTTTTAGGCATTTACTACCTTTTTATTCAAACAATCGTTAGCACTTTATAAGCGTTTACTACCTTTTTATTAAAACAATCGTTAGCACTTTATAAGCGTTTACTACCTTTTTATTCAAACAATCGGTAGCACTTTTTAGGCATTTACTACCTTTTTATTAAAACAATCGTTAGCACTTTATAAGCGTTTACTACCTTTTTATTCAAACAATCGGTAGCACTTTTTAAGCATTTACTACCTTTTTATTAAAACAATCGTTAGCACTTTATAAGCGTTTACTACTTTTTTATTAAAACAATCGGTAGCACTTTTCAGGCGTTTGATACCTTTTTATTAAAACAATCGGTAACACTTTTAAGGCGTTTACTATATTTTTATTAAAACAATCGGTAGCACTTTTTAGGCGTTTACTACCTTTTTATTCAAACAATCGGTAGCACTTTATAAGTGTTTACTACTTTTTTATTTAAACGATTGGTAGCACTTTTAAGGCGTTTACTACTATTTTATTAAAACAATCGGTACCACTTTTTTGCGTCTTCTGTCTTTTCCACAACATCGACTGCTTCTGTTTACGGCTTCTTTCGTTACATTTCTGGTTTAAAAGTTCAAAGTTATCAATGAATGATGCAACTTTTCGTTTAGTTTTGAAATTTGTTTAATTTTTTTTCACCGTTAATCTTTTTTTTTCAATAGAGTATATGTATGACGCAATATTGCGTTTTCGCTAGTCAAGAGGCATACCACAAATAAATTACAGAATACCCATCAATTAAAAAGAAATGTTAAGAAAATAATTGTATGGTACCGCCATTGAACGGTTGAACGTTAGTCTATACCATCTAGAAGTTCCGACGTTGATCAGTACTGATCGCATTTGCGAAATCAAAACGTCTGAATGATGGAGACTACCGAACGGTCAGTGGCAAAGAGGAGGCAACATGGTGTGGTTGTGGTCACCACTAACCAGAGAGAACCATATAAAGAACATTTATGTACTGTTTGTAGAAAAAGGTTTAAAACTATTGAAAATAAAAAAGAAAAATACATAGAAACAGTTTAAAACTAGTAAAAAATACAATAAATCATACACTTACCCTATTGTACCCGAGCTCTTTAAAGGAAATGAAAAGTAAGATATTGAAATAAACTATTCAAAATCGGCAATTTCTCTAAAGGCGTTTTCATAAAGCAAATTCAATACAAACATAAAAATATCAAAAATTAACAAGAATCGTTTGAGTCCAGGTCTATATAGTAATTATGAACTCATAAAATATTCAGATAATCTATTTTATAAATGTACAGATTGAAAACTCTCGTCTATATTGGTAAATATACTACGCCAATGTGTCATTTTATCAGGTCTATTACAAAGTCAGATATACTCTGTACAGAGGGCAAGACCATGAAAACGCAAAAACACGATGCGAGATCGCGAATCAATGATGCTACGATGCGAAAGCGCGATATTAATAGCGCGTCCTCGGGTGTATTTGGATTTTCGTGTTCTCGCCCGAGAGGTCGAAATGGCAAAACAATCGAATACCTCGAACGGAACACCGTACAGGAAGTAAGTTAGCGTGTAGTTCTGTTCTGCATAATTCCGCTCATTTTAGGGCGAACGTACAATGCGCCGCTGATCATGGAATTGTATTTATCTGAAAAATACCACATTGAAGGTTCCATGTTCACTGAAATGTGCACACCGTCGTTTTGGATGGATCGTGTTGTACTGTTTTCTTGTGTAAATATTGAGTTGGGGTTAGGTGGCGTGGCCAGTTTGCTTTTCCATTACTGTCCATGATTAGCCTTAATCAGTCTGAAATGTTTTCATTTATAGTGTTCGGTTGCTTTCAAAAATTTCACTTTCATGTTTTTTTGCGATCACCTCATCGATGTCGACTAAAACGTTTGGCAATGTTTGAGCCTATAAGAAAAGCTGTAGCAAAAAATCGGTTTGAGGAAATTCCAATCGGTTTTTGCGACATGTTAGCATGATGCAAGACTTATCTGTTGCTGTATTGTTTACGCTAGATTTCTTTGTTTAAATGATAAAATTTTTCAGTTATTTGAGGTCCCTATCAGTGTATGGGACCCGCTTCTTGGGGACCTTCATTATAATATATCAAAAACACAAAATCTTTTTTCTTTCAGGGCACTAGACAACTTTCGGGGACAGGTACCCATACCCGCAGGAAGGGGAATTTCGCGTCATTTTAAGACGAAAATGGGAATTTTTAGTCATATAAACATGTTTTGACTAAAGGGTCACACACACTCATAAAATTGTTTTCTACCTCATATTATAATATCTAGCATATTTTGTGACTGTAGACTTACAAATAAAACAACTGAGTTACTTTTTAATTATTTTTTTTCAATTTTATATACTTTTGGATTTTTTAGGGGAATTTTTTTCTGAAATAGGGGAAAAAAAACATACTATTTTGACAGGGGAATGGGGCCCATATTCGGCCCTAAAAACAGCCAAACAAGTGCCCTGTCTTTATTGGAATTTTATTTTTTAACAATGATAGATCACCTGTGATTTAATTATGGACATATGGATAAAACAACAATCACATACCTTTTGCCGATGCTACCGTTCTCCTTCTTTCCTTGGAACAATCGGTGACGAAAAGTGTACATTCGGACTGTGTACATGGTGGTGATTAAGTTTAGTCGTGTACAAAATACAAAATCTTCTTAGTTTTGCAACAACAACAAAACATCTTTTATGTTTTGCAAAATAAATTACAACAACTATAACCATAACTTAAAGATAAAGGTACAGCCTATTCTTGCATACCAAATCAGGTCATCCGGTGTTTTCACCCTTGTAGGAACATAAGTATCATGCACGAGTGTGAGGTGAAGATGGAAAAATCTGTCACCGAGGGTTAACTGTTTTGCGGGAACGAGGCTCTGCCGAGTTCCCGCCAAAACAGTTCACCCGAGGTGACAGATTTTTCTATCTTTACCGAATGTCTCGTGCAAGATACTTTTTCTTGCATACCTTTTTTTATTTAAAACATTTCTGTGTATGTGGACAAACTAATTTATTTTCCTTATGTTTAAATATTGACATTTACGTAAATCTTTTTTACAATGACGTCACTAACTTGAATATATTACGTCAGATACTTGAAGACACCGGATGACCTGATCTGGTATGCAAGAAATTTTGATTCTACACCCCCCATGTAGAATGAGTCACGCGCCTTATATGACGTCACGACGTCTGACGCATGTATGAATGAACGATGGAATGTCTAGTATATCACTCCGCTACTATAGAAAAATTAGTGCAAAGAAAAATTTACAGGCAGAGCCTCGTTGCCGCCCTTGTGCATATTTCACTCGGGCTGGATCTCGCGATCTTTACCCAACACACGTGAATGATACTTATATTTAATTTATACTGAATAATGTGCACACGTTCCATGCTTTCCATGTGCAACTTTACTTATGTCAGTACACCTAGCTTCATAAAAAGGTACATTTTTATGAGGCCCATCAGTCAGGCTGTATGTATACACTTCAACTTGCTTAAAAGCCACCAGCATAGGAGCCAGTTCGAATATGTCCTAAACTGACATTTTTTTCTAAATTTCGTTCTTTTACTTGTATTTAACAGCAACCTGTGTTAAGCAGCCACTTTTTGTCACTCCCTTGGCTAGCTGCTTCATGCGTGTATTACTGTAGGCAGTAAACTAATATTTTAAAAATCATTTTGTTACAATTTGTCAAATAACTATAACGTTTCTTTCCATTGCTGATTAAATATGTTTCAAACGAAATGTGATAAGTGGGTTTTAATTGATTTATATTAACATTCACATTATAGTCCATTACATATACAGATTTAGCAGTCTGGCCTCGATTGCCACACTTCAGTGAATACAGTTAATAGTCGTCTTGCTTTCTTCGTGGTTATCCCGCACAATCTATTGACCGTTAGTCTCAATAATTCGACTGCAAGCACAGACCCATTATCATATGACTTTTTACAGATGTCTGTGCTTTGCGAAAGGCAAATATCGGATATATAGAAAAGCCTTTGTCGCGTACAATTAGTTGTGCTAATTGACCGTCAACCAAAATGACCGAAAATAAGCCTCCTCACATAGCCAAAATGTTGAGAGGAAGAAAAGAATATTTTTTTTTTAATATAACCAAAAGACACTACAAATATTTAACAAAAATTAGAATCTGAACCATTCAGTATGCCTGTTCATTGTTATCATGGACTTTTTAAAATTGAACATATTTTTTTTATTTTAGGCAAATTAACAAGTTTATTTTATGTTCTCTCTGTGGCTATTCGTGAAATGAATAATTCACTTTTAAAAGTAACATGAAGTCTAATATCAGTTTGTAGCCAAACAGTGGTATCCGACGTTTGGTTGGATAACGACTGCCATAAAGTCTATACCACAATAGAGTTCTTTCACATTGTTACCTCCCCTTAGCGCTCTCTAAAATTGAAGAGCATATTTAGTCGATAAATGCACGCGAGGGGGCATCGTTTACTATTGTTAATATGACTAAGTGATTATAAAATTAAGAAAATGTTGATTAATCATTTCAAATTTATAAATAAGTATGTTGAGTCAAACAACGAAGAATATAAAAAACGTTATGATCATTTACACGCACATCAAGAAAGTTTATGCGCATTTTAAATATTGTTTATTGCGGTATTTTCAGGACGCGAGTATCCAACGGATTTGTTTGGGTTTTTTTATGAAAATACACACGTGAATTGTGTTTACTAAAAAAAAAACTGTATAATTGACAATTCAGACGAACATTATCGGACATTTTACCGTTTTACGGCATTTTTTGTAACGCTATAAATTATAGTGGAATGAGACATAATTATATTCTTATGAAGCTCGTCGGCGACTAGGTTGATATGTGTTTTGCGTGTTTTGCTTTGAGAAAAAATATTACGTATTTATCACATACCTTCCGGTGTGGGAGTGTAATAACACCCGTTATATATTTTCGATATATAACTAGTTATATAACATAGCCGAATCACTATTCATCCGCGTTATCAGCGATCAAAACAAATTTATGAAAATGACTTACTTTTGCCATCTGACCACTTCAGGCAAGCTATCAATTTCTATAAGGATCTTAAGCATCCCTTATATTGATAATATCCGTGGAAAATATAACTTTCTGACATCTGGTTTACTCCGTAAGATAGCAATGGCGAAAGTCTATGATGAAATTCAACAACAGCAACAAAGCCATTTTCATTTCGTTTAAATCGAAAACAAAATGACCCAGACGCTGACATCGTTTTCAGAACATCGACGGTGTGATCTAACAACATCCCCGAAACAAAATAAAAACACTAGAAACACATTTTCAATCCAAATTTCCAGTTTATATCCAGCAAATTTCAATGTTGTCATATGCCGCTATGAAAGTTACACAAATGACGTCATACACTAGATCGATTTATTTAATAAAACCCAACTTCAGAAGCCTATAAATGATAGATTCTTTTATCTAGACTCTAGCGCAGTTAATTTCATTTATTTATTTTTACTTATTTTGGCAAATGGGAAAACGGCAGGATGAATTCTTTTGGGACTAGCTTATGTATCACCCGATACGACCGAATTACACACGTTTTAAATTCGCTCTATTAGGCGATAGAAAGGGACATTTCATTGATTTTGCTTGTTTTTTCAGGGTATGTGATAAATAGAATACATCATTCGTGATCATTTTTATACTGAAATTATTAAACTCGTCATCTAAATCGATATAAAACTCGGCAAAAGCCTCGTTTTATATCGATTTAGATGACTCGTTTAATAATTTCAGTATAAAATGATCACTCATGTTGTATCCTCTATTTACATAATAGGATGATTCCAGCTACAACCCGAGAAATCGTTGAATTGATTGAACCAAACGAATATTGCCGGACGGCAGGCCAACCAAAACCTATTTTTTTAAAAAACCCAGAGAGTTTTGTTGTTGTTTGTTTTTAAATAAAAACTATTTTGATGTTGAAGTTCGTAATTGTTGTCGCTGAAGGTTTTGAAATATAATATTTACATTTCTGTTTAAAATCAAAATGACCATGGACCAAAACAAATGAACGGGACTGCGATATTCAGGTCCGAGTTTAGTTTTATGACACTGTCCTTAAAAAATCTCATACACGAATAACACGTAAGACTTCCATACTTGATAACTATTTCTTGGTGACCCACGGTACGAGCTGACTTAAAATGCGAAAAATTATTTAGAGAATAATACATAGGTGACCGGGGGCCGGAGTTGATAATTGCCCCGCGTAAGAGATAAAATGCCCGAGGGCTTTAGCCCGAGGGCATTTTATCTCTGAAGCGGGGCAATTATCAACTCCGGCCCCCGGTCACCTATGAATTGTTCTGTATAATACATATGTTTTCTGAACATATGAATTTTAACCATTGAGATGAACGATATTTTTTGTTTATATACGTTACTGCATTTTCTGGTTTCTTCCTCACTTAAATGTTGCACTTTTCTGGTTCCTTCTGATATTATGCCATCTAAATCAATCAATCTATTCGCCAAAGACTCTAACGTACGTTCAACGGTGGCCATGTTGTTACGTTAATGACGTAACGTTTGCACGTGCACTCTTTCCAAGGGCATTTTATCTGATAATTGCCCTGCACGCGGGGGGCAAAATTGTGATAAAATCTTTCAAGAGCGAATAAATCTTTTTTTCCTATTGAAATTTGTTACTATATATAGTAACATATGTATTATTAATATATAATTCGATTATGTTCCAAGGCGGTATTCCGAAAGGTTCTCTTTCTCGTTAATTGTTTGGGGCGTCCTATCTAAATTGACATACTTATAACAAACATGCTCTCTTTCTTCCTCTCTTCTTTTTCGCTGCGTGGGGAGGCTGTGTTTTGTAAGTTTGGCGATTCCTGATATACATATTTTACTTTGTTTGAGGTTTGGGTGAATTTAACAGTAACGTTTTGAGTTTTATTGATAAATATTAAGGCAGTCCATGAGAATTTAAGTGAAGAAAATATGTACAACTTAATACAAGTTTTAACTTTATACCGACGTCAACTCTACTCCATTATGTTAATTTCGACACGGCTGACTGCTGACATAAAATGCCTTGCAGAAGAAATGCGCTGGTACATTGTAGCAAGCTCGATATCTCGGATTGAAGAAATATTTTCACTAGAATACACTGTAAACATGATAGTAAAAGCAATAAATACGTATATCGGGGATTTCTGTAATGATTTTGAAATTAAGTAATGACTAGACTTTATAAAATAAGTGTAGAGGCAAAGAATACCTAACCAATTCATATATTAAGTTTAGCATTTAGAATAACCATTTTATTACTTGTATTAAATCTCTTAATCAATGAACACGTATCTTTTCTTCCCTTTTAACAATAAATCGGATCGCATCTTTTTTTTTTCTTTTAACATTAAAATGGATTGCACTTTTTTAATATTAACATTAAATTGGATTGCATCTTTTTTCCCTTCAACATTTAATCGAATCGCATTTTTTTCTTTTAACATTAAATTGGATTGCATCTTTTTTCCCTTCAACACTTAATCGGATCGCATTTTTTTCTTTTAACATTAAATCAGATCGCATCTTTTTTTCCTTTTAACATTAAATTGGATCGCATCGTTTTCCTTTTAACATTACATCGGATTGCATCTTTATACATTTAGGCTGCGTTTTTCTTTCCTTTTAACATTCGGATCAAAGTTTTTTTCTTTCCGTTAACATTAATTCGAATCGTATCTTTTTCTTTCATTGAACACAAAATCGCATTGTGTATCATCTTTCATTTTAACATTAAATCAGATCGCATCTTTTTCATTACATTAATTTGTATCGTATCTTTATCTTTCCTTTAACATTAAATCGCATGTTCTTGTGCAAACTAAACTACTAACAAAGAACGGCTCATTATCATACTCTATGAAAAGATGTATTTACGTACAGGATGCGCACCAACTGACAAACTTATTGTTTTTATTGTATTCTTTTTTGTTGTTTTTACTTGTGTATTATCATTTGATGTCTGGTTGTATGTATCGTCAGTGGAAACTGTGTAGTATGAGAAAAGCCCCACGAGAATTGTCTGCGCGCATGCGCAAAACCGACTGCAGCATCCGCATTGAGAAAGGCAAGCCTTGCAACAAAGTACCAGATAAAATTGACATATTGAGATATAAAGCTTTTATTTTAACGATTTTTTTACCTCATTGACATTTTAATCGTAATAGTACGCAAAACCTTCACATTTTCACAATCTTTATTAAAATGAGACTGATTGGTCACTGTTGTGGCTTGCATGCGAGCAACCTTATATGTTACCGTAATCAACAAAAATTGACTGGTTATCAATAGTGATGAGAATCGGACGGCTGAAGCGGAATCGATTAATTGGTCCGATTCTGATACCTGTCCGATCCGATTAATCGAGTAGAATCGGAATCAGACTTCTAAATAGACTTTTATAGTTTACCACTATGGAAGTAACAGCATACCTTCCTCAATACTTGTCATATTTCTGCTTGTATTGCTTTTGATGAAGAATTTCATGACACAACTGCTTCTTTTTAGTATTTTCTTACCATGAATAACAAAAAAATAAGGCAGGACACTTCATGTCTGAGTTCAGGCATTTCCAGTAGATCTTGAATTGCTTTAATTGGAATAATACTTATCAACTATTACAGCTCTTTTAAAAATGTCTCAAAAAGATTCTGCATATCAGTGTTGAGGTTTCAAGGTTTTTTTTTACTGGTGCTAAGCCTGACACCCAGGCTTCATGTAAAAAGCCCAAATATACCCATGCCGTTGAAGATTTGTTTCTCGGACTTTTTAATTCGTTTCATGGACCGATCATTTTTAAACTTCCTTTTTAAAAAAAAAAAGTAACCCAAGGACGTTTACGGCGAGAAAAGACACACGCTGAACAGTCTGAGACATCAGAAAATTGTCCTCAAAGCGAATTTCGTTAAATTGAGAAATTTGCGAGTAGAATCGATTCTCTGTAGTCAGAATCGATGTCGCCGACTTTAAAGCTTCGGCGACGATTACTCGATCATCGGCGACAATCGGAACATCACTAGTTATCAAGTTATTGGTAAACCCATGCTTTATTAACATCATTTTCTTGACGTGGCGGAGTAGTCTGTATTTATTACAGTAACTGTATAATCACATATAACTCTGTATATTTGAAACGATTATGATAGACTTGTTTAGATTCCTTACATTCTTCGTCGAATCATTTATATTTGAATCGTTTGACATAACAAAGTAATGTTCCACAACCTCTCTTACTACATCATTTTTGTCATTTTCACAAAAAAAATGTTACAATTTTGTAATATGCATAGACCAATAATTCAGTGGGTTTTTTTTATTGTTCCAGTATTTTTCATATTTCATAATTGTTACAGCTTTCTTTTTTTAACAAAATTTATTAAATTGTAACGGAGCTTGATCCCTGAATTCCGTAATATTTTCGATTGATAAATTAAAAATAATATGGCAAGCGTGTACTATAATTTAACATGTGGACAGTGATCGTTCATGTAATTGTACACATGGGAACATGTAAAACAACCCATAATTCCATATTAAAGTTTATTCCGATGCAATACATCATATTGCATTGGTGAAAAATAAAAATCAATGTAACGGCAAAGTGCACTTCAATAAAACAAATGATCTTTATTAATGTATATTCAGTTTACATATTAATTAAGAAAAGTTTAAACAGTAAAAAATAGCTATACCAAAATAGCCCTTAAACTTTATTTTCATAATTTCACAAAAGCTAAATAACACAAACTTTATTTAAAAAGGCCATAAAAGTGTGTAATGATCCTTACCTTAATATATTGTTTCCTTAAAAAAAAAACACTTTCAATTATGCAGAGAGAAATGAACGCTTGGAACCTATTTACGCTGCCAGGAAGCGACCAGAAAAGTCAAAGTAAAACACAATTTTACAAATTACTCATATTCTTTACTTATGTAAGTCAAAAGGTCAAAACATATTGTTACCAGTGTCAGATTGCACATGTGGGCATTTAAATGGTGTTTTGTTTTGTTTTTGCTAATTTATCTAAATAGAATTGTAGGGAACTTTTAGATTAAGCATTTTCTTTACTGTTCTAGCGTGTCTTAACATATGCAAAAAAGAAAAATTAATCTAATTGATAACATGTATTTGTATAAAGTTTTAGTTAAACGGCATTTTGCCATTAGAGAGATTTGATGATTTTCTTTTTTAAAGATGAACTTGCAATAATGACAGTAGACGGAGCTTCAATTCAATTCAAACAGACTCCCGCTAAGTTACATAAGCCTACCAAATCGTTTCACTTTTGAGCGATACATTAAAGAGTGGTCACATTTAGTGCAAAATATTCGAAAAAACAACGATACATTGGTTTAAGAAAACGAACATCAACTACGATAAGGTTGTTAAATAAGTACAACAGAATTTATTGTAAAGTTATTATAATGAAATGATGCTTAATGAAGCCAGATGATGCTTAATCCGAATAACGATAAAAAAATAATAAGATGACAGCAACAATGATTATAATAAAGTCTTTGAATCAGGTATATTAATTGGCCTCGTTATTGGGCCAATCGTGGTCATATTGCCCCGAGGCCTACAAGATAGTTAATTATTAATAATTTATGTAATGGTGACCGAATCTTCCAAACAATTCCTTTTTTACTCAACGAACCTTATAAATTGCCAGAATTGTGTTTTGATTTCTGAATTACATGTTTTCATAATTGGTCCTTGCTTGTCTAAGTCGAGGCATAAACCTGTTTTCTCATGTTCTATATATCCTTCCTGAAAATAAACAATGAAAAATGCAAGAATTAAAGCTTCAGGTCTGTGCTCATCAAAACGTCTAAACATATCGAATTCTCATTTTTAAGTACATTTAAATTATTTCAAACGAGTAACGAATCAAGAGACAACCATTAACTTCAATGATTTACTACAAATTGTGTACTATTTTTTTTTTATCCCTACATGTTTGTAAATCCATGTATCTCTTGACCCTGTGATGCAATCCTCAAGTTCCGGTTTAGTCTCGTCCGCGCTTTCCTTCACAACAACACACTGTAACGATGCCCGTAGCAACTTTTCATTTGTCAAGGAAAATCCCTGAAAAAAAGTAAGTTTGCCGGAGTACAAACTTATTCTCCGTCAGGTTTGAAGATTTATACAAGATCAGGAAACAAATGTCGATAAGCGAGGGTCCCGGTTTCGAGATTGGTCTAGCTGCACATTTTTCTCACCCAGTGACATTACCTAATAGTCGGTTGTGATAGCAAATAGTTTTATAGCAAATAAAATACAAATAACTCTCTGGAATTTGCAAATGTGAATGGTTGTAAATGATATTGCCCATACTGGGTGCGAGCACGTACAGCGACAGTGCCTAGCGCAAGTCTCGGTACGAATCTAGTCTCTAGCCACTAGAGAATATCTGTAAGCATCACTGATACTGTTAAACTGGTTTTATTCGCGATAGTTTTAATTTTCGCCAATATTCGCGAATCGCTTACCTCACGAATTCATAAATACAGCAAATATATGATGAGTTTCCATATATCCGAAATATGTTTATCCGAAAATATGCAGCTTAAAATAGAACTGACGACGTCGCGAATTCATAAATACGGCAGTAAAGAAACTATCTACTTTTTGACAAAAATCGCGAAATTTTGACCTCGCGAAATTAATGCGTGTTACAGCCCCTCACCCGGGAAAGCAATCAAACTGATGTTTTGAAGTACATTTTAAATCACTTTTAACAAAAGTATATTTTAGAATGGTAGTAACATCCTTTCTACTCCGATCAATTAATATTTAAATTAATCCTTTTAAAACGCTTAATAATATAACATGGCATTAAAGTCACGTTTTTTGAAAATACTATTGTTTTCCATAGAAATGTACCACGTGACTGTCAATTTAAAATGGTACCACGTGACTGTCAAACACTAAAATGTTACCACATTACTGTCAAACTTAAACGTTATCAAGTGACTGTCAAACTCTACCTGTGAAGTATATTTATTATTGCAGGGCTCGGCAAACAAGGGTTGTAGATATGGAAACACGTTGTTATTGGTATCTAAGCAAACTTTAATGTGTAGGTTTTGAACCTGGAATAAAGAAAGTTCACATTGCAAAGAGTAGTCGCATACACAGTCTCAGATCTTTCCACTTAGACCAGCAGAATAGCAAATAATTAAATAGATGAAAAGGGAACTTTGAAAGCCACCGAAAACGACAATTAATATGAAAATATTACAGGCTCGGTCTGATTGAGCCTGTTCATGGACAATTATGGAAATCTCTATTACTGTCAACGCCGCCTAGCCCCGGGTTGAGCGCAACCCAATATTTACACCAATAAACGGTACAATTTAGATTCATTCTTAACGATGGTGTGCATATGGTGGTGAACATGGAACTTTTATGCCGTATTATTATATTAATACCATTCCATATTCAGCGGCGTATGGTCCACATATGAAACAATTGGTTTGCCCTAAACAAACAAAACAATAAGCGGAACTAAACAGAATAGAATTTTGATGGGGGATCTAAGAACAAAAATCCTGCATATCACAGACAAACTCTATAGGAAAAATTAAAAAGCAAGAAGTATATCTCAAAGGTGATTGTACAATATCTTAATCCTATTTTGGCTGGGATATTTAAACTACCCGTATTAAAGGTGACCGATATATTAAAACAAAAGTAATTTCAGAGGAGCTGTAAATAGAGTGAAAACAGAAACTATAACAAAGCATGAGTTCGATATCAATACTTGTGTCCTTCACCTTCACCTTCACCTGTCCCATGGCGGATGCCGTAGGGGCGCTACAGATGTCCTGGCAATCAGTCCTCTCCATCCATCCCTGTCTTTCGCACAGTTGACCGCCTCACTCATCTTCAGTCCTGTCCATTCTGTGATGTTGTCTTCCCATCTCTTCTTCTGTCTTCCTCTCTTTCTTCCTCCTCTGACTGTTCCTTGGAGCACTGTCTTGGTAAGCCCCTCTCCTCTTGTTACGTGGCCGAACCATTTAAGTTTGCGCCTCTTGATGGTGGTCAGAAGATCTTCATACGGACCAATGGCTTGTCGTATTCTGTTTTTTACTTCCTCATTGGTGATGTGGTCTTTGTAAGAGATGCCTAGCAGTCTTCTGAAGCATCTCATTTCTGCGGCCTGAATCCTCTTTTCTAGTTCTACTGTCAATGTCCATGTTTCACAAGCATACAGGAGAACTGAGTGGATAAGGGAGCGCATGAGTCTTATTTTAGAGTTGATCCCAATTGCTTTGTCTTTCCATATGGTGTTCAACTTGGCTAGTGCTGCAGCTGTCATTGCAATTCTGGCTAATACTTCAGGTTTGGACCCCTCATCTGAAACTATTGCTCCGAGGTATTTAAAGTTCTTGACAGTTTCGAGTTTTTCTCCGTTGGCAGTGATGTTGGTTTGGATGCCATTTTCGTTGTTTGTCATTAGTTTAGTTTTGTTGGCGCTGATTTCCATGCCGTAGGCTGTAGAGGACCTGTCAAGTTGTTTGACCAGGTTCTCCAGTTCTTGTTCTGAGCCTGCGAGTCCGTCTATATCATCGGCAAAGCGTAAGTTTGTAATTGTTCTTCCGCCAATGCTGACTGTTCCTTGGTGGTCTTCAAGTGCGTCTTCCATAATTCTTTCAAGGAAAACATTGAAGAGTGTCGGTGAGAGCAAACATCCTTGTCTCACTCCAACTGTGGTTCGGAACCAGTCTCCAATGTCCCCGTTGAGGTAGACTGCACTGCTAGCTTTGTCATATAGATTCTGTATGGTGCGGATAAGATTTGCATTGATGTTATAGTAGTTCATGGTTGCCCAGAGTGCCGCGTGCCACACTCTGTCGAACGCTTTCTTAAAGTCAATGAATACGTGATAGAGATCTTGTTGGTGCTGAAGGTATCTCTCACACAGAATTCTCAGATTGAAAATCTGCTCAGTTGTGCTGCGTCCTGCTCTAAATCCTGCCTGCTCTTCGGCTATGATTGATTCAGCCTGGGGTCTTAACCTGTTCAGTATGATCCTGAGCATCACTTTGCTAGGATGACATATAAGGCTGATGGTGCGATAGTTTTCGCATTGTTGGAGGTTGCCTTTCTTGGGTAGGGTTATCACTAGAGATTGGGTCCATTGTGTTGGCCACTCTCCTGTATCCCAGATCTTCTGGCTGATTGCATGTAGCATATCAATCATGGCCTCTCCCCCTGCTTGCACTAGTTCTCCTGGGATGTTATCAATGCCTGCTGATTTTCCTTTTTTCATGGACTTCACTGCTTCCTCTACTTCATCTCTGAGGATGGGGAAACTGTCTGTGTCTGTTGACGTAGGGACGAAGAGCTTCTCTGTGTCTCCTGTTGCACAGTGTGAGTAAAGCTCTGCCGTGTATTCTGTCCACCTGTTCATGATGTCTTTGGACTCGGTAAGACACTTTCCGTTTTTGTCTAGAATGGTGCTGGGCCGACCTTGTTTATTGCTGGTAAGGTCCTTTACTATTTGGTAGGCCTTCTTGGTGTTGTTTGCTTTGAGGTTTTGCTCGATGTCATTACACTGACCAGTGATCCAGTCTTCCTTTGCCTTGAGCATACTCATCTTGACCGTCTTGTCTGCTTGCCTGTACTTGTCTGCTCCCTCGTCACTTTCATACTTAGATTGCTTTAGGTCTCTCCTTTCATCACACAGTTTGAGTAACTCAGGTGTGACCCAAGGTTTCTTGGTGTTCCGCTTCTTGCCGAGAACTTCATAGGCTGTCTCAGTAACTGCGGTGTTGAAAGTGTCGATAAGAGTGTCTATATCTGTGCCGTCTACTTCAAGAAGCGAGAGTGGGGCGAATTTCCCTCCAATCTTGGTCTCAAAGACTTTTATTACATTTGGGTCTTTTAATTTCTCCAGATCAAATTTAATTCTGGGTTGTTCCTGTTCCTTCTTCATCTTCTTAAGGTGTAGGCGGAAGGACATCATGACAAGTTCATGGTCGCTGTTAATGTCTGCCCCAGGAAAGCTGCGTGTCCTGGCAGTGTTGACTGACGTGTGGAAGCGTCGCTTCACTAAGATGTAGTCAATTTGGTGGTGGGATCCATTTGGGCTGTGCCAGGTCCAACGTCTGGATGCTTTGTGGGGGTGGAATGTGTTGGTCACTCTGAGGTTATTGAGCGTTGCAAATTCGAGCAGTCTCAAGCCTCTGTCATTGGTCTCTGTGTTACAGTAGGGCCCGCATGTGTCTTTCCAGTCTTTCTGTGCGTCTTCTCCGATCTTTGCGTTCCAGTCCCCTTGAACAACTAGGATGTCTTTCTTTGGTGTTTCATCGATTGCTTGTTGTATTTGCTGGTAGAAATCTTCTATCACCTCATCACTGTGTGATGTGGTAGGCGCATAAACTTGAATGATTGTGATGTTGAAAGGTGAAGCCTGTAAGCGTAAGGAGATGAGTCTACTTGAAACTGGTCTGCATCCCATCACTGCGCCAGCTGTGTTTTTGTGCACAAGGAATCCGACACCTTCTTCGTGTCTGTCATCTCTTCCGCTGAAGTAGAGCTTGTGGCCTTCGTGCGTTGTTGTTTCTCCAATGCCTTTCCATCTCATCTCACATATCCCTATTACATTCCAGTTATATCTGTTCATGGTATGTGTTAACTCTTCAAGCTTGCCAGGAATGTTCAATGTCCTGACATTCCATGTACCAATGACTATGTCATTGCGCCTAGTGCTGATCTTATTTTTGGTGTTATCGTTGGTGTTATCTTTGTCTTTGTTGGCACCAGTAGCATGTCTTCCACTTCCGTCCTGATGCCTTGGCGTTGTGGCGGTCCTTGGTGATCCGGGCGACGACCGAGCCGGCTTGAAATTTGTTCTGATTGTGTTCATCATGTAACGAATCTTAGGCAGAGACACCTGGCGGAGCCTATCCCTCTCCAGGCCTGGCCACAGCCGACTTCCCCCAACTCGGAGGCTCGCCCTGGCCACGGACACTTAGTCGTTGAGGTTCCTTTTGAGCCCCTTCCGCCCTGGCCGGTGATCTACTTCTAGGAGGTCATTCGCCCAGTGGTGCAGTGTCAACACCACCCCCTCACGTGGTTTAGCCCGCCAGCTGAGGCGGTGTGCCAGGGTGTGACGCTGGGAGTCAGCACGTGAGAGATTTAGGAGTTGGATGAGGACCAGTGATGCCCGTCCTTCCACTATGTAGAAGCAGCTGCCGGGTGGCAAAGGTACTACCTCTATCCAGAGCTCCCTACACCCTATACTTGTGTCAACATTGTTCAAACCATTATGTTATGTCGGACAATAGTTTATTTAAATTAATCGTAAAGAGAACTAGTTTTCAGACGTTTTGACCCTGCTATTTTTCGTACTAAGTGTGATAGCTCATGTTCTTACAGCTAATAAAGTGTCAAAAGTAGTCTTTGCTAGCTATTGCAAATATAGCATAAAATAGACAATACATGGCGACACCTGGAGGAAACAGACAATACAGAGTAAACATCGGTAGAGTATGAATGAAACTGCACTATGAACACAACTTACATTATTGGTAATTTTAGTATTTAACAAAAGCATGTTATACATACAGGATACGCAGTTTTTATTAAGGTATTGCGCACCTTACCTTAACAAGTAAACAAATGCAACAGTGTTAAAGGCTTGTCCATACATCAAGGGTATTTTGATCGTTCATTTGCCGCAATCACCAAAATAATGATAAATAAAATGATCACTTTGAAAGCCATCGAACACGATAAATATGAAAATATTGCAGGCTCGGTTTGATTGACCCTGGACAGTAATGGAAATGCATATTACTGTCCACGCCGTCTAGCCCCGAGTTTAGCGCAACTAAATATTTACAGCAATAAACAGTACAATTTTGATCCATCCCAAACGATGGTGTGCACATGGCAGTGGAAATGACACCTTCAATTCGGTGTTTTCAGATTAATACCACTCCATGTTCAGCGGCGTATGGTCCCCAGGTAAAAAGAATGGGGTTGCCCTTAACGAGAAAACTGCACAAAATAAAAGTTTGATAGGGAGTTTAAGAATACCAATCCTGCATATCACAGGAAAGGCCGAAGGAAAATTAAAAGGCAGGAATAATATGGGGCGCGTCACGGAAAAAGCTACCTTCGGACGGCTGACGTCAATCTTTGAACTGACGTCATAAAGTTGAGCAGACGACATTTATTTTTATGCATTTCGCGTTAAAATATGTCGTTTTATTGTCAAAATGTGTAAGAAAAACACTTCATAGTTATTTGAAATTAATGGACAGTTGTTAGTTTATTCTAAATATAGTAACAACTAAAATGTCACAAAATATGACCGAAGGTACCTTTTCCCGTGGCGCGCCCCATATCATAGGGTTGATAGAACACTATTAAGATCTACACCTACTGAAATATTGAAACCACTCATCTTAAAACTGTCCGAAAATAAAAACAAAAGTACTTTGTAGAATTACTATTTAATTACATAAGTGCTCAAAGACTTTCAAAAACTTACAAATCCCCAAGTGGAGACGTTTGTGCTGAGGGTATAAAGTTCCGGCCACACATTTTCTAAATACCAGGAAAACGGTTTACACTGTAGTCGATCTTTGATCTTCAGACGCATAGAGAGGTTGCCAAGATCAAGGTACTATAGAGTAAGAGAAAACTTGGTTGAAATGATTTTAAGTAACAAAATTAGTTGCCTTATAATGTTTTAACTTCGAATTAAATTGTCTATTCGGTCTGAGATGCACATAATCTATGACGATTTTACGAGAACGTTTTCCATATTTGTAAATCAATGCAGGTAAAAAGCAAGTAAACAACATAGCAAGTTTAGAATGCACGATTCCACTGTCGTAACCTAATTCCGAAATCTGACTCGCAATACTAAGTTTAAGTTGTCAAAATAATAAAATAATCCGCAATAGGTATTAGCAAACTTTATATTTTTGCCGCCTATTTGGTAATGGTCTGTTTTATGGGATTTTTCTTTCAGACTCATATGCCTACTTACTTTCATATCTGGAAAATGATTGTAGACCAGTTGTTTATGTTCCGGCTCCATCCAGACCTCGATAGCTCTTTTGTAATTGGTGAGTACGACAGAATCTCTTCCTTCTGGAAACGAGTATGGCTGTCCGCGAGCAATGTGACCAATATGTGAACAGGGCACGTGCAGTAAACGTCCACCACATAACCATATCTAAATAATAAAAATGAGAGTAAAGTTGCATACAACTTGTGAAAACGACATGTAAACATGGCCCGTGAAGTTATCATTCACTTCATAACCATATTAATCAGAGTGCCAAAAGGCACTCTGGTATTCACTGCCTCCAAATGCAAGCAGGCAGTGGAAGATGGTTGCTTCTTGCCATACATCTGACGGCTTGGTATTATGGTTTTAGCATAAACTACAAAATGAAATACGGAATATAAACGATGATGCAGTTTTACCTACGATTAAAACACTTACGATTGCTGGTAATTTAGGATTCTCGCTGTCACTCTCAAATCAATTTAGCAATATAGCGTCCTTTCCGCGGTACCATAGATACCGGAAAGGAGTCCTTTCCGCGGAAAGGACTCGGAAAGGAGTCGGAAAGGACTTCTTTCCGTGTAGATCATTCGGAAAGGACTCACTTTCGTGGAAAGGGCTCAGAAAGGACTGCTTTCCGAGGTAAATACCTGGAGAGGACTTCTTTAAAAAAGGCCAGAATTATTTTTTTTTGGAAAGGACAGTTGAGGTTTAGAGCTACGATAAGATCACTATCAGTTTCATCTGAATTACTTATTTTTAAAATGTTAAAACAGAGCGTATCAACAAAAAAAATCAGATTTCAAATGTTTAGCTTATTTTCACCCAAAAATTAATCCAAAATTCAGAATTTGTTGAATTTGAAAAGGACTTGGAAAGGACTCGTTCCCGAAGAAGAGACCTGAAAAAATGTTTAGCTTATTTTCACCCTGAAATAAATCAAAGATTCACAATAACTTGAGTTTAAAAAGGATTCATTTCCGTGGAAAAAAACTTGTAAAGGGCTGTTTTCTGATGAAAAGGGTTGAACAAATTTTAAGATTATTTTCAACCCTAAAGTTAATCAAAGATTCACAATGATTTGTGGTAGGAAAGGACTCCTTTACGTTAAGATCAATATCAGTTTCACCTCAAGTAATGATTTTTAAAATGTTTTTAAAAAAACAGAACGTTTCAACAACAAATTAAAATTAAAAAAAAATGTATAGCTTATTTTCATCCCTAATATTAATAAAAGATTCACATTGAGTTGAATTTGAAAAGGAATCGGAAAGGATTCCAAAAGTTCCGATGAAAATACCTGGAAAAATATTTAGCTTATTTTCATCCCTCATATAAAACAAAGATGATTAGATCATAAAACATAAGATATCACAATATATCGTGATGTCCCTGAAAAGTCGCTAAGCTGAGATAAACAAAAGTCCTTTCCGAATGACAAAATGTCCTTTCCGCGAAAAGGACTCCTTTCCGGTATCTAGCTATACCCTCCTTTCCGTTTCAAAAATTGGGCTGTTGTGTCACGTGATCAGTATTCTTGGGCAAATTATCTAAATCTCGCTATTTTTCGCATAGACAAATTTTATACTCGACAGATAAAAACATGTCCTCAGTACACAGCGCTTGGGAATACAAAATTAGTATACCTTTGTGCATCTTTATCCCGCGAATGGTGGAAAGTAGTACTACTTTGCGTTGAGGTGTACCATAACCGGAACTGTTGTCCGTTTTCGTGGGAAGCGAGCATGTTCCAGAAAACGGTAACTATGTATTCACTGCTAACGCAGTGAATACAAAAATCAACGTTGAATTATGTAAAAATGTAACCACAATGTGAGCACGTGCAAAGCTGAACACGAACAATGTGACAAATAGCAAACATGCCCTTTAATTAGGTACACCACCAACAGAGAATATGGGAGGCCAGGCCCGGATCCAGACTTGTAAATGCTGGGGGGGGGGGGGGGCTGATGACGGGGTGGGTGCGGGAGGATTTTTTTCTGCGGTGTGCTAAAATGGGGCAATTTTAAGTATATCTGAACTATATCTGTACTTATTCAGTGTGCAATAAATTAACAATTCTATCATAATATCCAAAGACAACGGTAAGGTTGCTTAATGACTTTAATGTCATAGAGAGCACCAACAATTTTCAATATTTTTATATGAAAAATGACTCAGTAATAAATGTACAAACATCTTTCAGGAACTTATGATAGTTTAAAGCAGGCAGTTATGAAGGAACATACATCCACTCTTACACATATTTTACATGAACTTGTTCTCCCTTTATTAAAACCAACATTAAAAACACTTATGCTGTCAATATCAAAACAAACATTTCAAGCACTCATTCTGCCCATCATATCGACTTCAAACACACATTTCAGACACTTATTTTGCCACTCATATCAATATCAAACAAACATTTCAAGCACTTATTCGGTCAATCATCTCAATATCAAACAAACATTTCAAGCATTTATTCTGCAAATCAACTAAATATCAAAACTAGCTCTTCAAGCACTAGTTAGGTCAATAGCAAAATCAATATTTAAAGCACAAATCTGTCATTATCGACCGCTGGATTGGTTGACCAGCATGTTACAATTGGACCACCTCACAACCCAACCAAATCTAATGGTTCATGTGTGAGAAATCTGTAGTCTACAAATAGTTTGTGGATAGTCAATCTTTTGAGGCTTGACACAGCTGTGACAGCATCCGGTCAAGCAAAAATGAAAAATTTTTGTCTGACTTAACTAAACAAAGTATTAAAATTGAACCATTACCTTCTCTCAGTAGTCTGAACTGAGGATGAACATAAATTATCCAACGTTTGTTTTTTACTAAATCCAAATGAATGAAGTGTGTAAACAAAGAAATATAGAAGCAAGGACGAGATGGTTCATATGTAGCGCTTTTTCTCAAAGCAATAGAACTTCATACCCGCCATGACAGTTCAAGGTTTTCCCCTCCCCAGATATACATGTCTTCATCATAGGTGCCTATTTCTTCGAAATAAGATCGATCCACTGCAAATCCTGAACCAACCATTACAGCAGCCCTTCAAAATGGGAAACAGGCATATCACAAAAAGTCTCATTCAGAATGCTTAGTCTCTCCACAAAGCAAAACACATAGAGAGGAAAAACGGAGTGAGTAAGTGTAACAAATTTAAAAAAAAACACATTGCAAACAAAAAGTGAACCCGATAAGTTATCACTTTGAGTCAGTGACAACGCATATGAGGGGGTTAAACAATGCTCTAATTTGCATTGACTTCATGCTTGCCTTGTTAGGTTCTAATTTGAGCAAACCCGGTATATACACCTTCAACCCTCCATTACCTGATAATATATTACGAAAACAGACAAAAATACGCTATAAGAATGTTTTAGAACCTGTAGGGGCAAGTGTAAAGTTTGTGCACCCTAGAACCAGGCTTGCCACTGACTTTGTCATGGCGGTAGCCCCTTAGGTTCTCAATTTTGTTAATTGTTTGTGGTGCCTGTTTTGAAATTGATCATTTTATAAATCGTGCTCTCTCCTCCTCTCTTCTTCTTGGCTGTGTGTGGGGTCTGTGTCTTCTGATTGTGGCAATTCCTAATATGCGAAGTCCATTTGTTTGCGATACAGATAAAAAAAAATGGATACGGTTCATAGATCGCTTAATGTCTGTAAATTACGAATTGGAATTATGAACAGGGGACTTACTGGGTTTCTCTTTTAAATATTTAGGCCATTTTTATATGAGAAGGAAATACCTACGGTCTTGCTTCTTCTGATGAATCACCAATTTGATCATCTCTGAAGTAGATTTCAAAGAAGACAAGTCGCCAGTCGAAACCATATCTATTGATATAGCCCAATAAGTAATCGTACTCCAAAGTGTCCCTCTGAATGTAATTCAAGTTCGCCAAAGCTATGGTTTTACGGTCCTTCTTTATTTCCGTAAGAAGTGGTTGTAACCTTAAATACTCATGAAATTAATTATTTTACATAATAAACAAAAGAAATAAACTTCCAAAACTTCATGACAAACTCCGTAAACGTTATTCATGGCAGTTGCGTTGTATGTGCCCCGTTGCGCTGTACGAGTAAAATGTCGCCCGGTCCATTCAGTCAGTATTTTTATCAAATACCATCCTTAAATTCCATGGGCACGATACATATAATTTTGCGTAAATAATGAGTAACATTCGATTCGGGGCTAGGCGGAGTAATATGCATTTCCGGGCACGATACATATAATTTTGTGTAAATAATGAGTAACAATCGATTCGATACTGGGCGGAGTAATATGCATTTCCATTATTGCCCATGAACAGGCCTGCATTTGTTTGTTGTTGTTTTTTTTTCGTGTTCGTTAGCTTCATAGTCCCTTTTATCTATTCAAAAAGAACTACTTTGATAGTGAAAACAGTTCGGAGAAGCCACGTACACAATTACAAACCTTTACACTTAGACAAACGTAAAGCAAACGAAATGAAGATCGTCACGGAAAAAGGTATCTTCAGCGACATTTTTTTGAATTTTAGTTGTGAAGAAATTTACTTTCTCAAACGGGCATTCTGTACGGACCAAAGCCAGCCTGCTAAATGTCAACGCTGTTTTTTAAATATTGTAAGCTTCCAACATCATTATTTCTTCCCTTTTTACAACCCTATATTATGCATATTGCTATTTTCATGTTTTCAGTTGGTGGATGTTAAATTCAGATGAACATACCAATCGATGTTGACTTCCATATGGCTATCAAGGATGACAATGACGTCGCCTGTTGAATGTTTAAAGCCTTCCAGTCTTGCCTTAACGATGCCAAATCTTTCTGGTTGTCTTATGAGCTTCACAAGGCCTTTTGGAAAATGTGTATGGATGTAGTTGTCTAGGTTGTCCTTCAGGTCCTCTGATATAAGAAAAAAAAATATATATCAGTATTAAAGAGCAAAGTGATGGATCATTAGAGCTATAAATGGTTCCTTTTGGAGCAACTCTTGGATTAGTTATCACCTTCATTTTTTGTGTTTAATCTTATTATAATTTTAAAATTTCATCAGCTTCAGTACTAATCTTAAATAACAAAATATAACAGGTAAATAAAAATATTCGTAGAAAAAGGATTAAATATCACTTTCTTGAAATATTGTCACATGAACTTTAAGACCTTATAGAGTCGCTAACTTTCTTACTAGATAATATTTATGTTAGATTCGGTACCTCTATTTATAAACAAGTAATAGGCATCCCAATGGGTACTAATTGTGCACCCCTTGTTGCTGATCTGTTTTTATACTGTTATGAAAGAGACTTTATGTTATCTCTTTCTACTGAACATCAAGATGATATAATTACAGCTTTTAACAACACCTCGAGGTACCTTGATGATTTATTAAATATAGACAATAACCATTTTCCATTACTTGTTAATAAGATTTATCCTAAAGAACTACAACTTAACAAAGCGAACACTTCAGAAAAGCAAGCAAACTTTCTCGACCTAAATCTGTCCATTGAAAATGGTTATGTCACTACTAAAATTTATGATAAAAGAGATGATTTTCATTTTAATATAGTAAATTTTCCGTTTTTAGACAGCGATGTTCTCCGTGCAACATCTTACGGGGTTTATATCTCACAGCTTGTTCGCTTTTCAAGAGCTTGCAACAATGTTAATGATTTCAATGAACGTAATCTTTGCATTACAGAAAAACAAGGTTATCGGTATCACAAATTAAGGAAAACCTTTTGCAAGTTTTATTGCCGATACCCAGATTTAATTCATAAATACAAATGCAGTTTAAAATCACTTTTGCAACAAGGTATTTCACAACCAGTTTTTTATGGAGATTTAATTTATAAACTTAAAAAGATAAAAGGCAGTGTTAATTTCTCCCGGTTATTCGTAAAAACCATCTGTAAATTTAAAAAGAAAGGTTACCAACATGATATTTTACAGCGCTCTGCAGGCCAAGTGATTAACCCTTCTACAGTTGATCATTATGCTTACCTCTTTGATTGCACGACGGTGGCAGGGGTTTAAGAGTTTATGAAGGTTAATGGGGAAATCTTTTCTTAAAAGAACCTAGAAGCTCGATTTGTTTCTTTTATCCCTGTCATCGTGTTCTTGATGATTTTACTCCAGATGCTCTGGTCTCGGAAAGATCATTGAGTACCCGCCCTTTGGCTTTGCAATGCTATTAGCTTCTTGTGTTTTTATGTTTGTATGTTTTTGCATACAACATTGTTGAGCTGATGGGTGGGTTGGAGTTATTTCACCAAGACAATTTGTACTTGTCT
>JAZAYU010000074.1:1858511-2041011 GCA_038501625.1 Corbicula japonica | reverse complement strand
TATAATAATTAGTTGGGTGGTTGGGGAGGGGTGTGAAACTTCATCGTAGAGGAAGAAGTTGAAGTGTAAATATACATTATTGAATTATGTTTTGAATATCATATAGTTGATCACTCTGATTTCCTCTTTAGTCACAAATTCCTCTTTAGTTATGCTTATTTCCTCTTTAATCACGCTGAATTCCTCTTTAGTCACGAAATCCTCTTTAGTCACGCTGATTTCCTTTTAGTCACGCTGATTTCCTCTTGAGTCACGCTGATTTCATCTTAAGTCACGCTGATTTCCTCTTAAGTCACGCGAATTTCCTCTTAAGTCACGCTGATTTCCTCTTGAGTCACGCTGATTTCCTCTTGAGTCACGCTGATTTCCTCTTAAGTCACGCTTATTTCCTCTTTAGTTACGCTGATTTCACGAATTGTAGGGTTTATACAGTGAATGTTTTGATATTTAAAGTACAATATAATTTTACTTTTGCCGATTAACATTGTGTGTTTATATCCATCGATTTAGTTCAAAACAAATAAGCAATGTAGGTAAAAGGGAGATCACTGTTAGTTATTAGGAATTCAACACGTTAGGCAATACCGATCTGATTATGTCTCTTAACAGTCAGAAGTAAGTGCATTTATGAAGGATAAGTAGCTACGTTTTCTTCAGCAAGATATTTCATTGAAAATTTCATTATTTATTGTTTTTGTAACACGACATATCGAATTATATGGTAAGCTATTCTACTTCACACGAGGAGGAGTCATACATTAAGAGGTCGCAAGCATTGCAAATGGGGAAAAGTGGCTAAAATTTCAAAAATGAATTTTGGAGGAAATACTTATTGCCACCTAGATTTTAGTAAAGAAATGTATTTAGCTAAGGATGTAGTTAATGTTTTCAAGCTCAATTTAGTCTAATTCATGTTCTAATTACCGAGCACACACTAAAACAAAAGAAAACCCGTTTGCATGAGAACTCTAAAATTCACGGACAGTATACCAAAGCAACTCATACCTGTAATAAGTATCTACTGGTCTACAATGTTTAGTGCCAATTCGTCAAAATTATTCTAGGGTTTCGCCTTAACGTTTAATGTTTATGAAATTTGTCATCAGCTTTCTGGCGGATAAATACGTCATCCAAAAAAATAATCAACATTACAATTTTCATCATTTCAACTGAGACAAATGATTCACCTTCAATGTGTTAAACACTATAGTTCACTTCGTTTTTATGCATTAATGTGTTGATGCAGATAATCCTTATCTTATTCTTCATCTATTTTATCAACGTAGCCTTGTTTCTGCAGTATGGCGGCCGTAAAAAGCCTCCCTATACATTGAATCAGTGCATTTTTCAATTTTATAGCCTTTTGAAGACCGTTGAGCAAGATACTTTTTGTAAATTTTGAGTTGCGCTCAACTCAAATCTTTGCCCTAGATCATAAAACTAAATCTGGAGATCAGTCACAAATCTCAAGCATCTGATTGGCTGAAATGGCGACCATTTCAGCTAATCAGATCCTTGAGATTTGAGACTGATCTCAAATTTTAGTTTTATGATCTTGGGACCTTATCTAGGCGGAGTAATAATAATGCACTTCCATAACTACTCTAAACATGTACAATCAAACCAAGCCTGCAATACTTTTATATCTGTCGTTCTCTGTGGCTTTCAAAGTTCATATTTCATCTATTATACAAAATTTGAAATATATGCCCCAATCACGAACTACTTCGATTCAAGCACGTCTTATCAATCTTGAGAAAATACCACTGCAGTAATTCTCATTTATACTGTCGCCGTATAGGTTCGGTACGCGGTTTATTTTGAATTTGAATAAGATATTGAGGTGTGGGAAAAATCAATGTCTGCCAAAACAAAAACCAACTTTCGATGTCTGCATTCAATAAAATGTCTTAGGACATTCGCATTTCGTCCTTAATTCAGTCTTAAACATTTAGTCTTTCGAGTGAAAGTAAAGATTAAGTATCTACTAATGTCGGCTGGCGTAAATCAAATGCTAACTAGAAATGTGTCCAAAGGACACGGATGCCCCCGCTATAGGTTTTTCATAAAGCTCCCAGCAGTAGTGTAGGACAAGTTGTGTTCACGAGATATATTCCTATTATATGAAAATTCTATTTTTAGTAACAGTGACCTTGACTTTGAATCTACAGGCATGGGTATTGTGCGGACATACCGCCTTGTCATGGTGAACATTTGTGCCAAGTTATTTTGAAATTCCTCCATTCATAACAAAGTTACAGCCTTGAGAAGAAAATTCTATTTTTAGTAACAGTGACCTTGACCTTGGACCTACAGGCTTGGGAATGTATGTGACACACAGTCTTAATACGGTGATCAATTAAACCAAGTTATTTAAAAATCCAATAACAAATAACAAAGTTACAGAGCCGACACAATTTTGCAAGAAATTTCTATTTTTAGTAACAGTGACCTTGACCTTGGACCTACAGGCATGGATGTTGTATGCGACACACCACCTTGTCATGATGAACATTTGTGCCAAGTTATTTTGAAATCCCTCCATTCATAACAAAGTTAAGGGCCAAGTGTATATTTTGCTTAACACAAAATGTAAGTGAAAAAGGGGCATAATTTGAAAAAATATTAAAAACAGGGTTATGGGTCTTGTTGGTTATGATGTAGATTTTGATAGTGAAAATATATTTCAAGTTTTAAGGCAATATCTCAAGTAGTTTTAAAGTTATGGGCAAAATGCATATTTTGCTTAAAACAAAATATAAGAATAAAACTAATGTAAATAAAATTATCAAAGGGCCATAACTTTTGAACAGAACATGTAAGAGCAAAACCCCGCCTTTATGCACAACAACATATCAAGCCAAGCATTTTGGTAAAGTTTTATTAAATTCCCACCAGTAGTGTAGGAGGAGTTGCGTTCCCGGGATATATTCCTATTAAAACTAATGTAAATGGAAGTATGAAAGGGCCATAACTTCTGAACGGAACATGTAAGAGTGAAACCCCACCTTCATGCAAAACTACATATCAAGCCAAGCATTGTGGTAAAGTTTCATTAAATTCCCACAGTAGTTTAGGAGGAGTTGCGTTCACGAGATATATTCCTATTAAAACTAATGTAAATGGAAGTATCAAAGGGCCATAACTTCTGAAGGGATCATGTAAGAGCGAAACCCCACCTTCATGCACAACTACATATCAAGCCAAGCATTGTGGTAAAGTTTCATTAAATTCCCGCCAGTAGTTTAGGAGAAGTTGCGTTTACAAGATATATTCCTATTAAAACTAATGTAAATGGAAGTATCAAAGGGCCATAACTTCTGAACGGAACATGTAAGAGCGAAACCCCACCTTCATGCACAACTACATATCAAGCTAAGCATTGTGGTAAAGTTTCATTAAATTCCCACCAGTAGTTTAGGAGGAGTTGCGTTCACGAGATATATTCCTATTAAAACTAATGTAAATAGAAGTATCAAAGGGCCATAACTTCTGAAGGGATCATGTAAGAGCGAAACCCCACCTTCATGCACAACTACATATCAAGCCAAGCATTGTGGTAAAGTTTCATTAAATTCCCACCAGTAGTTTAGGAGAAGTTGCGTTCACAAGATATATTCCTATTAAAACTAATGTAAATGGAAGTATCAAAGGGCCATAACTTCTGAACGGAACATGTAAGAGCGAAACCCCACCTTCATGCACAACTACATATCAAGCCAAGCATTGTGGTAAAGTTTCATTAAATTTCCACCGGTAGTTTAGGAGGAGTTGCGTTCACGAGATATATTCCTATTAAAACTAATGTAAACGGAAGTATCAAAGGGCCATAACTTCTGAACGGATCATGTAAGAGCGAAACCCCACCTTCATGCACAACTACATATCAAGCCAAGCATTGTGGTAAAGTTTCATTAAATTCCCAACAGTAGTTTAGGAGAAGTTGCGTTCACAAGATATATTCCTATTAAAACTAATGTAAATGGAAGTATCAAAGGGCCATAACTTCTGAACGGAACATGTAAGAGCGAAACCCCACCTTCATGCACAACTACATATCAAGCCAAGCATTGTGGTAAAGTTTCATTAAATTCCCACCAGTAGTTTTGAAGGAGTTGCGTTCACGAGAATATCGGACGGACGGACGGACGGACGTTCTTACGAACGTCATTTATGTGGCTACTCTATTGTCCTCTCTATTGTTCTTTTAGCCACATAAAAGAAAAAATAGCCACGTAACAGAACGGAATGAATAGAATTTACCGTTACCCATTGTTCTCATAGCCACATAAATGGCGTTGGTAAGCACGGACAGACGGACGGACGGGAGCAACTCTTAATGCCCGTCGCCATTTCATGGCGGGGGCATAAAAATGTGAACATACAGGTTCACCTCGTTTGTACGACTGATGTTACGTGTAGGGACCTTTTCGATGCATCACTAAACGAGTTTCAATGTAAATGCTTTACAATAAAGACTTCACAATGACAATGTCGTTAGCTAGGTGCTTAGCAAACTTTTAGTAGTGTATTTAAACAAAAAAAACGTAAAATTCTTTATCTATTATTATTGTTCTGGTTTGGTGATTTGACCACAGGTACCCCAAAATCTTATGTTTTATATAATTGTGTGCTTTTGCATGCAACATCGTTAAGCTGATGGGTAAGTTGGAGTTATTTCACCAAGAAAGCTTGTACTAGTTTCTTGATATAAGAACCTGTTGTGGTAAGCGTGCGATTGTAGAACCCGGATTTAACCGCCAGTGGCATTTTTTTTGCCACTGACCGTTCGAAGGCGGTAATCGCAAGTGTTCTCTATATCCTTAATTGTTTGTGTGGTCTTATTTGAATTGGCATACTTATAACAACATGCTCTCTTTTCCTCTCTTTTTTCGCTGGTCTAGGAGGTTGTGTTTAGTGAGTGTGGCGATTCCTAATATGCATATTTCAAATTTTCAATATAAGTTTGTTCATATTAGAGCAAAAATTGTTCAAAAGTCTGAATTTGGTATATCTTAGATCATGCTTTTAACCTTCCAGAGGCGAATTTGTCGCCGCTGACTGTTTCAAAGCAATAACCTACCAATCGGGCTTTCTCTCTGTATGTTTTTTTTTGTCCTTTTTTAAATTAATCTTAGCCACAAACTTACCCTCTCTTCTTCTCTCTAATTCTGGCATAATGCAAAATGAGCGATGTCGTCTGCTCAACTTTATAAGTTCAGTTTAAGGTATAGCAAACACATGTTGCGTTATACCTTCACATTTGTGTGTGACTAAATGATTTTCTTTCACACTAAGCCGACATCTTTACAGCTTTTCGATGGTGTTCGCGAAAACTGTAGACGTTTGTGTCTGGAATTGTGCTAAGATATCATAAAAAGTGAACAGAAATCTTATATAGTCACCTGTATGTTTTTACTCAACCAAAACCTCTTACAAATAACAAACTGTTGGTATTGTCATTTCGCCTTTAATAGCCTCCCTCACGACACAGAACATGCTTTGAAAACAGAGAACAAAAGGACAAGAGAAGGAACATGTCTAACATGTTTTATTTCTCTTAAGATTCGGGCAAATAATTAGACTGCGTAAACCGTCAGTGGAATGATGAACAAACATGAACACTGCTGTAGTGCTCCCTCCTAACACAAATCATGGGGACCGATAAGATGACGATGTCGGTTATGATCGAGGAGATGATGTTGATGATAATAATAATAATGATGCTTAAAGTTGAAAATGATCAAGATGATATGGTGATACTGCTGCTAATGACGACGATGATGTTGATATTAATGCTTATAAAGTTAATAATTATAATAGAGAACACAATGGTGCTGCCACTGCTACTAATGCTGCTACTGCTAATAATGATGATAATGACGGTCATGACGATGATGATAGTGACGATAATGATGATAATGATGATGACGATGATGATAGTAGTAGTAGTAGTAAGATGATTTAGACAGTATATCTGACAATTAAGGCCCAAGACCTTGATTCTTGGCACAATATCATATTAATATAGTGTCTGTTTAGTTGTTGCGTTTATGACTACGATGGTTATTACAACGAAAATAATACACATCTTAAAAGACCACTACATAGCGCAAAAGGCTTTCAAGGCACTTCAATTGTTTTAATCATAATGTATGGCACGATGTCACCTAATGTTTAACATTTATCAAACAACGTATGTATTAAATTGCCAGATTTGAGTAATAACTTGTGAATCACACTTTTTCATAACTGGTCCTCGCTCGTCTAAGTCAAGACATAAACCGGTTTTCTCGTGTTTTATATTACCTCCCTGCAAAAGAAAAAAAAATCTAATATAAGTTTGGTATAAATTAAACAGGTAACTTTCCTGCAATAGAAAAGAATTTAATATAATCTTGGCACAACTGAAACACAAAACCGAATATCAAGTGCATTATATAGCCTCCCTGAAAAAACTCTTGGTTTATTAAACCTCGCATACTTGAAAACAAATTAAGATATTGGCAAATTTGAAACCTTTGGTTTACTCATATTTAATAAATGTTTCGTGTATTTCTCAGTTTTTATATGTTTAAATTTATTAATGTCACAACGAACTCATATATTCTCATTTATAAAAGTAAGTTTCGGTGTCTATGGAAACGAATGATATTAGCAATATTTAAATTTGCAGAAATATACCGCATTGAAAGAGGCAAAATACTGCATTTCTTACACAATTAGCTACAAGCATAGTTAGTCTAAGACATTAATATAATTTTTGTTGGTTGAATAGTTGTAAATTTAGATTATGTGATATGGCTTGGTGACGTTTGAAACATTTCAATTGTTTATATATTACATAGGACATATAAGGTAACTATTATGGCAAACATATGTAGAGTATCTTAAAAGAGAAGTTTTAAATAAAGTAAATTTGCTCCAATCTTTATTTATCAATTATTGTTAAGAGAACAGATATGCTTGAATTGGTAAAAGAATGAAGGCTTAACTTTAATTTTACATGACATGTTTTAAAACGGCGCACTAAACTCAAATAACATACTTGTTGGTGTGTCCATGTGTCTCTTGGCCCAATAATGCAATCCTCGAGCTTGGGCCGGGCTCCATCAAAATTTTCTTTAACAACTACACACTGGAGAGATGTCCGTAAAAACTTTTCATTTGTCATTGAAAATCCCTGAAAATAATTTATTAGAAATAAATGTGAAATATACATATAAAATGATAGTGTCTCTAGCTGGAAGCGAACCCGCACCGTCACGGCGACAGCGCCTAGCCATGCAATTTCTGCGACGTAACCAACTGAGCTAACCGGGACAACGCCAAAAAACGTTGATCGGATAGCCCTGATATACGTAACAATCACTGCATGACATCGGTAAGGGGTTAATTTACTGATAACAATACTGACTAAATGTACGGGGAGACGTTTTACGGCCGCCACACTGCACAAATAGCGCTACTGTGAATTTCAAATGATAGTGTCTCTAGTGTCTATAAACCCATTCAGAAGACACAGCTTTCCCTACACAGCCAAAATGCAGAAAGGAAGAAAGCATGGGCTGATAAAATGATCAAGGAAAATGTGCCTAGGATGACATTTTTAACCTTTTGTCAACCGTCATATAACAACTGAAACTTTTTAGTCTGTAACATTATTTTTACTATCCTTTGTTTCTTGTTTATTATGTCTATAATTTATAAAAGTGCAAATAGTTACTAGTAGCCACAAATGCAATAACATAAATAATGAAAGCCAAAAGTTTAGAACCCAGTGGCATTTATTTTGCCAGTGACTTTTTCAAGGCGCTAAATGTTTTTCTTGTTTTTGTTTTGTCTGTTTGTGATGTGTTTTTTAATTGAACATAACCAATGCTTAATTTTAAAAAATCTTGCTGCTTGTTTTGATCTGATTGGAGGCTATTTTTTCTGTGTGCGGCTATTCCTTAAAGATGTTCCACTTTTCTGTGATAACCGTGGTGGTATTCACAAATTTGTTTGAAACAAAGATGTATGTTGATGTTTTTGTTCCAAATACTGACTCGCGTTTAAGCCAGGACTGGAAAATATCAGCTATAATTTGTTTTTCCATTATAATTGCCCAAATCTAACTGGCCATACATAATACTATGTTTAGTCATTGTTTTGATCGTTTTAATGAAACATGATAATTTATGACATCTTGTAGCTTACCTGTAACATGATAATTTATGACATCTTGTAGCTTACCTGTAACATGATAATTTATGACATCTTGTAGCTTACCTGTAACATGATAATTTATGACATCTTGTAGCTTACCTGTAACATGATAATTTATGACATCTTGTAGCTTACCTGTAACATGATAATTTATGACATCTTGTAGCTTACCTGTAACATGATAATTTATGACATCTTGTAGCTTACCTGTAACATGATAATTTATGACATCTTGTAGCTTACCTGTAACATGATAATTTATGACATCTTGTAGCTTACCTGTAACATGATAATTTATGACATCTTGTAGCTTACCTGTAACATGATAATTTATGACATCTTGTAGCTTACCTGTAACATGATAATTTATGACATCTTGTAGCTTACCTGTGAGGCATATTGATAATGGCACGGCTCAGCAAAGAGCTGCTCTGGAGCTTGAAACAGATATTGGTGGTTATCTAAACATTTATTTGTGTGTAGATTTCTGGCCTGCAATATAAAAATACAGACACTTACGTTTATAGATCTATATATATGCTCTAAAATTGTGAGTCTTCACGAGTAAGATTTGTCTTTAATATAATAATTTAATTTCATATTGGGAAAATTTTCTGAAATTTACTTGGTAATCAGGTGTTGTTTATATATGTTAAAACGACCGCTTAAATGAAGTTTTGTACTTTAATAAATAGAAATTATTATTATAACTTTTGCAAAAACACATTTTAAGAAATATTCCTTCAGTTAAAATTATCATGATTATACTGCATTGAAATGTATAATTTAATTTGCCCTTAAACGCTCTGATTAAATTGTAACATGTTAGAAATATTCAATCATTTATTTTGTGGTTTTTGCACATGTACTAGGATAAAATAAAGTGATTTTATTTATCTTCAATAGATTTTTAAATCTTTACCTATCGTACGTATTTGTGAAATTGATGTGGTGAGTTTTTTTCAAAAACAACTGAGATGCAATACATAAGAAAGGAAAAGATTGTGTTTTCTTTAAGATTATACAAATGTATAAAGAAAGGAAAAGCTTATGTTTTTTACTATTACGTAAGCAAGGAAAAAATTTTTTTTTACATTATATTCCGAAGACTAAGTATATATTTGAACATTCAAACAATTATTTTTATTACACAAATATCCAGCTACAGTCAGAAACTAAGTTAAGGATGTGTTTCCAAAACATGATTGTCTGTGATCGAAAGGTCAGTTCATATTATAACTCTATACTTACAGCTCCCCATGCAGTGACGTTTTTACTTAGCACAAAAAGTTCTGGCCACACGTTTGACATGAACCAGGAGAAAGGTTTACACTTGAGCCTTTCTTTTAGTTCTAGACGCTTAGAAAGGTCGCCCACATCAAGATTCTATAAAACAACAAGATTAAATTGAACGAAAAGGTTAATCAGGGAAAGCCAACATTCAGAATCTTATTTTCATCTCACAGTCAATAAAGAGGTCATAAGTAAAGAAACGAGCATGTATAATATTATTGGTATTTAAAAAAAAATACAACAAATGCAATTGACGAAATAACAACTCGTTTCTAAACTGCAAATGAATGCGTAAATGCCTTTGAAATAGATGGAAATGGAACTTTGAAGACCCTCGACCACGGCAAATATGAAAATATTGCAGGATCGGTTTGATTGAGCCTGTTCATTGGCAGTAATGGAAAAGCTTTTTACTGCCCACGGGTTGAGCGCAACTCAACATTTACACCAATAAACAGTAAACGTTTGATCCATCCCAAACAATGGTATGCATATGGCGGTGAACATGGAACCTTCTATGCGCTATTTTCAGATTAATACCATGTTCAGCGGCGTATGGTCCCCAGATAAAAGAATGGGTTTGCCCTAATCGAGAAAACAATGGGCGGAACTAAACAGAATAGAATTTTGAGAGGGCATCTTAGAATATAAATCCTGCATATCACAGGCAACGCCAAAGGCAAAATTTTAAAAAACAGGAAGTGATTGAATAATATTCAAATTTATATTGGCTGGGATATTAAAACCACCCATCTTAAAACTGGCCGAAATATTAAAAACAAAAAAGTAAATTTAAAAGTACTATCAACATAGTATATAAATATCGTGCTCGACGACCTTCAAAGGACGTAACTGATAACAGCACTAATTGCATGTACGAGGGAGACTTTTTACAGCCGCCACACGGCACAAACAACGCTATTGTGATATTGAAGGCTGTGGAACACGATACATATATCTGTGTAAATATTGAGTTGCGCTTTCAATTCGCTGCCACGCGTCATGGACAGTAAAACACATTTTCATTACTGCTCATAAACAGACTCAATCAAAACCAGCCTGCAAGATAATGATATTGATCATCGTGTTCGGTGGCTTCAAAGTTTCCTTTTTCATTGATAGAATTCTTTCTCATATTATTTACCCTCATATTAGGGAAATAATTGTAGACTAGTTCTTTATGTTCTGGCTCCATCCACACCTCAATTGCTCGCTTGTAGTTAAACTGTTCTATAGCTTCTCTTCCACCAGGGAAGGTATATGGTTGTGAACGGGCCACGTGACCAATGTGTGAACACGGTGCGTGTACCAATCGTCCACCACAGAGCCATATCTGGAAATGAAATTAATGATACATCCATTGAATTAATAGAAAAATTAATTGTGCACATCATATTTGATTTAACATTAGTCAGTTAAATTTAAAATGTATCGATTAACACTATACGTATCATTCACGTGTGTTGGGTAAGATCGCGTGATCCAGCCCGAGTGAAATATACACAAGGGCGGTAACGAGGCTCTGCCGAGTTACCGCCTAAGTGCATATTTCACGAGGACTGGATCATGCGATCTTGACCCAACATAAGTGAATGCTACTTTTTCTTGCATACCGTATTTATTTTGCACATTTTGGGGTATTTTCCTGTAAATTTTTCTTTGCATTACTTTTTTATAGTAGCGAAGTGATATACGAGACATTCCATCGTTCATTCATAAATGCGTAAGACGTCGTGACGTCATATAAGGTGCGTGACTCATTCTACATGGGGGGTGTAGAATCAAAATTTCCTACACGAGTGAAAACACCAGATGACCTGATCTCGTATGCAAGAAAAAGCCATACTGATACCTTAGCAGCGACTGGTCAATCAGGCAAGAGACAGACACAATTCATACCAAAAAAAAAGATATTTGGGTGCGTCACGGGGAAAAAGGTGCATTTCGTCATATTTTTAGACATTTTAGTTGTTATTATACTTGGAAAGATCTTACAATTATCTATAATTTATTTTATAACATATGGGCAATTTTATTACAAATTTTGACAACATAATTTTATTTTTACCGCGAAATGCATATGTCACGGTACGAATCTAGTCATTATCTGGGGAGAAGATGTGTAAGCGGACGGAGAGAGCACTCGCCCTGAAAGCGAGGGGTCCCGGGTTCGAGTCCCGGTCTGGCTGCACATTCTTTCTCACCTTCCCTTCTCTATACCTACCCTCCAAGCCATTTCGAGGTTTTCTCCACCCCACACTCTCATTCCTTCATCGTAAGTGCCCATTTCTTCGAAAAACTTTCTGTCAATGGCGTAGGCTGCACCGACCATTACAGTCCCTCTGTGGATGTAATATAAGTATCATGCATGAGTGTGAGGTGAAGATGAAAATATCTGTCACCGAGATAGAACTGTTTTGCGGGAACGAGGCTCTGCAGAGTTCCCGCCAAAACAGTTCACCCGAGATGACAGCTTTTTCTTTCTTTACCGAATGTCTCATGCAAGATACTTTTTCTTGCATACCTTTTATTATTTATAATATTTCTGTGTATGTATACAAACTAATTTATTTTCCTTATGCTAAAATCTTGACATTAACGCAAGCCTTTTATAAATGACGTCTCTAGCTGAATATATTACGTCAGCTACTTGAAGACGTGACGACACTCACGTGACTCATTCTACATGGGGGTGTAGGATCGAAATTTCCTACACGGGTCAAAAAAACAGTATGACCTGATCTGGTATGCAAGAAAAAATAGAACATTTAATTCCACAAATCGGTGAAATTTTACGCTTTTCTTTCATATTTTCTTTCATGATTTCCAGTATAAAAAACCATTATCCTCAAAGTCAACGTTTATCAATATCGGAGAGAGACAGAGAGAGAGAGAGACAAAGACAGAGACAGACAGAGAGACAGAGAGAGAGAGGGAGAGAGACAGACAGAGAGAGAGAGAGAGAGAGAGAGAGAGAGAGAGAGAGAGAGAGAGAGCACTTGTAACACCGTAATTGTGTGGACATTTTCACCATTTTTACCGGACTCTGGGGACCTATCGTAATTCTGGGGACATTTTGTGGGTCCCCACTGTTACGGTAGTGCATTAAAATCCTTACGTCATGGTGAGGTTATAAAATGTATTAATAGCTATGACCCCACAAAAATGAGAGTTATAAAAACTTGATCTGACCCCATATATCATATAGGAAATCGAGAGAGTTGTCCCCAGAATGCGAAAAAGTGATAAGTTACCGTAAATGCGGGGACTCAAAACCGGAGAGAGAGAGAGAGAGAGAGAGAGAGAGAGAGAGAGAGAGAGAGAGAGACAGAGACAGAGAGACAGAGAGACAGAGAGAGACAGAGAGAGAGGCGAAAACCGCTTATCATTAGAAAGAGATGCCAACTTTAAACGATAAAATGTATTACAATTTTGCAGCATTCGGTTGTGGAAACAAAACTTATATAAAATTGAAGATATTTAAACTAAATCCAATTGGTGCAATAATGTTTCAACTTGCCTTAGTTTTAATTTGCTGCACAAGTGGTCTTTAACTATGCATTTTCATTACTGCCTCTGAACTTGCTCAGTGAAACCGAGCCTGCATATATTTTCATATTTGTCATGTTTGTTGGCATTAAAGATTTAATTTTCATATTTTCATAAAATTAATTTTTAATTAATCATCTAAAACCTACATTCTTGTGTCCTCAGGTCTAGCACCTATTTGATCGTTTCTAAAGAAAGTCTCGAAGAATACAAGACGCCAGTCGAAGCCATATCTCGTCATATAATCAAGGTAATATTTATACTCCATCGAGTCCAGCTGGATGTAGTCTAAATTCCCCATAGCGATTGTCTTACGATCCTTCTTGACTTCAACAAGTAAGGGCTGTAACCTGAAAGTGTCAAAAGAGAAGGTTCGGTAGAATTTCTTGAGTCCCCTTTTCGGGAGCAGCCATATTTAATATACATGGCGATTATGGCCAGAAAATTTTTAATAATCATGTTTCTATCTTAAAAATTAACCGACTGGGCCCCCTTTCTGGAAATCTAGAATCATACCCTGAATAGCTATAACAACATTTCTGATGTTTATGCATATGCATAAAATGCGTATTACATCTTTAAGACATTTCCTTCAATTATTAAAATGAACGAAAACCTTTCATCTTTATTTTAGTAGTAATATATCACCCGATCCAAGTTTATTAGCCTACTAGTACTAGAAATTTATTAGTGTTTTTAGTCTACTACTAGTTGTTAAAAAATGTGATTTTTAGCCTCAGCAGGCGATTTGTTAGCTGTTGCGAGTAGCTAACAAAACACTAAAAGACTATTTCTCCATTAACAAACTCCCAACCAATCAAAATGTTCGCTATTGACAGAAACCAACGCCATTTTGTAGAATTTCTTCCAAACCTCTCGTGAAAATGAACCAGTTTTCTGTGGTAAGTGTTTATATTTTTTGTTGTTTTCTTTTTTTACTAAATATAATGAATTCAAACAGTCAATTGCCTCTCTCTCTAAATAAACTAATAATTTTACACATGACTTTATATAATGTCCGAGTTGGTAAGGCCTTGATATCCACCCTCATGTCACAATGATGATGTGTTATTTTGCGTCTACATGTTCATAAATTATATCAAGTCAAGTAAATTAGTCGGGTTTCATAACAAGCAACACAACTTCACAAGCTCTATTGAGCTTTTAAAGCCGGTCATATTATACAGAGTAGATGATCAGTTTTGTTTCAGGCCCGATGAATTAAATTAAATATATTTTTTTCTCTAATTTTATGTAGAGGAATGCCTGTCATGGTGAACCACGCTTAAAGCGTTTTTAAATTTAGCGCATTTTTTTGTTTTGTTATTGGCGTCAAGGTCAACTGTATACAGTGGAGTCACATGGGAGCCATGTGATCACAATTTATTTTATGCTTTTTAGTGAATTATAGAATTTTATCGTCATTAGGCCTAGTATAATTTGTAATTGAATGTTGTCATTTGCCTATATTTTGCGTTTGATATCAATATAAAATAAATTTCGGACAACAAACAACAACATCCGGGTTATTTTGATAGACTTCAAAAAGTTCTTCCGGACAAATTTTTTGATTTACAGTACTAGATCTATAGGCCTAATAAAAAAGTGATAATTGATTGTCAGAGACGTTCTGATATTTGCTTGAATTTTGCGAGGGTAACTATCTTCATCAAATTTTATCGTTGTGAAGTTTCCCATTCCGATAGATGCAAGTAGTAACCATATCTTCCTCGTGTTTGCAATTCGGATAGTTATTTTCGTCTACAACACTCTACTGAATAATATTCTATTATCCCCCATTGAAATAATTTCGTTGACAATTTTTAATATTACTCCGATAATTATTTTATGCAAAGAGTAACAAATTAGAGAAGAAATCACATTTTTTTCTCTAAAAATACAGGGCATGGGCCCATTCAACTAAGAGGAAAAAGCCTAGCACATGGAGGTCAAAGGTCACGTGAAAGATTGTCATGCATTGAGAAATCTTGTTATGCCCTTTATAGAAATTCGGGGGAGGATATAGTCACCGGGTTGTCTGTCTGTTAGTCTGTACATCCCACATTTGTGTCCAGCCCATAACTTTTTTATTTGAAGTTGGATTTTAAAATTATTTCTAAGAAATTATCACCATAATGAGACGACATGTCAGACACAATATTTAGGTTGCTACTTTGAAGGTCAAGGTCACAGCATCACCTTGTAGCAAAATTGTGTCTGGCCCATAACTTCTTTCTTTGAAGTTGGATTTTAATTAAATGAGATAACTGAAATGGTCACCATATTGAGACAATGTTTTCTGAGCAGCATTTGCATTGCTACCTTGAAGGTCAAGGTCACAGCATGACCTTGAAGCAAAATCGTTTCTGGCCCATAACATTGATTTATAACTGGATTTAACAATGGTCTGATTTTATAGCACTGCACTTCAAATATCACCTCAATAGTTATCAACTAACCGCTTTTATGACAAAGTACCAATTTCGGGACATTGCACGTCTTCAACGGTCTCTTGTTTTTATTTGGCATAAATGTTAACTACAATGAGCTGGAGTGTGACATGCAAACCCCATTTCCCATCTCAGGACATTTATGGCTAAAAGTTTAAAAATGTATTAAAGTGTGCTCGACATGTTGCCAACAGGCATCTAATAAAAACTATTAAGTCTAAGTAATTTATTCCTTTTATTTTTAGTTTCGGGCAAAAATAATCAAGATGTTCCTCATTGCCAGTGTTACAAGGTCCATCCAGTTGTCAATTTTGCCATAGAATCACACTAATGCAGGCTTGAATTTATGACTTATTCGGTAATGTGGAATATATATCATTGTTACTTTAACTTAAGATAAATCTTTTGATAGCTTCCATGACATTTTAAGTCTATTGGGATAGAGTTACTGGTAGGACTTGAAATAAGTAAAACTTTGATACCTTATGTCTGTAAGATAACAGTCTGTGAGTGTTCTGATTATAGAAGTAACCTGAATCAATATATAGTGTTCTAAAAAGAAAAGAAAGTGAAAAGTTGAAAAAAATTTAATTGCCAAAATTTTCGGAGATGGAGCACCAAAAAATTGCCTTCCTTTTTTTACACTCTGAAAAATTAAAGAGATATGTTGATTTATAAATTGCTAATTTTGACTTCAGACTTGTCATTTAATTGTGCATTTGCTCTTATCAAGCAGGAATATAAATGAAGTGTAACCAAAGACCAAGATCAGTGTCTGTGAGGTGTTGCAGTGAGAACCCAACTAAAGGCGCTTTCATTACCGACATGGCAGCCATTAACTTCCGGTCTTGAGGAAGTGGATTGTACAGAAGATGTATGCCCATGTACTATAAACACATTTTATGCAGTTATGGAATGTATTAAGGGTAAGAAACGAAATTTAGTTTCTTGAATGTTTAACTATGTCTTTGGAGAAGAGATAATGTTTTACCCTTTCCGTCGCGCTGGTTTCCTGCTATAACAGGGCTTTTCATCAGTAAATTGGGAAGAGGCCCTGGCCTTTCCATTTGGGAAATTTATGCGCGATAATTGTTTATTTTTGGGAAAACAAAAATAATTGAAATATGGGTTCTAGTTCATTAATTTGAATAGTAATGGGTATTTTTTACTTATTAAATCTAATTTTTAATCACTTTATTTTTCATACTTAAATTTTCAAGCACCCCTCAGAAGAGGTTTAACCATTTTTGGACATCTTACCTAGCATTTTGTAAAGAATTTCAGCTGCAGTTGGGAAAAATTGTATATTTTTGGATTGGGAAGAGGCCTTTTATAGGCCTCTGTTATATAAGGATGAAAAGCCCTGTATAACAGGAGTAAGATATAACAAGGCAGTCGGAATGACAGCAATATCCCCTGCCGCAGATGTGAATGTGGGAAAGGTTATGGATGGTTAAGAGTAAATTAAACAATAGCTCTGGGCAACAGGCAGGCCGGTGGAAGCCAATTCAAGTGCAACGGTATGTCATGTTCAGTTTCAAAGTATTTGCTTACTAAAACACAACAGGCAGCCTTGACCTTGAGCCAGCCAGGTTGGAACATGTGTTTAGCACATCAGGTTAATGAACTGAACATTTCACTTAAGTTTCATGATATTCATTCCAGGGGTTCAGAAGATATGAACTGGACATTGAGTCAGCCATGTTGGAACACAAGTTCTGCACGACAACTTGATGGGGAGAACATTGACTTAAGTTTCATGAAATTTGTTCTAGGGGTTGAAAAGTTATAGACCGGACACAAAGCATGCAACTTTCATGAAATTCCTTCAAGGCTTTTCATAAAACACCACTGGTGACCTTGAAATTGAGGTGGCCATGTTGGAACATGGGTTTTGCACATCGTCTTGATGGGGAGAACATGACTAAAAGTTCATGAAATGCCTTTCAGGGTTGAAAGACGGATGGACGAAGATCATTCCTATATCCCCGTACGTCTGGGAATAACCAAGAGTCATCAAACTTCTGTCATTTTATGTGATGATTATCGGATTTATTGGATTTATTTAAAGCGGCATTACTTCAATTTAACACGCTCTTGTATGAAATATTACATGTATTTGGAACTATTACTGCAGCATTAGCATTAGTACAGGCTAAAATAAATTTGGTCCGCGCGTCTAAAAGCGAAAGTAGGATTTCCGAAACGTCACAGAAATCGAGATGGCGCATAAAGTGAACGCTTCATTAAAAATAGGTGCTAAATATAGCTCAATTATATTTAGCTTATTAAAAGTTCGTTAACTATAATTTAACATTATCATTGAAATTCAAGTCTGTAAGAAAGAATTCAATCAGACCTTTTGTGTTATGTTAGAGAGTTTATAAATTGGAGTCTATATGGACAAATATGATTTTTTCCATAATGTATTCTTACTTAAGTTTAGGACTGGGGCTTCAATAGAAGATGATTGCAAATTGTATTTTGAAGTAAAAGGTCATGATTACTAGGGGTGTTTAATGTCTAAAAGATCAGTCTTCAAACTTATGGATGATTGGACTGTTACAGTATTAAAGGAATCACTGGGTCAAATGTTAAGGTCACAAGTCCATTCTTAGTTAAGAACTATAGTCACATAGGCTTAAAACTTAACAGGATCATTGGGCTCCTTAAATAGATAACCAGTATTGTTTTTTTGGAGTCAGAGGTCAAGGTGACAAGAGTTGTGAAGATGAAATTCATTTCTTGTTTAGAACCTTGTATACAGTCTTCAAACTTTACAGGACGATGGTATCCCTTAAATATTGTTTTTATGGGTTCACTGAGTCAAAGGTCAAGGTCACAATGGCTGTGAAATTAAAGTCAGTTTCTGCTCCATATCTCGAGAACCCTTCAACACAGTCTTCAAACTTTACAGAATGATTTAGGATCAAGGGTCATGGATACATATCCAACTTATCATTAGTGATTTCCTGCCTATTACTATGCAAAGGTGCCAAGGCTAGTAAGTTACATATTGTATTTGGTTTGCTATGATTAGTAACTGTTACAAGTTCAAAAAACAATGCATATACCTCATACATTTTCTTATTATAAATACTTTCCAATATGAGCATTTATCAAGTCGATGAAATATTTCAAATAAGTGATCAAGATAACATGGTATGCCTTCAATGGCTGAATGTAGGGACGTTCCATCTAGGCTTTCTGTCCTTGGAAAAGGTTATATGCCTAGCCAGATCATACAGACCTATGCAGACATTTTGAAGTTGTGGTATTATTAATCAACATATGTATTTCATGGTCCAGTATTTTACACTAACTGTTTGAAACAATCATGCAGGGGTAAATAGTGGACATTTTTGTTGTATGTTCACATGTCTACTCTTTAAGCTGCTGACTTACTGAGATATCATTAAATTTCAAGGATCTTTAATGTTTTTGGTTTTCGCGATATGAAAAATGTGCAAAATCAAACCCAAGCAAAATCAAACCACTGGTTGGCTGAATATATACATGAATATTTAAGAATTTTTCAACTGCACAAATTTATGCACTCACCAAAATGCCATTTCATCTTCGGGAAATTTGATACCCACAAAATTAAATGATACTACAGTATTGATTTACATAATAGAACTTTGATTTTTGAATGTCATCAGTAAGTGCATGAACAATAGTATATCTAACAACAACAAATAAAATCAGATTGCCTCTCATAGCTTTAGAAGTACCGGTAATTGTCCTATTGACACAATACATAGAATACATTGTTTTATAAAGCTGTGTCTGAAAACAAGAGAGTGATAATTCAGTTATTTTTTTTATTGTTATGCCTTCAGTTGGCTTAAACCTGAAACTTAAAAGTTGCTAATAGCTTTGAAAATATATGTCAAGGACTGTTTTGTTACATAATAATATCAGAGAATAATTTCAGGTTGTACATTTCCCTGCCCTGTGGTTTGTAGCTGGGAAGATGGTTTACTAGATCTTATTTGTTGATGTTGTGCAGCAGCTGTACTCTGGCAGAAACCAAAGGTAACTGTAAAACTTGTGTGGTAATTAAAATATTTATATATTGGATCAAAATTGCAGTTTAACACTTCAACTCCAAATCACTGTAACTTCTGTTGTATACTTAAGTATAATTTTAATTCAAATGCTGGACATATTGCGTTTTTCAGACATAAATTTGTTTTCACAAAGTGTTCATGTGCCTATAAAGAAAAAAATAGTATTGGAAAAAATACCAGTTAGTCTAGTCCCCATTTTAATTTTTATGTTCCCCGAAGAAATTAGGGGGAGCTTATAGTTTCCAGGTTGTCCGTCCATCCGTACTTCCGGCATTCTTCATAACTTTTTATTTGAAGTCGGATTTTAAAATTATTTTACAGAAATGATCACCATAATGAGATGGCATGTTGCACACAACATTTGGGTCACTACCTTGAAGGTCAATGACACAGCATGACCTTGTAGCAAAATCTTGTCTGGCCCATTACTCTGTTATACTCTGATTTTAAAATCATTGCACAGAAATGAGCACCATAATAATACGACATGTTGCACGCAACATTTGGGTCGCTTCTTTAAAGGTCAAGGTCACATAATAACCTTGAAGTAAAATCGTGTCTGACACATAACTTCTTTATTTGAAGTAGGATTTTAAAATTATTTGACATAAATGATCACCATAATGAGACAATGTTTCACGCACAACATTTAGGTCAAGGTTACAGCATGACCTTGTAGCAAAAACATGTCAGGCCTATAACTTTGTTATTTGAAGCCGGATTTTAAAATTATTTTGCAGAAATGATCACCATAATGAGATGACGTGTCAGGCGAAACATTTGGATCGCTACCTCACAGGTCAAGGTCACAGCATGACCTTGAAGCAAAATTGTGTTCGGTCGATATCTTTGCATTAACTTAGTTACTTTCATGAAACTTTGTATGTGACTAGTGAACAATATAGTTATAAGCACTTGATACATCAGCATACTGCAAAACTTGTTTTGTTTTGTTTTTATGCAGGATTTCAGTTTGACACAAATTAAAGATTGTTGATGCAGAAAAACAGATTCCAGCCAAGCTACAAACCAGAACAAAGCTCCAGCAAAGTACACTTACATACAGATTTCATATAATGCAAGGGTAAGAAGATATGATTACATACAACATAATATCAACGTTCTGATATGATGTGGCAGTGCTAACTTGTCCTGGTGAATAATAAGGCAATCCCAAATTTTAGGGATGCTAACTAATTATTGTGTCGCCTGCGGTAGCAGGTAGACACATAGGGATCCTATTGTCCGTCGGTGTCGGCGTCGTCCGGTAGTCCCCAAGTTTTAACATGAAACTTAATGTGGCCTATAACTTTGAAAGTACTTGTCCTTTTCACTTCATACTTGGAATATATCATCAGCATGAACACAGCGATCCATGACAACAAGAACGATAACTCCTCTTTCACTTTTTTATGAGTTATGCCCCTTTCAAATGCAACTTTAACATGAAACTTAATGTGGCCTTTAACTTTGAAAGTACTTGTCCTATTCCCTTTATACTTGGAATATATCATAAGCATAAACGCAGCAATCCGTGACAACAAAAATACTAACTCCTCTGTCACTATTTTATGAGTTATGCCCTTTTTAAATGCAACTTTAACATGAAACTTATTGTGGCCTATAACTTTGAAAGTACTTGTCCTATTTGCTTCATACTTGGAATATATCATCAGCATGAACACGGCTATCCGTGACAACAAGAACGATAACTCCTCTTTCACTATTTTATGAGTTATGCCCCTTTCCAATGCAATTTTGACATGAAACTTAATGTTGCTGCTGATGGGTGGGTTGGAGTTATTTCACCAAGACAATTTGTACTTGTCTTGTGATACGAGAACCTGTTGGGGCAAGTGTGAGGTTGGTGCACCCTAGAACCTGGTTTAAACCCCCAGTGGCAATTTGATTTGCCACTGACCGTTCCAAGGCGGTAACCCCTCGGGTTCTCATTTTTGTTTTTTGTTAGTGGCGTCCTTTTTATGCCCCCGGCATCTAGTGATTGAACCGTCCGTCCGTCTTTCCGTCCGTCCGTACGTCCGTCCGTCCGTCCGTCCGTCCGTCCGGTTAACATTTTTCGGCAAGTTGGATATTTCTCAATTTCTACAAAGAGCATTGGCATAAAAGTTTATACACTTACTTAACAGTTCACAGGTCATGACCCTAACAAGTTACATAACTCTGGGTACCTTATTTCTGGTGTTATCTCCCCTTTTTGTATTTAAAAAAATGGTTAACCTGTTTCGGCAAGTTGGATATTTTTCCATTTCTACAAAGATCATTAGCATGAAAGTTTACAAACTTACTATACAGTGCACAGGGTATGACTCTTAACAAGTTACATAACTCTGGCTATCTTAATTCGGGGTTTTCTCCCCTATTTGTACTTAGAGATAAATGGTTAACATTTTTCGGCAAGTTGGATATTTCTGAATTTCTACAAAGAGCATTGGCATGAAAGTTTACACACTGACTTAACAGTTCACAGGTCATGACCCTGACAAGTTACATAACTCTGGGTACCTTATTTCTGGTGTTATCTCCCCTTTTTGTACTTAGAAAAATGGTTAACCTGTTTCGGCAAGTTGGATATGTTTCCATTTCTACAAAGATCATTAGCATGAAAGTTTACAAACTTACTATACAGTGCACAGGGTATGACTCTTAACAAGTTTCATAATTCTGGCTATCTTAATTCGGGGTTTTCTCCCCTATTTGTACTTAGAAATAAATGGTTAACATTTTTCGGCAAGTTGGATATTTCTGAATTTCTACAAAGAGCATTGGCATGAAAGTTTACACACTTACTTAACAGTTCACAGGTCTTGACACTGACAAGTTACATAACTCTGGGTACCTTTTTTCTGGTGTTATCTCCCCTTTTTGTACTTAGAAAATGGTTAACTTACTTCGGCATGTTGGATATTTCGCAATATCCACAAAGAGATCTGGCATTAAAGTTTACACACATACTTAACAGTGCACAGATGATGACCCTTACAAGTTACGTAAGTCTGGCTACCTTTTTTCTGGGATTATCTCCCCATTTTATACTTGGATAAACGGTTAACTTGTTTTATTTGATTTTTGCCCTTTTTTTTCTTAGAAATTAGAATGAAGACTTAGAAATTATGGTTAAAGTTTCAATGTTAGTGTTTTTCTAAGGTAATGCTATAGAAAAGGTTTAAAACAGATGTACTTAACATACTTTGATAAAAGTGTTGAGTGGTTACTATACTATACTATACTATACCATACCATACCATACCATACCATACCATACCATACCATACCATACCATACCACACCACACCACACCACACCACCACCACACCACCACCACACCACCACCACCACCACACCACCACCACACCACCACCATACCACCACCACCACCCCCAACCACCACCCCCCACCACCACCACACCACCCCATTTCACACCACCACCCCCCCCCCCCCACACCACACCACCACCCCCCCACTACTGTCAACAACATCGTCAACAACACCACCAACAACACCACCAACAACTTCGTCAACAACACCACCAACAACACCATCAACAACACCACCACCAACAACACTACCACCAACAACAATAGCATCAACAACACCAACAACCAACAACAATAACATCAACAACTGACAACACCAACAACAACACTGACAACTACACCAACAACAACATCAACACCACCAACATTACCAACACCAACAACAATATTAACAACAGCAACAACACCCACACCACCAACAACAGTAACCAGCATACCATACCTTACTATACTACACCAAACCCCACTACATCACTATAGGTGGGCAGGGATAGTGGGTTGATGGGTGTGGGATTGGGGGTGTATGGACTGGGTTGTGTAAACCCTCTAAAAATAACTACAATAATAAAGTAACTGTAATTTATTGATTTCCTAACTTGGATTAAGAAACTTTTGTTCGTGTGTGTGTGTGTTGGGTGTCATAAACTCCTGAATCACTCCCCAGTTTAAATGAAGCCCAGTTTTAAATGTGCTTAAATATGTCTGATTTCGAATAGTCAAGCCTGCATTTGTATCCAACTGGCTCTTGTTATGATAAATTCTTTTCATGTACAGGTTCTGGCACCAGATGGTTATTTTCATTATTTAGAACTAACTTGTGATTTTAGTTGCAGTTTTAACACTGAGCTATCATTTAAAATTTGTATTGTTACAAACTTCGCTACCGGGGGCATATGTGTTTTCCGAACACAGCTTCTTGTTGAAACTGATTATTTTATTAACCATGCTCTCTCCCCCCCCCCCCCCCCTCTTCTTCTTGACTGTGTGGGGAGGCTGTTTTTTTTCTGAATGTGGCGATTCCTGATATGCATATTTCACCTTTTTATAACTTTGAAAGTACTTAAGTTTTTTAAGTTATGCCCCTTTCCAATGCAACTTTAACTTGAGACTTAATGTTGCCTATAACTTTTAAAGTACTTGTCCTATTCACTTCATACTTGGAATATATCATCAACATGAACAATGCCATCTGTGACGACAAGAATAATAACCCCAGTTTCAATATTTTTTGAGTTATGCCCCTTTCAAATGCAACTTTAACCTGAAACTTAATGTTGTCTATAACTTTGAAAGTACTTGTCCTATTCACTTCATACTTGGAATATATCATCAGCATGAACAATGCCATCTGTGACGACAAGAATGATAACTCCAGTTTCAATATTTTTTGAGTTATGCCCCTTTGAAATGTAACTTAAACATTAAACTTGATGTTGCCTGTAAAATAGAAATACTTGTTCAATTCACTTTATACTTTTAATAACTGAATGCAATTTATATGACATGTATGTTCAGTGGTTTAGTATTGAAATCAACTTAAATAAAATATTTTTATTATATATGATTAAACATAGGCCCACATTTCAACTTTTTCCATGCAGGCGACACATGTGTTCGCGGAACACAACATTCTAGTTTGTACAAATTTCAGTTGTTTAGTATTATACACAAAAACATAATTCCATACAACTTCAGTGTGTGTATGTAAATTTGCAAAAACAATTAAGTTTGTGCCATAATGAATTACCTATATCTGATATACCTTGGATCATAACCAACACTAACATTCACATGGTTATGCAGTGCTGTATAGTGGTTTTAAAATATTTCGCCTTTAGTGTTGTTAGTAATTACTGGTCTCAAGTGATGGTGGGGAGTACTTTGCAGTATAATGGAAACTGAAAAAGCATACTCCATTAGAATAAGACAAATTCTTGTCATAGTTAATATGTATTTTGCAGCTGGACTGTGTACAATGTATTGATGTGTTATGTTGATGAACATGTTTTGCATGAGTTGATACAATAAAGTAAGCCATCATTCAGTATGATGTTAACATGGCTGTTCCAATAGCTAATTAGCTCTCCCAAACAGCCATGAAATCTCAAATTCTTATTAAGATTTTTGACAAAAATGAGGATATTTTGGAATTTTTTGTGTTAATTTGAGAATGAAAAACATTTGGATTGCTGTCCCCAGTTAAAGTGAATATAAAGCCCTGCTGACCTTTTTGGTGAGTGAAGATCAAAATTAATTTTCTTGTCTATTTACAGAATTAAGGTGTTTTGCCTTCCTTGGATTATTGATACAAGGTACTCCCTGGACAGAAGATCAATGATGCAACCAACAAAAAGTGATGCCCAGTGGTTGGTAACCCTGTTTAATACAGTAATTGTGTATGGTTATCTTAAATACTGCATACATTTGGCTAAATATTCTTTGAAATTTCTGCATATTTGTCATAATTTTTATTATATTAAGCATTATAAAACTTCTGTATTGATAGCATTTGGGGAATGAATAGGGAGTCTGTCTAGTGGGTTTTTTTCGTCATTAAGATCTGGATAAATATAACGTTGAGCACAATTGCCATTACATGTACTTTTATTTAAAAAAAACAGTAGAATAACATGTACAAATTCATTTATAATTTTTCAGAGACAGCTCCAGCTGAAGATTTTTGGCTACAAACTTTACATTGAAAGTGCTACTTTCACAATTCAAGACAATTTGAAATTCCTGGACAAGACAATTTGAAATTCCTGGTCAAGACAATTTGAAATTCCTGGTTATTCAACCACGTCAAGATCCATCCCGATTCAAGAGTCATGTGTCAGTAAAGAAAATTGGGAGTAGAATGGGAAAAAAGCCAAGTACACAGGATGAATGATGTTTCACACAATTTAAAAAGAAAAAAAATGTGTTGTCTGCCAGAACTGAATAAGCATCTACATTTTCAGTGACACCATTAATTTGACCCCTGGTTAACAGATCAGAAATCAGATACAATATGTTTAAATGAAGAAGAGAAAGCAATAAAAAAACTGTTAAAAAATTGAAAACGTGTTAACTATGTATTGAACATTTACATAGATCTAGCTTGATGATGTAATGTTTGAATTGAAATTTAAGTGAATATTTTGATTATTAAGTTTGATTGTTTAACAAAATATGTCACTTTATTACTTTTGCCAATGAAATCATTATTAGATCACACAAATTAAGAGTCTTAATGCATCTCTATTGTATTCTTTTCTGCAAATTATAAACTTTTCTCTGTTAAATGATTTTGAAACAGCGGATTATCACTTCTATTTTTATTGTTCTTTTCAAACTGCTTTTAAAGCTTGTACCCATACAGGCATTATCACATTTAGAAAATGGGTTCACCATTGAGATGACATCATGACATAGTGTTATAAACAAACATTGTGGTGCCATTTCATTAATTGTCAATATAAAGCAACATATTTATATAAGTGTTAAATAGAGGATATCTATTTTTACCATTGAAAGATAGAAACAGATTTCACTAAATTTTGGATAATGCATATTAACCCATGGATACTTGATCATAAATGTAAATTTTGGTGCACATTCTGTTATAAATCCTTCTATCTTACTCTGGTAAAAATAAATATATTTTCTACTTCATTTAAATATCTTTTTAATTTCTATTATTTACTTCTTTTAGGTATTATTGTGTTAAACATATTTGCAGTTTTTTTTATAACTGGATTAACAATATCAGATTAATTTTTAGTTTTGTCACCCTTTCCAAGAAAAAGCGATCATATGGAACTGCTTTATCTGTCTGTGTTTCTGCTCATCATGAAAACTTTATATTGGTTATTACTTTTCTTTTTTTAAATATTACTTAATCCAACTTTCAAATTCTATTGCTTATGACATCAGGGTCATAATGATGCCAACATATTCAGGGTTGATAGAAATTTGCCCCTTTTTGTATTTGGATTTTGTCACAAAAAGGTTGTATATTAGTTTACAATTTCTTAACATTACTTCTTAAAGATTTCAAGTTATATTGCTTTTGATAACAGGGTAATGATGGTGCTAAAATGTTTAGGTCAAGGTCACTTTGGATTTTAATTATGACAAAGTAACAGAGGGTCACAAGTGTTTAACTGAACATCCATCTTGTTTATTATAAAGTTACATTTAATATATGTTTAAAGAGTTTCTTAAAGAGCATTTCCACTGATTCCATAAACTCTTTGTCAGTAATTGGACATTATGGAAATCTAGTTCATGCATCATTGCTGTTATTCTTGGTGTATAATTGCTTGTGGATAAGTAGACAATAATGTGCATTATATTCTGTATATACATCTAAGAATGATCTTATGGCAGAAATGAGGGAATGAAATAGTTTTTCCATTGACAAGTACTCATCAGTAAATAAATAGCAAATTTGTTAAACTTTTTGCCGGCTGATGAACCATATTTAAATTTACTTGTCATATGATTTTCAAGTTATCAATAGCATACTGTAAGTTGTAATATTATAGTAAAGTAGTTCATTCATCATCCAAGATAGTCCAGGTGTATGTCGTATTGTTATAATTCTGTACTTCTATTGGCATCTATTTTTAACAACCAACTACTAGTCTGTTGATACGTTGATTTTGTTGTAAATGCATTTTTTTTTGTTACATCATGACATGATATATTATTAGCTTTGTGAATGGTAAAGTATGAATAAAGATTACATTAAACAAGTTTTGTTGTACCTGATTTTGAAATTTTCTTTCCAACTTCTTTGGCTTAACTCTTTGCTTAGTGGATATATGTCTTAAATCATGTGCAAACAATATAGATCCATATCAGTCTGCATACCTGTGCAATCTGATCAGGATCTACAATACATGATCCGAAATAACCCTGCATAAATATAAAAGCAACAAGTGTAGTCTTGATCATACTGCATGGATTCGGATACCTATCTGGATCATCACTCCAGGCAAATGGAATACAAATCATATCCACGGAGGTAAAAGCGGATTTGGTTCAGTCAGATTAATTAAAACTACTATAACAAGTCATGTCAGTCCGGTCATCCTTCATTGGGCATCTCGGAGTGAATGGGAGCGTATTGTTAAGCGTTTACAATTTGTACTATACAGTACAGTTTCACGAAATTCTGGTATATATCCACAAATAGAAATACTGTTGAATGGCAATAATAAGGTAAGTGTGACGCCGCAATACTTGTCTTCTATATAACTCATCCGATTTTTAAGAAATGGGCCTAACAGTTAAGATGTTAGAAACCAAAACGTTTTATAATGTGCAATCAGTGTACAATATCCCTTTGCATGTCCCTGTCCATCACATATCGAAAATCATCAAAGGTTTGAGTCCTGCAAAGAAGTAAACCTCCGAAAATTTGGCAAACCAGAGCGTAAAACCTACATGATACTTGTAGTCTCCCGACCACCAGCTTCCCCATTTCGTAGTTCTTGTTTAACGTTTGAAATTAAAATGATTATAAAGTACAGTTAAAAACATTATATTTTGGGTTAGAAGCTTCTTCCACTCCACCAGCGAAGTTGAGAACTTTGGTGTTGTGTAGCACCAGGATTTTGTTTTGAATCAGGAATGATAAGCGTATGCAACTTACTGAAGAACATGGGTCATGTTTACTTATTCAACTTAATAGTTACAAGTGAACATATTGTTGATGTTTTTTTTTGTTTCTTCAACCATTTAAATTTACTCCATATATATCGCATCTGCGACCAGTGTAGATCTAGATCAGCCGGCACATCCATTCCATCAGATTTGGATCTGCTTTGTTCGCACCCTTGGTCAAACATATCATAATGAATATATAAGGGATAGTGTAAATCCAGCTCATGTCGTATGAATGTGTCGACAGATCTGGATCTACATTGTTTGCCCATGGATAACAGCCATATCCCATGGGATAAAGGGTTTAACTTGAAGACAGTGAAGAAGGGTTAACTTGAAGACAATGAGAAAATTCAATGAAACTTTCGGGACATATAGGTAGCAAGATTTTCATAAATAAATGGTAACATTTAAAACAAAAACAATATCAAAATAGGACCAAGACGAAATGCCTTAATTTGCGAAAAGCTATATTTGTGCCTCAAGCTGGGCCGTTTCATTCCCTTGTACTTGTCTGTTATGAGTACACCGATTTATTGTAACTGAAAGTGGACATTTCCAAATCCCTGATAAAGATTAACTTTATCCCTGATTATTGTACATCGCAGTTAGATACCTCGGTGTACTTCTTGACTAGTTTCATTCTATGAGATACCACATAACTAAGCCACATAAGTCAGTCGCTATTAACTCGGGTTGAACATTTTATCCTAAGAATCGGCGTTCTTTATATTATAGTAGATATTCGACAACAGTTGCACACTGAATTGTAACCGTCAAATTGAACTGGAAAAATACTTTTGAATTTTCCACCCACAATATTACTCATTGAAATTGCTACTTTATGACAATGCAGGTGTATTCATTCTATTTTAAAATAGTTTAATTGAACTGCTTAAATATCACCATTAATAAGCGTGAACTTAATTTTTTTTTTAAATAGTTTATATTTCACAACTTAATTAGTTCGCCATCGGAAGTTTTTCTGTATAACATCTTCAGTACACTGAACATAAGGTCGTCTCTGTACGACACGTACCGGCTTTTCCAGGAAATTTAAAATACGTCTTATTTCTGTAGAAAATTATTTTAAATAGAAACACTGAAATTTCACATATAAGTACGATTTTTTGTACAACTGTGCACGAGCATTGACCAATGAAATTGCTTAGTTATTATCAAAAGGAACCGTGTTGACGCGAAAACATATGACAATTTTGTATGTTTGACTTTAGTCTGCGCATGAGTCTATTTACACGAGTACAAGATTACTGTATGATCCATGTCAGACTTTAAAACAAAGTACTTGTAAGCCATCCCGCTATTGAGACAACATATTACAGACGTATTTAATGAATATTCAATAATAACATTGTGATGGCCCGATTTCACATGCTGACCACTTTGTACAGTAAAATGCCAGATAAAAAAGCCACTAACGTCTAACGTTATACTTAATGACATGCAGTCGTTAGGGTAGTTGTTTACATGAAATCCTCCTTCAAAATCAAATGCATGTTCAAATGTATGATTTTCAACAGTGTTATTATTATTATTATCATCATTATTAAAAGTTACAATGTGTGATACTGGGAAGGAAGTTAATGACAATTGTACTGAAAGAGTACCTTTTTTAGGTATGGAATATGCATTTTTGTCGGTGTTACTGATGGGGAAAATATTGTAGTTTTTTTTGTACTAGATGGTGCTGACAAGGCCTTTACTGTTGTCAGGTCTTTTAAGTCAGTGGTACTCGAAAGGCAGTTTTCTAATCAGTTATTGTTTAACCCTTTCACCATAATACACGTAAAGATATGGCATGGGCGAACAATGTAGATCCAGATCAGCCGGCACATCTGTGCCATCTGATCAGAATCACACTGCTTTTAGGTTATATCTGACCAAAAAGCACAGTGCAAATCCTGATCAGAAGGCAAGGATATCCCAGCTGATCTGGATCTAGACCGTTTTCTCAAGCAATTAAAGGCATAATATATATGGAGGAAAGGGTTTAAATATTCATTTAAGTCAAGATATTGTTGACATGGTCCTGGAGAGCTTTTTTTGTTTCCTGCACTTGTAGTTAAACATTGCTGTTTACTGTGGAATTAATTTAAGGATAACTCTGTTCAATGCTTCGGGTCATTCTACTTACAAAATGTATTAAAACTTCATGATCCTTTAAACTAGACAATAGTTAAATAATACAACAAACACAGCGACTGCACTTCATATATGTATTTTATATATACACTTAAAAAAATATTTTACCAATACAGAACAGATACACAAAATTGATAATAAGTGCAAAAAAATAGGTGTAAAAACAGCGTAAAATGAACCAACAAGAGCAAATTTTACATTAAATTATTTGCACCAATTTTATACGAGGCTAGACTGATGGGTTGATTTGTGCAAACACTATCAAAATGGTAGTATTATCTTGTTTTATGGTTTGCTTTAAAATTGCATTCACTGTGTTCCAAAAACCGATAACAACCAAAGATTTTTTGTACTGTATGAAGTTTTAAGTTTTCCAACCTTTTTGTCTACTAATGATTATGGAACTTAAGCTAAGTTTGACTGCAATGTTATGACAACATTTTGCCGAGCAAACAATTCTATTTCTTCAAACGAATCAAGATGTGATTCTTGACTTGTAATTATACACTTCTTTGGTAACAAATCTACAGGATTTCACAATACAACATACTTGTAATTTATTGTGCAATACTATTCTACAGACCTGTTGCAAGCTGTCAGAGCCTTTTTAAATCACCTTTCATAAAAACCAGTAATACTGTAGAAGGTATAAATGATGTTACAAATGTTGTTTTTTTATAATATATCGAGTATTTCCAGTGTTTCTTCGGCATGAAAGTATTAAAATATGTCTCATTAACATGCCAGATACAAATAACATAGCTCAATGCATATTAAAGTTATGAGCTGGAAAAGCTTTCACACAAGATTTGACCCCTGTAACTTCAACATTTAAGATAGGGACGTGGGGTTTGCGCACAACACTCTGTCTCATTGAGGTTTACATTAATGTCATATATAAACAAAAATACTCAATGTATGGACAATGTCTGATCTGTCCTTTGACCTCTGTGACCTTAACCTTCGAGATGGAACCAGGGGTTTGCCCGTGACATTCCGTCTTGTTTAGGTCAAAATTCATTACCCCTAACAAAAGCAAATATTTTGCATAAAAAACATGGTCTTATTTGAAATATTTCAAATACAATATGAAGATTCTATTTAATTTTATAAGATATTCCAAGTAAATAGACACCATTTACTCAGATTTATAACAAGAAAACATGTAATTAGAATAAAAATGTCATGCTGAAAGTCAATTCTGACCACAAGACTGTTCATGATAGTGGTGCCAAGTGTTGCTAATCCACTGTAGATTTGCTAAAAGATGTTCCCCAGCCTTTGTCTGGATTCAGCTTTACACTGGTCGGTATTATATGATCTGAAGGCATAAAAAAAGCTGTCGAAAGCTGACTTTTTCAATGCATTTGCAGTCAAGATTATTTCATGCAGATGTATGCTTCTTGAAAAATGCTGTCTATTCAATATTGCTGACAATATTTCCTCATTCATCAAGATTGTTACTCGACTTTTGATTAGCAGGAATCTGAAAGAATAAAAGATAACATCGGTCTGAAATCACATTTTCTTTATATATATAATAAATAATTGCAACATACATAACCTTGAACAATAATTTCAACATGTGTAAGTCATTTATGAAGTCCTTTTGTGCAGAAAATTTTACCTTAAATCAACCTTATTTTGTCAAAAGGTTATAGAGTTACATTACTTTGCGTGGATCAAAACTGTAGTCATTGTAATTGATAGAGTACTGAAACCTAAATTACAGGTATTTCACCAGTAAATATATTAAAGATGTTCTAACCCAAAGATCATAAAACTGATATTTGAGACCAGCCTCAAATCGTAAGCATCTGATAGGCTGCATTATCTACCAATCGCCTTTTCAGCCAATCAAATGTTTGAGATTTGAGACTGGTCTGCAGATTCAGTTTTATGATCTTGGGCCTATATCTTTGTCCCTATTAAGCAGAAGAGAAAGAGAATCAGTCAAACTGATTATTTCTCCTGAACAGGAAGTGTAACTTGTTGACCGACAAAGGAGGGTCATTGAATCCAAACACATGGCTGTTGAGAAATAGTTTGGTGATAAATCTTTAAAGAAATTAAATGGTTGATAACTCTGGACAAAGTTTTTGTACAGACAACAGGTAGACATACAGAGAAGACTTTATGACCCTGAGAGAGTCTTTAAAAAGTCTTGAAAACAGTTTACATCATTACATTTGCAATATGTCTAATGGAGATTTGGCGCACTAGTAACATATTACCCTGTACTGAATTCTAAAAAATCCACAATTGCCTAGGAACTTTTTTGGACAACCTTGTACATTGGCTGTGTTATTGGAGGGTATCTGTTTTAGATTGTCAGCCTACATTGTTGTTTTCTGCTAATTTCAATTATTATTCCAAATTAAATGGCTTCCATTAAGAGAAATTTGAATTAATTTCTGCCATAGTTTTGCATGTTAATTTATATTTAGTCTTGTCTACATTTAAATTACCAAATTCATTATGGGTGTCTGTTAAGGAAGAAACACAGAAACATTTACAACACAGACAAGACATAGGAACAGGTTAAGGGAGAGCTTGTACAAGACATTGGTTCCATCACTTTGTAAAGAAAAATATGACTTGAAAGGCAAGACACTCTAAGGTATTTGAACCACTTACCCCAAGTATGATGGTGAGCAAGTGAATAGTCTCAAAATGTGAAATATTTAGATAGAATAATCAGAATACCTTCCATACAACCATCTTTGAAGAGAATTATCAATCAGCATTCGTTATCTTGTGACAACATTACAGCACAGTCTTCAATAATCTGAAATTTTAAAAAATGAGTATCACAACTTTACTTAAATGACTGATATATATGTACATATACTCACAACAGAACCTGATACTGACAATAATAACTTTTCAAGAACTGGTACTTGAGAGATCATGTACTTAAAATAGACCGTCTCCCTGGCCTAGTGGTTAAGGCATCCGCCTTGGGAGCGGGAGGTCAAAGGTTCGAATCCCACCAGGGGTTCGTTCTGATACGGCCGGTTGGTGAGCCGCCAGATAGTTAAAGAATGGTTACCGTATGCCTACCTGCCTGGTGCCTGGCATTAAAAGGATAGGACTCGGGAGTTACAAGCGCAATAGAAAAAGGTGTCTCATAAGTCAGAAATGGCTGGCCCTTTCAATAGGGGTGACACTATAATAAACAAACACTACCTTTACCTTAAAATATTTTCATTTCAACTACTTGTGCTTTACCCAACATGTATTTTACCACCCAGAAGGTCCACAACAGACATGATATGATCTTCACCTTTTATTATCAGTGAATTTAGACTTGCCATTTTTGACAGCAATTTGTTTTGAAGAAACAATACACACTGAGCAATGAATGGAGGTCTTTTCTATCTTTAAAATCATTTTTATCTATTAAATGAGGCAACAAAGTAATAATTTACCATCCCACTGCTGTATGCTGAAGTGTTGGATGAATACACCAGGCATGTAACAGTCTAAGTGTACTGGGCAAAACCATCAATTCCAGAGATACACGTATGACCATCAGCTTTTTTCAGTAATCTGCAAGCAATAAAGAAGAATCAAGCCCTCTGCCACTGAACAGACAGATAAAACATCACACAATGGCTCTGTTGTACATAAGGATATTTACTAGGGTATATTCAACTTGCATGCTGGATCTGAAAACTGGTTGTTGTTTTTTTCATTATCAGGGAAGGAGCTGATGCCCTTAAAGTTGGGAAAAAATAGCACAATTTGTCACTTAAATGGGATAAAAAAAAACAACTGATAGGTAATTATTTTGACAAAAACTGCACGATTTATAAATAGATGAAAAGGGAACTTTGAAAGCTGACGAACAGGACAAATATGAAAATATTGCAGGCTCAATTTCATTGAGCCTGTTCATGGACAGTGATGGAAATGCATATTACTGCCCACGTATATTTGCCCCTGGTTGGACAACTCAATATTTACACCAATAAATCTGAATGGAAGTCCTGTAAATGACCCCTAGTAGAAAAGAAAAACAACCGATGTATGCTCCCAGAAGTATGTTGACGACACAGAAAAGGTGCTTTAATAGAATTGTATCATATGTAGCTAAGTCATATGGTGATAAGTGAGTAACACAAGCTGTTAATTGTTGCCCAGCTTACATTATGTGAATTTCCACTAGCAAGTTGATTCCTATACAAAGTTTAGTTGATGTCAATATTAAACTATTCAGATAGAAATGGTGCTACAATAGGCTGTATGAGCATGTCCAAAGTTGTAGAACTTCAGCAACAAGCTTATGATAAAGGTGAAGATTCACAAACATTTTAATTGGATTATAACCAGAGGTTTCTAAGAAATAGGGCCAAAAATTATGGTGCTATTTTATTTGCTTATAATTCTAATGGCCATAATTCTGACAAAAAACCATAAACTCAAAACATGTTTGATAATCTGATACATCATGGTTCCCATATAGTTTAATGAGAAATAGCAGGAATGGTCCTCTATCATATTATACAGTAATTCAAAGGGCCATAACTCTGTGAAAAATCATTCAGCTAAAGCAAGCTGAAAATATCAACAACTCTTGTTAGTTAAGATTCCTATTGTCACTTAATGATTACAGGTGGTTCCTGAGTAATAACCAAGTAATAAATAGTAATATATAAAAAGTAAAAGGGCAATAAGTCTGCGATAAAAAAAATAATCAAACTGGAACTTGGTATATATCAAATTTTTCTCTTACTAGTGAAAATTCTATTGCAGTGTTAGAGAATTTAGTGGGTTGGACTGACAGACGCAACAATAATATGCTCCTGTGAACATTTTCCTAAAGTAAAAAGCCCTAGAATATTCTTGACAGCAATTAAATCATAACTTATCAAGTTTTGGCTCTTTAATTCTATAAAGCCATAATATCCTTAAATGGCCACCAGGACATCAAATTAAAGAAATTAAAGGTTAACATTTTAACAGTAAGTGAACAATGTAAGAACTAAAATAACATTCAATTTGTATATAAAACATCACCAAGTAAAAAATAAGTGTCAAGACTTAAAAATTGTTAACCTTTCCCCAAGCAATTTTATTATAGCTTTACTTTGACAAACATTTTGTTATGTTGTGACAGAAACTTCTTGACAATATTTTTGCAGACAAAAACTGATGGACTCGGTGTATTAAAGTCCACATCTAGACTGAAGTTTAGACATGTCTGCATTAAGTTCTGTTATAAATTCTGGGACTTGACATAATTTCCTTGACCATAAAATCAAAAGAAAAACATACCATACAAGAAGTGTAAGAGTGCTCCATGATAAAATCATCATAAGAAGAACATTTATCAGATAAAATCAGCAATCAACGTCGGGTTGTCAGCTAACTGGTACTGGAAACAATAATTCCTTACTAACAAGGCATGCATCACCTAAAAAACAACACAAAATTAAAACAATATAAGTAGAATTAATACAACAACCAAAATGGTCAAAATGAACAACAAGGCAGTCTGAAGGACAGCAATATCTCCTGTTGCATGAGGAATGTTGAAAATGTTATGGATTCTTAAAAGGAAATGTTAACTTAAAATTTGTTCAATTTTTGTATGAAAACTTATCCACACAAGTTTACCAATAATTTATCTGACAGTAAAACCCATGTCAGGAAGTTTCTGTGCATATAGATACCATCAGTAACTTGTTTCGCTTGCTGCAAAATCTTGCCAAAACCTTTGATCTCCATTTGTGGCATTGACCTCGCGCAAGCACAGTTGAAACACATGCTCTGCTCTGCTGCACACTGTCTCTATGATTTGAACATTTGACCAAAGTTTCATGAAATTCCTTCAAGGGGTTCAAAAATCATGGAGCCAACAGCAAATACTTGGCTCAAACCTTTGACCTCAACTTGTGACCTTAGCCTTGAACTAGCATGGTTGAAATATAGATTCTGCAAATCATCACAATGAAGTTAACATATTATTCAAGATTCATTACATTCCTTCCAGGAGCTTAGAAGTTATTTTAGTGGACACACAATACATGACTCAAACCTTTGACCACCACTTGACACTTGTGACCTTGACCTGAGCCATCGTTAAAACATTGGTTCTCTACATCGCTTCTATGAGGCATATATTTGACCAAAAGTTCATAATATTTCTTCCAGGGATTTAGAAGTTATGCAGCGAAAACAGAATACACGGTTCAAACCTTTGAACACCACTGGTGACCTTGAACTTAAGCCAGCCATGTTTGGACATGGGTTTTGCACAGTCTTTGGGTGAACATTTAACCAAAGTTTCATGAAATTCCTTAAAGGGGTTTTATAAGTTATCAAGCAGACATGACAAACAAGGTTCAAACCTTTAAACATATTGACCCTTTAGCCGGCTAGGTTGGAACATGGGTTCTACACATCGTCTTGATGAGCTGAAAATCTGACTAAAGTTTCACGAAATTACTTGCAGGGATTAAGAAGTTATGGAGAGGACACAAAATCTGCGAGGGAAATTTTTTCTATTGCCATCAAGAATTTAAATTAATAGTTTACTTCTCAACATCCTAATACATATGGATAGTGAAAAATTCTTACCTTGTATGAATTAGTGTGCCATATAGGAGACATTCACCCAGCAGACTTCAACATGGGTCTCAGCTAAACTCTCTACACACAGGCACAACCGCAATAAACTTCTTCACAAACCAAAGATCCAACTTTACTGAAATCAAACATATGAAGTATATTTAAGTGTCCTGTGAACTATTTTTAACATTTTCTTACAATATCTTCTTAATATCTCTCTTATCATGGTTTATAAAATACACAGAAATCTGGGATTTTTCAGCCTACTTTGAGAATAGGAAAATTTAATAGTACATGTAGTTACTGAGTAATATCTAAATAGAATGGACCAGAAAAACATATGTTAGTATCATTGTATTTTTGTCCAAAGCCACCCTAGTTGCGAAAATATACTAAAGAAGAATAAAGTGTTCAACAAGTCAGATTACAAATTAATGTATATTATGCAGTTTCAGGTACTTTCTGCAAAGTTATGCAGAATACTTATAAAATCATTGATACTATTTATATCTATAATGTTGAAAGAACTAACTCTGAAGGTCTGGAAAATAAACATTCTTTCATCGTGGACACTAAACAATTGCATTAAGTGGATGAAGGGAAGTAACCTATCAACTGTGTATTTTAATATATTTTATGCAATTTTTGCTGAAATTCTGGAAAAGACAGAGCTGAAACAATTGCAAGGCAAAGCGGGGTAATATACACCCGAAGGGTTGTATCAGAGGATGTGAGCAAAATTTAGACTGTTGAAGCCCAAACGATACAAGCATCAAAATGGTTCAATTAAAAAAATTGAAGTAATATATATAACTAGATGGGTGTTCAGTTGAACACTTGTGTCGCCCTCTGGTGCTTTCAGAATAAAAATGCAAGTACAAAAAGGGGCATAACTACATCACATGTGACCTTGACCTTAAGAATGTAGTATCGTCACGAGCCTATTGTCATAGGGAATATAATTTGAAAGTTTGATGAAGAAATATTAAGAAATGGCAAAGTTATAGCCAACGTTAAGTTTTCATATAAAGGGGAATTACTCCATCAAGTGTGACCTTGACCTAAAGAATGTGGTATTATCAGGAGTGTGTTGTTAAAAGGAGTAAATTTTGAAAGTTTGATGAAGAAATATTAAGAAATGGCAAAGTTTTTGCCATAGTTAAGTTTTTGTAAAAAGGGAAATAACTCCATCAAGTGACCTTGACCTAAAGAATGTGGTATCATCACGAGCGTGTTGTCATAAGGAATATAATTTGAAAGTTACATGAAGAAATATTAAGAATTGGCAAAGTTATAGCCAACATTAAGTTTTCGTGTCTAAGCTAAATATTAGTATAAAAAGGGGCATAACTCCAGAAAATGTGATGTTGACCTTGAGAATTTGGTATCATCTCAAGTGTGTTGTCATAAGTAATATAATTTGAAAGTTTGCTGAAGAAATATTAATAAATGGTAAAGTTATAGCCAACGTTAGTTTTTGTGACTGATGGACCGCCGGACTGACGGACGGACAAAGCAGTCCCTATGTATCGCCATTTCTTCGAAAGGGCGACACAAAAAACTAAGTCCCCACCCCAAAAATCCTAAACAGGTATAAAAATGTAAAAAAACAACAACAAAAATTGGAGTTACCATCCAATGCATATCTCTATATACCGGTAGTCATATGACACTTAAATCCTAAGTGTGACCTTGACCTTTAACTGAGCCATCCGGAATATGCAATCTGCATGTCGTCTCAATGTGGTAAACATAAGGGTAGGGTATCGTTTAAACCCTTCAGAGGGTTCAAGAGTTACAGGTACAATGCCGAAGGGAAACAAAGTCATATGACCATTTACCACTTAGTCTGAACTAGACCTTAGAGTGAGCCATCCTGAACACTGCTTCTGTAGGTCGTCTCAATGTCGTAAACATTTGTGTCAGGTTTCTTTGAAACCTTCATGGGGTTGAGAGCGAAAGGAAAATTAGGTCAAAATGACTCAAATGAACTTTGACCCCTAAGTCTGACCTTGACATTGAAGCGAGCCATCCTGAACATGGCTTCTGCATGTTGTCTCGAAGTGGTAAACATCTGTGTCAGGTTCTTTGAAATCCTTCAAGTTCAAGGATTCAAAAGTTATAGAGCGGAAGGGAAGTTGTTAACGGACAGACAGACAGACAACAAGACGGTAACATAATACGTCCCTTCGGGTGTATAAAAACCCTGTTAATGGACCACTTCTGCATTTGACCACTGAGTCTGACATGTTGTCTAGGTCTATGTAGACATAACCTGCCAAAATCCAATCTAAATAATATTGGAAGAAAAATGTCATGTTGTCAAATAAAAATCAGATCTGTTCAAATCAAGTCCATTTACCAGTAATTACTGATAGATCATTTTACACCACTGATATAAAATAAAGACCTTGGCATGCTCAAATTTCAAAAAAGTTTGAAATGTATCATATTCTGATTAAGAAGTGTTTATTGTAACTATTTTAATGTGGCGTTCACAATAAAAGAAAAGTTTCTAAAGCATTATTTTCTTGTTTGGAGTTAATTTTCTTTTGTGGTTGAAAGCTAAAGTTGTGCTGATAATTTCTAAAGGTTCAAAAACACTGCAGTAGTTGATAACCTTCAACAATGAACTTGATCATTTGTCCCTGTAGCTTTGTTTAAACCTTTTAATACTTCTTATAATTATGTATGTTTTAACATGTGTTAACCAGTGTAGATCCAGATCCAATCTGATTAAAATCACCTCCTGAAAACCGCTACGCCTGGGATTTCGATAGTTTTTGAAAACCAACCCCTGTTTAGAGTTTTCAAGGTTTCATAATCAGATGGTCATGAGTCATTTCTTGTTTTAAGTCATCAGATCCAACATGTTGTTATATCTGACTTAATTGAGATTGGATCCAGATCATGCCTTAAGATCTTAATAATAACATAATGAATCTAAAAACACATTGTAGATCCTTATCAGATGGGCATGCATGTGTCAGCTGATCTGGATCCATTCTATTAGTAATCACAATAAAGGTGTATCTATGGATTAAAGAATTATTTAATGCAGATGGAGGAATAAATTTTAATGTGACTCGATAGAAGATATTGTACCAGCTGCCTCGGAAGCCCAATAGGTAAAGCGTCAGCATGGTAAGGTTCAAGGTTGGAGGTTCAAATCCAGGTTGAAGCTACTCTTTTCCACCCAAATCTACCACATTGATATTTTCGACAGGAAGAATTACCCTTGAAGCTCCTTTAGGCAAAACAATCAACCCATACATGAACCTACCCTAGTGGACATTTGACAAGTAAATTTAATTGGAAATTCTCATGTAAGTGGTGTGGAATTGAGTAGGTTTCATAATAGGGGCCACGGTATCTCAATTGGTAGAGCATCAGCATGGTAAGCTGGAGGTCGTATGTTTAAATCCTGGCCGAGGCAACTCTTTGAAGTTTTAGTCTTTCCAACCCATATCTGCCAAAAATCTATCTGTCATCTTAATTTGGGATTTAGTCCCAAGTCTCCCAGCAACTTGCAGATAGAATGAGAAGTACCAATTTGTTAGTATCAACAAACGGCTTCATTAAATCACACAGGTTGAAAGGGATTTGGCAGGGAAGTGGTGGTATGGTAGTGGGTGGGGGCTGTTAATTGCAGTTTGCACGGCTAAATTACTGTAGCTATTTGAACCATACAGGCCCTGTTTCAGCGAGAAAAACCTCTTATATTAGTACTTAGTCAATTTGTTCAATCTCACTATTTAGAGGTACAGGGGCCTATTTCTCGCTGAAACTAGGTAGTCCAAAACCGGGTCCCTCTAGGCTCTATCCTCTGTCCCCATGCTTTGACCTGTTGACTTCGGTCTGGCAACTCTCGGGACGACTGTCATTCCTGACTATATTTATTCATATCAGTAAGAAAGAAAGATGTATGGTTAAAAACCTGTATTTATCAGCTGAAGAAATTTCAGAAAGATCGTTCACTTGTCTGATATTCGGGAGATCTAATCCTTGAATAGTGGGAGCCGCCATTTTTTTTCATATTTCCGTCGTCGGTCGAAGCGCATGCGCTCTAATGTATCTAAGTGTCTACTTTTTGTTATCTGCTAATAGCAGTTAACAAATCGCCTAAAAACACTAATAAATTTCTAGTACTAGTAGGCTAATAAACTTGGATCGGGTGATTCATCAGCTTTGAACAATATTTTCTCATGAACCCCATTTTTAAAAGTGATTTAATTGTAATAATTTGTATGGTATCTGTTTCAATTATCAAAAGAAAACCTACTCATAAATGAAACGGGGATTCTATTATGTACCATTATCATTATAATAATATTTGTGTTGTGGAAGTGATAAAAACCAACGTTTTTAATGCGGCAGAACAATGGCTTTCTTATGACAATGTAGCTTATAGTTACAATTCTAGTGTTTAAAACCTTCGCTGTAAAAGATGCTGAGTTGAATGATACAAAAGCGTATTTTTAACGGAACTTATTACAAAACGTCATATGCTTTAGGTTTTATTTTAGTTTAATTTAAAACATGAAGTGTTTGTGAGTTTACCTTTAAATCAATAATATTTTTGTTTCGTTGTGCATTGTTTAGTTTATTATAACTTGAATCTGCAACTTTATCTTTATTCTGCGCAACTTTGGCAAATTATAAAAAACAATACCAGGAATACACAATATATTGCGGCAATTTGTCAATTTGAAAGTAATGGGGGCCTACCGATATACACAGTTACCTCCCATTAAGAGTGACTTCCCTTGCTGATTGGGTAGTTCCGGTTTAGAAGCGACAATAAGCGTAGCGTTAGAAGTGTAGATAAAAATTCTCAAAGTGCATTTTTAAGTTAAAATTCATTGTCGACTTAGCATAATCGTTAAACAGGCATAGCAGGAAATCATCCTTGTTGATTGATTTAAAGTTAATAACTAAATGCAACTTTACCTAATGATGTAACTTTATCATTTTAAATTTTATTAATTCGCTGGCATGGTAATTATAATTTTTTTAGGATTTCAGCCAATCACCATTAAGTCATGCAAAGAATGTTTTTTTTTAAGAAAAGGGCCTGGTGTTTTATGACCATGTTACGTAATCTAATTAACAAGACAGGGTCTTACCAGCCGGTGTGATAATAAGGTCTTGTGAAGTTAAGTTGCAGGTTTGTAAGATGTTGAAAAAGTTGCTTGTTGGGGGAAAAAGTGTTGTTTTAAGAAACTGACTGGGGGATTAAATATTCTAATTCATTGTCACATTTTTGATTGAGACTCAAGAAGTGTTTATTTGATTATGGCAACTTAAAGTGCTCCAAACAAAATTAAATAAAATAGCCCTCGGGAAAGTTTTACACAAAATATTTTTATTCAATGATTAAATGTATTGTAAAACTATTAAAATTAACTAAAATAAAAATTTAAAAAAAATGCAGAGAAAAATCGTAAAAACGTTTTGAAACCTTGTTTGAATATATTTTAAATGTTATAAAATAAGAAAGAAAAATACGTCGATACGAACATGGGAAAAATCTGTGAACCTAATGGGGTGCATTCAATTTGTTCGAAGAAAAGGGCCCAGTTATTAAAAAAATTTTAAATGCCTGCAAAAATATTTCATGGACATGAAAGAGCATGCATGAAAGGGAACGAGCGTTTTATTTACGGGTGTCAAACTTTAAATTAGACGTGTGTTATAAATTTTACTTCATTTTCCAAAGCTTTTTCTAGCTTTTCTTTTCTCAAATTTGCCTTTTTTGAGCATGGAAATGCGTATTTTTACTCTTTTATGAGTTAAAAAAGGGGTCAAACATAACGATGTTCAACTGAAACATATCTAACGTATTAAAATGGTTAGAAGAGAAATATTATGCGCTGCTCTATAAAAACTATAATTTTTAATTCAGCATGTAATAATCAAACGATTTTATGCATACTGCTGATCTCTGACCAACCAGATCCTACTAAAACATATTTGAAAGGGCCACTGCATGTCTGTTTTAATTGTAAATCTCAGACCGGAACTACCCAGTAATAGGTGCGCGTTGCAAAGAGAGGTAACTTAGGACAGAATATTGAGATAACTCTGTATATCGGTAGGACCCCAATGCCGATTTTCCGTTCTTCCTTCCTTCGCTTAAAAAATCTAATGTTCTTGTTGCCCTATCAACAATTTAAAATGATGGTTTCCTCAATTCTTTATACCATTAGTATACAATTACAATGCAGAAGTGGCCTTATTCCTCAATGTCACCACAGTTATGGCAGTAAGCCTGAACACAATATACCTCTGACGTCGTGTCCCGGTCGTTGACTTCCTGAATACATCACACTAAGAACTAGCAATCGGTCGTTACTTCGCTGATTTTTTATACCTCCTAAAATTAAGTAAGTAACAATATTAATTTTTATTGACGATAATTTGTATTTATCACAGTGACACTTAAATGAAATATTTCAATACATAATAAATGTTTCCATGTATTTTACCAGAGAAAGAAAATCCTTTTTTTTCCATATTAGGTAGCAGTGCTGACTTGAGTGACGGTGAGTCATTAAGTATTTCACGTCATGTTACTAGTGAGTGACATCATTTAGAAAGTAATGTTTGTTTACGTCAAAATTTATGAGTATGGTAAGAATATTGAGATGGTCAATATATAAAAATGTAAATAAAAATGTTATAAACAATAAAATATGCTGGCTGATCTGGAGTTACACTGGTCGCACATGCGATATTAAAAAGACTATCTACAGAGCAAAGGGCTTACCTTGATTTAGTAATCATTAAAGAAAATGTAATTTAGAAACACAGTCTATTATAAAAATTGCAAACCGTTTAATATCATCGATTGTACATATTCCTGAAAATGAAATGCTAAAAAAATCGTGAAAATTTAACTACGTTTAAAATTCGTACCAACTAATTAAAATAAAACCGTAAAACCCTATGATTGTAAACTGTGTTATTTTCTGACCTGTGCTTTAGACGTGAACATTAAATGTCATTCTTTTGATAATACAGTAATGTTTCAAAGTTCTTTTGACATATTATAATAACAGCTTTTCATTGTTTTTCTCTATTATATCTTTTTGATAGGTCTTATTTTTTATTATGTGTACAAAGTTTTGGACTATTTTGCACTAAATTGTGTCAGTTAGGTTGAATTCAAAATTACCCTGTTTGTTTTTTACTCTTTATCGGTGAAAACATGCCTGTTATCATATGGACAAACAGAGCAAATCCAGATCAGCCGGCACACTTATGGCGCAATTAGGATCTATGATGCTTGCTATTAGATTAATTAGATTATTTCGCACCAAGCTGTGACCAGTGCAAATCCAGATCTTACAGCATGGATGTGCCGGCTGAGAGAGAGTGAGAGAGAGAGAGAGAGATTTCAATCGTTAAAAGTGTCAATTTAACTACTAAGCCGAATTAAATGCACGTACCTGGATCCAAGACATATAACTTCACACTACCCGTCACTTAAAGTCAGGAGATACATGTTAATATGATATCTCAATAAACCTAATTATTCAGATAGCAAATCTGAAACAAACCGATAATATTGTAGATTTATACGTAGAAATATTATATGTGTGCATGTGATGCTTTAAACTTATACAAATTTGTTTAACAAACCAGTTAAGTCAATAACATAAATCAAACTTAAGGTTTTATTACATGACCTTTAAATGCATATTCGAAATTCTTTTAGAAAACAAAGATTTTAGGAACTCATAAAAATGCCTTTTAACAAAAAGCCAGAGTTTATACCACCGAATATAAGTAAGTAAGTAAAGTAAGTAAGTAAGTAACTAAGTCAGTCAGTGAGTGAGTGAATGAGTGAGTGAGTGAGTGAGTGAGTGAGTGAGTGAGTGAGTGAGTGAGTGAGTGAGTGAGTGAGTGAGTGAGTGAGTGAGTGAGTGAGTGAGTGAGTCAGTCAGTCAGTCAGTCAGTCAGTCAGTCAGTCAGTCAGTCAGTCAGTCAGTCAGTAAAGTCAAGTCAAGTCAAGTCAGTCAGTAAAGTAAAGTAAAGTAAAGTAAAGTCAAGTCAAGTCAAGTCAAGTCAAGTCAAGTCAAGTCAAGTCAAGTAAGTAAGTAAGTAAGTAAGTAAGTAATCATTTATTATAGTGACGTGTGAATATCGTTACAAAACAACACAAATATATAAATAAATAAACAAAAAGTATCCACCCGGCCCAACGGGCCTATATGTCACCTTATAAGAACATATTAAATGTCAAAACTCAGCTGTTTTAGAAAGAATTAGAGAAAATTTATGATATACATGTAATTAATTATTATATGAAATGCCTTTCTTTCAAGTATGCTGCTGTGATATATAAGTGCAGCCTAAGAATGTATCGTCTTTGTGACGTTCGTTATTATCTTATCACGTTGTATTAGATGTGTTTGCCAACTGCACGGGCTTGTAAATTATGTCTTCTGCATAACAACAACTTCCGTTCTTACAACAGTTTGTTTTAGAGCTCCATATCGTTTTGCAAACCTGATTTCAACAGGAAGAGAATAATAACATTTTGTGTTAAGTGATTTATACGTACACGTATGAAAATATGAAAATTGAATATTTTGGAGATAAGGCATACCGCTGTTGTTTGTATAAAGATTACAGTTGACTTAATCCATTACTGTACCAGTAACTTTTCGTTTAAAATATTAAATATGCATATTGAGCATTGTCCCACCCAGAAAACACATTATTCCCGCGCAGCCAAATTGTAGAGAGGAAAAAAGAGCATGGGTTAATAAGAACTACAAACAATTAAAGAAAAAATAAAATAGAACTTTTGGGGTTACAGGAACCGCATTGGAACCATGTGCAAAACAATATGTCACTGCGGTAAAAATCAGGTCCTAGTGTGCTCAAAACCTAAAAACTTACCACAACTGCGTTTGACAATTAAACAGTGCCAGTCGGATTGTTGTTACGAAATATATTCATTTATGTTTATATTTAAGTTAATTGCTTGTTTGCCCAAAATTACAAATATATATGAACGTTCAAGTTATGCAATTGGTATACACGTTTGTCACAGTATTTGTTTGGTACATGTATTATATTTAGCGTATCAATTCGACTAAATTGAAAATGCGTAAATTCAAATAAAGATAAATAGCGGATAGAGGCGCTAAAATCAGAGTAAAATCAGTGCCATATCTCATTTGTTCATAATTTCATAATGGTTGTTTTCGCTTTTTCAAATTTTGCTTCACACGTTTAATTATAATATCAAATTATTATGCATATCTCTATACCTAAATTTATTATAACTGCTGCAAATTAGTGAAAGAGAAATCTTGGCAAAGTTCACCACCGCTACACCAACGCCCAATCAAAGTTTGGCACCGCTAGACGCAAGTTAGTGGATCCGCTAAGCCAACGCCGATTTTTTTAACGCTGCACCACCGCTGCTTTGCCAGCGTTGCCCGGGCGGCGATTAAACGTTGCAAAAACGTTGGTAGAGCGCTTATAAGCGTTATACGAGCGCAAACAGGGTTGTTGGAACGGTGTCGGGCGTTGAAGCAGCGAGCCGGAACGAGAACACAGCTTTTATCCCTTCGGTTACCCACAATAAGGAAGTACTTACACAGTAAAAGAGTCCTCTTTTTGAGGATGAATTCTGATTGAATTTTGAATGAAGAGTACTGATTTAAATGACATTTTTGTACAGAGTAGGTCTGAAACATGAAGTAAATGTCAAATTTTAGTAAATTTTAATGATAGATTGTTGTAAATCAGCCTTTGAACAGGGGTTATTTTGGTCTGTTTACTGCTGAAAATGTTTACCTGTCAAACCAGCCGACACACTTTTGAAATTATTGCGAAAGGAAGCCGGTCAAGGTACCCTTTCTTGCGGCTAGAATATGTCGCATTGGATAGTATTACAAAGTTCAGGTGAGATTTTTCTATTCGGAACGTTTATAAAAATGTTCTGTTCACAAATGCTTATATGAAACATATAGGGAAAAAAACTGTGTTCTTAGGCCAGCCACGGCGGCAATTAGCGCATGCGCAAAACGCCGCTATACCTAACGCTCGCGTCACAGCTATATCAACGCTCGCGACCGCTAAACCAACGCAAAAGCCCTCCTATCGCTCCGAGCTGCACAAAATATTGCGAGCGGTGAGAAGGGGAAAAATTTCCACCCTGGCAAAGTTCACCACCGCTACACCAACGCCCGATCAAAGTTTGGCACCGCTAGACGCAAGTTAGTGGATCCGCTAAGCCAACGCTGATTTTTTTTAACGCTGCACCACCGCTGCTTTGCCAGCGTTGCCCGGGCGGCGATTAAACGTTGCAAAAACGTTGGTGGAGCGCTTATAAGCGTTATACGAGCGCAAACAGGGTTGTTGGAACGGTGTCGGGCGTTGAAGCAGCGAGCCGGAACGAGAACACAGTTTTTATCCCTTCGGTTACCCACAATAAGGAAGTACTTACACAGTAAAAGAGTCCTCTTTTTGAGGATGAATTCTGATTGAATTTTGAATGAAGAGTACTGATTTAAATGACATTTTTTGTACAGAGTAGCTCTGAAACATGAAGTAAATGTCAAATTTTAGTAAATTTTAATGATAGATTGTTGTAAATCAGCCTTTGAACAGGGGTTATTTTGGTCTGTTTACTGCTGAAAATGTTTACCTGTCAAACCAGCCGACACACTTTTGAAATTATTGCGAAAGGAAGCCGGTCAAGGTACCCTTTCTTGCGGCTAGAATATGTCGCATTGGATAGTATTACAAAGTTCAGGTGAGATTTTTCTATTCGGAACGTTTATAAAAATGTTCTGTTCACAAATGCTTATATGAAACATATAGGGAAAAAAACTGTGTTCTTAGGCCAGCCACGGCGGCAATTAGCGCATGCGCAAAACGCCGCTATACCTAACGCTCGCGTCACAGCTATATCAACGCTCGCGACCGCTAAACCAACGCAAAAGCCCTCCTATCGCTCCGAGCTGCACAAAATATTGCGAGCGGTGAGAATGGGAAAAATTTCCACCCTGGCAAAGTTCACCACCGCTACACCAACGCCCGATCAAAGTTTGGCACCGCTAGACGCAAGTTAGTGGATCCGCTAAGCCAACGCCGATTTTTTTTAACGCTGCACCACCGCTGCTTTGCCAGCGTTGCCCGGGCGGCGATTAAACGTTGCAAAAACGTTGGTGGAGCGCTTATAAGCGTTATACGAGCGCAAACAGGGTTGTTGGAACGGTGTCGGGCGTTGAAGCAGCGAGCCGGAACGAGAACACAGTTTTTATCCCTTCGGTTACCCACAATAAGGAAGTACTTAAACAGTAAAAGAGTCCTCTTTTTGAGGATGAATTCTGATTGAATTTTGAATGAAGAGTACTGATTTAAATGACATTTTTGTACAGAGTAGGTCTGAAACATGAAGTAAATGTCAAATTTTAGTAAATTTTAATGATAGATTGTTGTAAATCAGCCTTTGAACAGGGGTTATTTTGGTCTGTTTACTGCTGAAAATGTTTACCTGTCAAACCAGCCGACACACTTTTGAAATTATTGCGAAAGGAAGCCGGTCAAGGTACCCTTTCTTGCGGCTAGAATATGTCGCATTGGATAGTATTACAAAGTTCAGGTGAGATTTTTCTATTCGGAACGTTTATAAAAATGTTTTGTTCACAAATGCTTATATGAAACATATAGGGAAAAAAAACTGTGTCATTAGGCCAGCCACGGCGGCAATTAGCGCATGCGCAAAACGCCGCTATACCTAACGCTCGCGTCACCGCTATATCAACGCTCGCGACCGCTAAACCAACGCTAAAGCAACGCCGGGTTCAGCGGTGCACCGCTAAACCAACGCCCGTGCTTCCGATTTTTTTTTCCATTTTGTGAGCGGTGATGAACGTTTGGTGCACCTCCCTACCGTTCAAGGAACGCTCCAGCAACGTTCGAGCGGTGTGACCGGGCCTTAAAATCAATCATCAATACACAAATAAAGCGAGTTTACCTATTGATCTCTGTAGAAAATAAGTTTTGCGACGTGAAACATACTTTAAATTATGCCAAAAATAATGCAAACAGAGTCCATAAGTACTTTTCGTTACGTCCACCTGCTCCCCAGAAAAATGTTACACGATCCTGTGAATTTTCGGAATATTATATTTTCCGAAAACTTTTTTTTTATTTTATCGATTTTCTTGCGGTTTTTTTTATCAGGTGATTACACATGATTTAAATAGAAAAACTGGAATGTTTCAATGCCATATCTTGTTTAGTTTTCGAGAAAATTGGAAAATAAATTCAGTGTCAAACTTCGATTCCGATCGGAATCGACATTTTCCGATCGGAATCCTGAATTTTCCTGTCGGAAAATTTTCCGATCGGAATTTTTCCGGTCGGAATTTTTTCCTATCGGAAAAATTCCGATCGGAAGAGGTGATTCCGATCGGAATGATTCCTGCGTTTATTGAATTCCGATCGGAATGATTCCTGCGTTTATTTAATTCCTATCGGAATTCATGTAGCATTTATCTTTCCGAGCGGAATCAGTCCTGTGGGAAAAGTTATTCGAACATTTAGTTTAATCGCAAACTATGTCGTTTTTATAATTTCCAGTCAGTAAAGTCAGTTGTTGTTTTTCTGATGAAAATGAAAAAAAAAAGATTGTGATAAAAGAAAAACACAATGTAAACGCACTATTCTGTAAGTAAGTTATTGTTATTATATTTTGTTGACAAAATCTGACTCTCTTGGTCATGATTGACAACTTGACATTATTGTAATCGTCAACATCGTTTACTGTTTTCGTCAAAATGACTCATTACATTAATTTAGATAATTATCCATATATCTCCATTATTTTTACCTTTTAATACGATAGTGCTGATCAAGAAATACAGCAAAATGATATAGATTAAAGTCCTTTGTTGTGCTCACACAGACACGGTCTCGTGCACCAATACAGCCGTCACATAATACATGTTGTACTTGTATGTGTGTAAAATTATATAAAGTTATCTCCAGTATGAATAATTGAAGAGGTGAAATTCGTTATTCAGTTTCTCATTCATGCTTCTATTTTTAACTTCACGTACTTTTTGATTTATATTCTAAGATTACTTGTCAGACTTGCTGATCCTTTTCAGTCCTGTCGGTTATTTTCTTGACAAAAGTTAATCTCATTTTTTTTAATTTGAAATTATACAATGCAGATTATGGAGTGTTCTTGATTTGAAAATATCGCGTTAAATACTGAGTTAAAGGTTTCATAGTAAGTTTCATCGTTTTATCGGTAAATCAAAATGGGTACCTATGTTTACTTACTTGTGTAAATTTTATTCCATGAAAAGGGAACTTTAAGCTCAACTTGGTTCTAATCGTTATGTTTCCGATATTTCGGCTAAAAACCGAGACTGCAATATTTCATGTCAAAAAATAAATATTTCAAAACGTTTTATCCTTTTCTATTTTAATAAGCGATAAGTTGGTTGTTTTTGAATTACATTTGCATGACGCACGGATACATGTATAACTTCTAAATCACCGGCAGAATATGATCTCTTGGGCAGCAGTCCTGAAATCGGTGGAGAACTCATTTTATAAGAGAACATGTTTAATCGACAATGTAAAAAAGCAACATATGCATATCAGGAATCGCCACACTCAAAAAACACAGCCTCTCCACGCAGCGAAAAAGAAGAAAGGAAGAGAGAGAGAGAGAGAGAGAGAGAGAGAGAGAGAGAGAGAGCGCATGTTTTATATATGTATGTCAATTCAAATATGACGCCACAAACAATTAATAAACAAGAGAACCTTTGGGGATACCGCCTTGGAACGGTCAGTGGCAAAACAAATTGCCACTGGGGGTTTAAACCAGGTTCTAGGGTGCACCAACCTCACACTTGCCCCAACAGGTTCTCGTATCACAAAACAAGTACAAATTGTCTTGGTGAAATAACTCCAACCCACCCATCAGCTCAACAATGTTGCATGCAAAAGCATACAAACATATAAACATAAGAATTTAATAGCATTGCAAAGCCAAAGGGCGGGTACTCAATGATCTTTCCGAGACCAGAGCACCTGGAGTAAAATCAGCAAGAACACGATGACAGGGATAAAAGAAACAAATCGAGCTTTTAGGTTCTTTTAAGAAAAGATTTCCCCATAAACTTTCATAAACTCTTACACCCTAAAAGAAATTCACAAATACAAGTTTTTAAATTCATATAGTTATTGTTGTTATTTCACCTAAATTTTACAATAACTATTGTTTTTTAAAAAAAGAGAGAAACATGTAATTTAAGAAAAATCAACATTATCTTTAAACAACAGTGCCAAAATGCCACAAAATACGCCCGTCAAAAAGTTTGGCTAATTTGCCACATTTTTCGTATAAATAAAGAGCCAACACTCTTAAGTGCCTGAAGCAACTTGGCTGGTTATCGAACTTGGCAGAGATATTATGCCTACCAACATATTCACCAAGTTTGATAAAGACCGGATGAAAACTCTTTGACTTAGAGAGCGGAAACAGTAATTTTGGACAATTCAAGGGCCATAATTCAGGAGTGCCTTGGGGGATTTGGCTGGTTATAGAACTTGGTCGAGACATTATGCACACCAACATATTCACCAAGTTTGATAAAGAACTGATGAAAACTCTTTGACTTAGAGAGCGGAAACCCTGTGGACACCGCCCGCCAACCCGCCCGCCCGCCGCAGGTGTTCCCATAATACGTCCCGTTTTTCAAACGGGCGCATAAAAATCGTGAACAAGTTATAGTATACAGTAGTGTGTTGTAATTACCATCATCTCAGATTTGATGTAAAAGTTACGTTTTAACTTATATTATTTTGAAGATAATGATTATTAAACAAAAAAAGATCGGTTTAATACAAGAATAATAATTCGGTTAAAATCTGTATGAAATTAGGATACCCACATGGTCTCGTACGATTATGGATACGCATAATAGAACTGTTAGTTTGAAAAATTCCGATCGGAATGTTTCCTGTGTTTATTTAATTCCTATCGGAATTCATTTTGTATTTATCTTTCCGAGCGGAATCAGTCCTGTGGGAAAAGTTATTCCGAACATTTATTTTAATCGCAACGTATGTCCTATTTATAATTTCCAGTCAGTAAAGTCAGTTGTTGTGTTTCCTTGTGAAAATGAAAAAAAAAGATTGTGATTAAAGAAAAACAAAATGTAAATAGCAGACTTCCCGAAAGTTGAAAATATGTGTCAGACATTTGGTCAGATGAGATGTGAAAATCTGTCTGGCCGAAACAAATTCCGTCAGACAGAAACATGTTATAAGGCTATTTGCAAGTATAAGGAGTTCAAATTTTTGTCTGACATTCGGTCTGATAACATTAGAAATCTTGTCTGACCGGCTCAAATTTTACCAGACAGGTCCTTCGGTCTGGCAACTTTCGGGATGTATGAAATAGCATTTTATATATACACTCACTATTCTGTAAGTAAGTTATTTTTATGATATTTTGTTGACAAAATCTGACTCTCGTGGTCATGATTGACAACTTGACATTGTTGTAATCGTCAACATCGTTTAATGTTTTCGTCAAAATGACTCATTACATAAATATAGATAATTTTCCTTATATCTCTGACTTTTATCGTCATAATACTTGGTTATTGTATTATATTAAAAAACGATTTGTTTAACTGTTGTCTTACTAGAATATTCACCATATTTTCTGATCTGATCTATTTTGAATTCCGACAGAATTGAGTATTTCCGATAGGAATGAATCCGACTGGAATATTTTCTTTTGATGAAATTTCCAATGGAAATGATATTGTTCAAAACCAAGTTTTCATGAACCGTTAAATGTTAAGTTCTTTAACTGTTTGAATAACAAGAAGAGAGTAACATAAAAACTTATTGCGGCATTTCCTTATTCAGTTGTGTATACGAGTTTGTTTTATTTGGCACAAAAAGCACCCATAAAGCTAACAGTACCGCATTTTCAACGTATAGGCTTGAATGTGGAATAAGATATTTCTTTAAATAAAGGATCTCCAGCTTGAAGTATTCCCCTTAGGAAAATTCTGATTCCACTTACAGCATGCTTAAGCTTATACGATGCTATGCTGTCAGTATGAACAATAATTGTGCATGTATTTAATACATTTATTAGTGTTCGTTGCGCTATTGATTTTAGATCGAGAATATATCAAATTAAATGTTTTTACTTCATCCGTCACTGTGTTTCTTATTCTCTGTGGTGGCGATCCTTACTGAATTACGCTTCGTTTCTCCAAGGCTAGAAATGCAATTTATTATTATTTAAGCAAACATAAAAGAAACTCAAGAGTAAACAATGCTAGAAACTGACTGTATTTCACGTTCAGAATTTGTAGGACGTAGTCCTGTTATATTTTTCATAGACGCATATACAATCTCACTAAAGTCAGATCTAACAAAATGTTAGATCTGATGACGGCCCGCAGTCACTGTACATAAGTAATAGCGGTTTTCCCCCGATTACTATTTTTAGAAAATGCCAACACAGGAAGCGTATTTATAACGCTCGCAAAATGATCTGAAGATGTCATTACATTAGAAATGCATGCAATACTACATAAACACATATATATATATATCCAGTAAAATATGTCTTACGCAAGCTGTCAACACTTTCCATGAGTTAAAATACTATTTTTACGTTCACTTTTGCGATTTTAAAGGCGACAATCTGATTGGTTCAACGGGTTGTGATAAAAGCATGTTTTAGTTTCTCGTAGTCAGATCCTGATAGCGTAACGGGTTTCAGGAAATGATTTTAATCAGATTGACGCATACAGAGTGTAATTTAATAAGTTACTTTTCTTGCCTTCGATGTATGTTATTAACTTGGTCTTAGTGATACAAACGATCTATTACAATTATAATAGAGTTTATACATTTGGCAAAAATTCTATAAAACACATGTCAGGCACACAGCTTTCTTCAAATCGATAAGTAAAATATTTTTCTATTATACGTATTTTACGATTAGACTACTAGAAAAATTCTTTCACATTCTGCACTATACAAGCACATTCATCATGTTCATATCTACAAGTAATCTACAAATCAAATGATAAGTTATAATGAAATGTCCGAAAGAAGTTTTATTTTCGCTTGCATGTTGTTGTATAAAATTTATGTTTAAAACATATGCCTGATCGGAAAATATTAACATAACAGTTACTATAATATAATTGAATGCGTCATTTTGTTTGAAATACAGTATTCATTCAGTTAATTAAAGTGTGTTATTTATTAATTTATTAGTACTAAATAATGAACAAGATTGGTTTCAAATGTTTCGCATAACTGGTTATATAAATTCTTTCATTTTGCCTGTGTAAAGAAAAAATATTAACATTACGAAAGACAAAAACAATCATAAAACAAAAATCAATATTAAAGCGATATTAGACCGGAAGTTGTTGAAATTATTAAACAGGTATTTCAAACGACATTAAGACTGTATAGATACAGATGACTGAAAGTTGTCTTAAGTGTTTAGTCACGTATTCGAGTGTACGAGTAGTTAGAAAAATGCACGTGTTTTAATAGGACATAATATCGGCTGTGTTTCGCATGAATGACCGCGCGATTCGTGCAAAAAGTAAAGAAATGCCAACTACACAGAAATGTAGTCGTCGGTAAATAGTATTATATTTTGATTGTATCTTAAATTTATGTTAATCAAAGTTAATAATAAATCGTTAACGTGTGTTTGATAACGACGGGGAATGAGAATCAACCACCTTTAACATTTAATACTGGGTGTTAAAGATCCTCTCTTGTTAACTTATTTCGATAAAAAAGAAGAAATTTAAACGTTTGAGATTAAAGAAAAATTATGACGTTTTCGGGATTCGAACCAACGACCTGCAGAACCACGAGTCAAAGATATAATGTTGAGAAACGGTCTAGATCATTAGGCTAATGCGGAATTTGTACGAATGGAATATCATTCCAAATATATACTTGTTCTGGGATTCAGGGATGGATCCAGAGGTCTCTTCGCCGGGGGTTCGGTGCCCCCCTCCCCCTTCACAAAAATGAAAGGAAGTAGCGCGTTTGGTGTTACCGCACTTCTTTACTCAACCATGCCAACTATATAGCTATAGCTGTTTAATTTGACTGAAAACAGTACACTATTAAAGACGGGAATCTCTTTTAAAAGAGAGAAAGTCGAGTTTCTTTTTTCCTCGGTGAAGAGGCGACCGCCACCTCCGAGCTCTACGTTTTACATTCTAAAAGCTGAAAGCGGTATTTGTGTATTTCATTTTAATAATGCATAGATTTTTGATTACTAAAATAGACCAGATAATTATACATCTATGCGCTGTCTACGGTAGAATACTAGGCCTAACCCCCGCCCAAGAGATCTCCAAAAGATTAGAATTGTTCAAGTTATGTCACAACTATCTCATCGACAACAAATTTCCCACAATGCGGATAATTATATTCTTAAGTTGTCATCTATTATATATTACAATTACGATATAAAAATTCACTGCAGTATTTTCGCTAGTCTGGTTCCCATCGTTCTGTTAACTGTGCCGGGCCCGGTCGAGAAGACACTTCCGTGCCGATAACGTAACAAGAATATATATGTGCTCAAACTAAGCTAAACATTAGACGGGCCTCAGTTTTTATCGCATTTATTAGTACAGTGGTTTTATCACTTGTACCCGTCCACTGCTGGATGCGAAATAGACGAGTTTATTTTTGAAAATAGGATGTCATTTCTTAAAATGGACCCGTCCATTTCCTGCTGCCAATTGCCGCAGGCTAACGAATGTCACCTGCTGGTGTTGTACATAAATATACACGATATGGTGTAATGGTCGAAGCAGATTAAGCTGCAGTCATTTTATTAGATGCTTATATTGTCATATTTTCAATATATGTTGCTAATAAAAATGAAATGTCGAGGTTTATAGCTTAAAATATTTCAGAGCGAACTAAAGAGTATAAGCGATATCAGATATTATTGTGAGAATCACCGAATTAATGCTTATAATGAAACATACCACCAAACTTGTGCCCCTATAATCGGTGTCCGGCGGGGGAGGGGGCATTTAGCTTTTATATGGCCACCAAAACATATTGGTCACCTACCATAAATGCGTATGAAAATGAAAATAGCAATGTAAATGCTATTAAATGCCGGAATTTTAAATACCAAAAACAGCCATCATCATCAGCAGCAGCTGCTGCATCATCATCATCATCATTATTATCATCACCATAATCATCATCATCATCATCATCATCACAGTCTGCAGTAGCAGCATCTGCAGAACCTACAATAAACAGTTTATTTAAATTACAAAGATCCCGTGGTCTCCGATGAATTATATTGCAAATCTGCAAGCCAAAAAATAAAAATAAAAATAACATGTGATGACGAAGTTTGATGATGATGATGATGATGATGATGATGATGATGATGATGATGATGATGATGATGATGATGATGTTTGAACACGATGAAACAAATATATCTTATCATTTTACTAAGTTTCTTTTTTAAATTCTGAACTTTTATGTATAACATTGTTATAATCTCCATGAAACAAGAACCGGGAAGAAAAAGCTACTTAATGCTCCTGACTTGCACGTTCTCCTTTTTGTACTCTATGGTTGCATTAGATCACTTAAAAACGCGATAAAAGATGCGAGTCGGGATTTCGCATCGCGTTTAGACGACCTCCTACCGTGATCTTATCGATTTCGCATAGTGTCTTCATAATTTACCAACCTATAGATCGGCAGAGCGAAACGATTGTCCCCAGAAACATCAACACATATCCTGGTTTGGTAACCCGTCTGATATACTAGTTTCACGCGGTAAATAATCGCAAGATTAAAAATGTCATAATTTATTTAGTGCACGGAACAAATTAAATAGTTAAGATAATGTCATTTTTTACAGCAATAACATTTTGCGGAGTGTATAAGGATATAATGATAATCGCCGTACAAATATATTCGGAAGGTGTAATCGGTGCAAAAATGTATTAATTAAGGAGATCAGTTAAAGAAAATTCACCGAAAAGAAAGCGCCCAATTCCTTTTGAAATAGAGTACAGTTTTAAGTTTGTAACCCGTCTTATATACTATTGCCACACGGGAAATAATCTCAAGATTAAAAATTTCATACATATTTTATTTATTTAGTGGACTCAACACATTAAAAAAATAAAATTAGGAGTTAAATAGTTAAGAAAGTGTCATTTTGTACAACCATAACACTTACGGCGTATATAAGGATATTATTGTGATAATTGCTTTACAAATAAAACACGCGAATATTCTTCAAGTGTAAACGGTGCTAAAATGTATTCATTAAGAAAAGCAGTTAATGTAAAAAATGTACGCTTTCTTTTCGGAATAGAGAATACTTTAAAGTTTCTTTTTTATATAAACATTTCTTCATAAGAATCCAGCGGAAAAGGGAGGGGGTTATACATGTCGTTAGTGCTATAGTTAAAATTGTTGAACCCAGCGATTCCGAAAGAATCCCGATGTCTCTCATACTCTTATTCATTCTCTATTTAAGCAGAGTTCTGCCTTATTTTATTTATAAGACTCGAAATAAATGTGAATGTGCATCTGAAAAATGCAGGCAATTGAAAAGCTTTATTTATTCCTTAGATTCGAACTTTCGTTAAAATAAGATCAAAAAAATTAAACTTGCAAAGAAACAATTAGACGACATTCGACATTTATTAGACAAATTCAGAATTCATTCAATCAAAATTTACGTTATATTCCAATTAACAGAAATTCAAAGATATTTAATTATAAGTGATCATCTCAATACATACTGTCATCATAAACCGATAAAACAAAATCATGAGACGCATTAATCATTAACTAAATTCCAGATTTCCACATTCCTGCCATTTTAAGTTCATTACTAAAAACAATGATGATGACGTGTTTGAAACAGTATCAAGCATTAAACACAATATATTTACTTGTACACTTTCATTAACTTATGAGATTTAAATCCCGTTTTTAATAATGATGAGTAAACATATACGCCTATATAAATTAATTTTCAATATTTAGAAAGCTTCATCAAAAGTCCAAAATATTAAGTTGTAGATTAATAGCTAATCATTTTGTTAGTTCCCATTTCCCTTTAAACAAGAATTTTCCAAAACAATTATGAACAAGGACATTATGGTGTTATAGTAAATTCAATTTTAACCTAGCTAGTGCGCCAAAAGACGGACGTACCGAGGTTAATTCAAACTAATAAAATAATTAAATCACCAAATTCAGTTTTTATGACTTTAGATTCTTATCGCAAATCAATTAATGCGGATATTAAAATGATGAACGAATCATCAATTATTACAACTCCGCCCCACGAATCACGTTATCGCGTTAATCTGTTACTTATTTTCTATTGGTTGATGTTTATAAAAGAGGCGTTCCTTTACAAGAGGCGATCAGGGTGCTATACATTAGATATGATGGTCAGTTTTGGAATCCATACGCTAGTTAACTAATACACTTCTGGAGGCCCCTACCATATCGATTGATATGTTCGAACGTTTGTATTAGTATTTTTAAAACCGAAAGCACCACAAGAAGTGAAACCGATTCTTTTATTGATAGTTTCACACGTGATTTTTGTGAAATGACACGAGTCTGTTTCGTGAAATTAATTAAAAATATTACTAAGATTATGTATGTTCAAGTCGGATTTCTAAAAGTCGATTATTTCGAAAACCCAATAATTTCATGTTTCCATTCGCTGAATAAATAGTGTCATAAGTCTTTGAGATGTTTTTCTACACGCCTTGCAATCATTGACATCGAAAAATGGTATTTAATCACATAAGTGTCACCTAAACAGGGTATACATTGTTCACTTCTCAGTCAGAAAAAAACCCAATGTATCGAAAATCAAACGGTGAAGATCCTGATCAGACGACGCGGATGTGCCGCCTGGTCTGGATGTGCACTGTTTGCTTAAGGATAACAGCCGTGTCACATGAAAGAAAGAATTATTTGAAATTTATGTGCGCTGAGAACAGTAGCAATTTTACAACAACAACAATGATATCGGTCAAAATAATAAAAACGCGAGTATATTTCTTTTATAATTTTATTAAACTGTGATTGTGCAAGTATTGTTTGATTTATATAAAATTTCCATGTTCATCATGTTTTTATTCACGCGTTAAGATCAATTAAATTCGTGTTATATTATATTGTCGTTATCTAACATTAACAGATTAGACATAATAGTTTACATTTCAAAACGTTATAATAGTCGGAATAAATAATTTTAGTTAGTGCAGATATAGGAAATATTTCAAATAGTCTTAGAAAAATAGATAAAAATTTATAGAATCAGAGGGATCGAGTTTTAATAGGTATGGGAGAAATGGAGTTGTGAACACGTGCCAGTAATGACATATTCTCAATTCGGGTTGACACCGATCATTAAATTTGATATGTGAAATGAAATGCGTTTTAAAGCAGAATTAATAATTTTCTTTCGTGCTGAAAACGGCAGCTAACAAAAATTATGATAATTATCTGTTATAATTATGCTATAACACATTTATGTAACGCGGGAGCTTAACTTTAGCGGATTGGAAGGGTATGCTACTATGCTGAAAAAATGGTAGCTAACACAAAAATGACGATTTTTTGTTGTTTTGTCAAATAACGTGTACTTTAAATTAAATATTCACTGTGTTTCATATTTTAAAGTATATTATCAATATCAGTTTAAAACATAGTTTAATAATTAATAATCTTTAATTCTTTGTAAGCGGTTGACACTTTTATTACCAATAAGATGTTGATATCCATTAAAGTTGTCATGGTTATATTGCCCGAGGCAGATAACTTATCGGAATTTTAGGGATTTTACATCCATACGTATAATCAACCGTGACCGCATATTAAGAAACAACTTAATTAAAAATACGAGCAAAGTAATACCATTCATTATTAAAGTTCACCTAAATGCATTTTAGAAATAAAGTTTTATATTGGACACATTTACTTAGCAAATGAAAATCTTGTACGGGAATAAATAACAACAAATCATCACCATCTACATTAAATACAACAAAACTTTGTTGCGGACACCTTTGCTATTTCCCACGTACAAAACGTCCACAATTGATAAAAGATCTAACTGGTAACGAGTCCTTTATCACAAAAAAATAATACACGTTATGAGGAATGTGTCTTGTTTTCTTGAATTCGCATCTGGTATCATTTTACGGCAAAGGTGAAAATTATTAATTTATTTAGTGCATAATGAAATGTCACATTTTTCACTTCACTAAACCGCGAATGCAAGTTAATGCCCCAGGCCCAAGCAAGTCGATATCGATAAATTGCAATAGCAACGCAACTTCTTTAAACACGCAGTATATTTCGTGTTTAAAGAAGTTGCGTTTCTAATTACTTTCAGCAGTTATATTTATCGTCAAATAAATTAGAAGCGCAACTTCATGAAGCACAAATTATATAAATCCAGATATATTTCCTGTTTAAAACAGTTGCGTTTCTAATGTAACATACATGTAATTATTATTGGATCAATTTTTGCCTTGACAAAATTCAGTTAAGCATAACTTAAACCTCAAAACAGGATTCGCAATAAAAACAGGATATCGCAATAACTTTTTTTCTATGTGAAGGTTATATAAATCAACAAATTATCTCTCTTCTTTTTTTATTCAGTTTGCACATATTTTTTTAATTAATAAAACGACCATAGTTTAAACGGGGCGGATCGCTAGTTTTTCAAAACTTTAAGTAGAATATACTGGGGCGAATCCAGAAAGTGTTCAGTGAGGTTGTTTGAACCCTCCTTTTTTTAAGAAGTGGGGGGGGGGGGGAGCAATGTTTTATGTTCATGGAGATTTTGGTAAGAAAGTTGGATATTATCAATATCATACAACTGTCGCAAACGAACCCCATTTCCAGAAATCCTACATCTGAGCTTGAATATGTATCATCATACATATTCAAGCTCAGATGTAGGATTTCTGGAAATGGGGTTCGTTTGACATTGACATCAATGAGGTAGTTAACTTTTAATCTCAAAACAGAATATCGCAGTATACTTCAAAAATTTGTTCTATATTTTAATGCGCGTGTTGTCTGCGTCGTCACAATACTAATTGTCATTGTAATCATAATGATCAAGTTTGGCTTGGTTATTAAATTGCAACTCAATTTCAGCATGATTTTTTTAAATTTGTTCCAGAAAAACATAAAATCACATATAGATAAAGCACTTACACTAAAATCTTTAAAAATGCATTCTGAGGCTCAATATGCTTACTGTGATTTAACTTTTAGGACCTGTTCCGCATTCAAAAAAACCTTATCATACATGTGACATAAAGCCCCGAATCTAAGAATGGAGACCAGTCTCACAAGCCAGCAATCCGTTGAAACGTTAACCTGTCTCAGAATTGACAATGGAAATTCGCGAGCATAGAGTTGAGATCTCTCCGGAAACGAGCGAGAGCTCGCGCAAATATTATCACGCAAAAAGATGTTTCAACTCGACGATTGCTAACCCGGTTACTGAATTTCCAACCTTAAGTAAATTCGATTTTACAAGTAATTTTATGCCGAGTCTTTGTTTTATTAATTCAAGTTTACCACGTTATTCAGAGTAACTATCTCTTAAGCTTACACAATTACGTAATGTAATATACTCAATCAAGCAATTTCTGAACAAATAAAGTCCTATTCCAACTTCAAATAAACACGGTAGGTATTAACAAATCAACCATTGCAATTTATTTAGTATTTATAAGTTTACTTAATACACGTATCCATAAAATTCTAAACATCACGATTTGAGGGAATACCGATATACACCGTAATGTGACACTTTAAGAGTCAATTAATTTTAAAGTCAATTTATTTGATTTAAAAACAGGATCTTAAGCCAGTCTACATCCTTCCATACAAACATCACTCTCAATGCAGTAGGGCAGAAAATAGACTGGCTATTATAACATTTTGTTAGGATGCATAAAACTATAAAAAGACAAACAAGACAGATTATAGAAGTGATTAAAAATACTCATAGAAAATAGATAATAAGATAAAAGTATTAAAGAAAAAGAGGGATAGATTTTTAACAGAGGAAGTTATTTGTTCATCATTTCTGGTGGATCTTTCGGGTCTAAATAATGCGTTTTACAAAAAAAAAAAAAAAAAAACAAACACGCCAGGAACCGCTCGTTAAGCTGTTGCTCTCTTGCAGTGGGATTCTTGCAACTGGCACCCACACTGGCACCCACACTGGCAATGATCTTTGTAGCCAGGCTTTATGGTTTATTCACGGAGAAGAAGCAGTGATACGAGTATATGTCAGTGACTAAAAAGATATGGAACTATTGGCATTTGTAATTAATGATATATTGGCAATTCGGTTTGAAATCGATCAATATTTTACATGTAGATGTGAAAATAAGTATAGGTTATAGTTTATTTGGAGGCTTGTATGAAAATTAAACGGTCAGGCCCAGCGCAGCTTGGCGACCGTTTAATTTTTCATACAAGCCTCTAAATAAACTATAACGTATACAATGGTCGAAATTATTTTTGTAACTGACAAAACAGTCGCCGCCTAAATTACCATGTATGGGTGTGCAGACGATCAATAGTCAAACTGAAAGTAGTTTTGTGACGTTCTCATTAAATGACCCGTAAACATGTACTGAGATAATATTATAGAAAGTGAATTATGAAATTTCTTTATCTGAAAACACCATGTGAACAAACTAATTCTTAGGAAAAAAACCTGTGTAGCAGTCTGTCCTTGGGATGAGAAACAAGGGTTCGTCCGTGGAAGTTCCATTTTACCATTTCCTTCATTAATAAATCATTCATAACATGGCAAAAGAGTTTATATCCAGATCAACGCGCTTATCCGTGTATTCTGATCACGATCGACACTTAATTCTCGCTGTTAGATTCACCAGATTATATAGAGGTAATCGACCTTTATTAAACACATTTCCGACGCGCGACTTAATGAGAATTAAGGTTCATTGGCTTAAAAATAATTTCAACCATTATAACCCTTTAAAGGCAGAATAAATTGCTGCACATACTTTGTAAGCGGTTTGATAATTTTATAACTGATAAGATGGCCATATCCCTAAAAGTTGTCATGGTAATGTTTGCTCGAGGCAGATAATTTACCGGAATTTGAGGGATTTTACATGCGTAATAATACATTCAACTTAGAACTAAATTTAAAAATTAGCAGAAAAACGCTCATCTGAACTGCATTATTATTTTTGGAAATAAAGCTTTATATTGAACATTAATTTTACTAAGCATGTGAAAACCCTGACACAAATGTTGTTTACAGAATTAAATAGACTAAGTTATCTATTTTTTTAATAATCAAATTGAACTACAGAAATAAATACAGAAGGTGTATTTGCGTTCTTTACTGTCGACAGAAACCCGACGGATTGAAACCTGTTATAAAATGAATACTAGTATTTTACCAATTATAATTTCAACCACTAAGTCGGTAAGTGCTTATACATGACAGAGCGATCTAAAACTTTAGCTGGTCGCGCGGCTGCGCTGCGCTATGCTGATTATAGTCCGTAAATTCATTAACCTATATACATATCCAATAGCCTGACGATTATTTTATATGAATGAACATCCGTATTTAAATAAAAATTCTTTGTAGTAATTTATTTTATCATGTCCCATGTATATTATACATAGGCATTTATGAAATTAAATATCAATATGATTTTGACAATAAACTGTAGAATTATGAAACAAAATAGATATTTGAATTTAGCTGTAAGTTGTTTTCTTTTACTTTAATATAAGAACATGTATTCAAAATTTCAGCTAGCTACCTTATTTCAGCATGGTAGCATATTTACTTAGGAATACTGGGAAATCATTCAATGACGCGTTAGTAGAGAAATAAAGAAATAAATTTCCCCCAAAATTGAAAAATACTGGATTTCCATTGAACAAAATAATTTTTTAACCTTTAAATTGGCGTGCAAATGACTTATGAGCAGTCTAAATCAAAATAAAATTTGTTCTTCATTGCGCCATGGTAATTTAGAACAGCTCGCATGTTAATCACAAATATACGAGTATGTCCATTAAAAGCCGTTTTAAAATGTAACTTATTTAGAAAGTTAGTGTTTCGAAACACGTTTATAAGTTGACACTTATTACATGTAGCTACATTTGTGCAAATAATCTCTGTATTGTTAGAGACCGCCATTTTTTAAGTTTTATTAGCATAAGTAATATTTTAACCCCGAATAATGGTTTAATGTTGGGTTATATTCTCTATGAAAACATTTTTAATTTTAACGGGGTATCTAATCTGCAGACTAAAATAAACTTATCTACATAATTAAAATAATTTAAAAAAACGCATCATTTTAAAGCGTTATTTTTCTTAATAAGGACATTTCAATTCAAAGAAATGTAAAGACCACCTTCCCAGCGATCGCTTATCAAGCGATAAGTGAAACTCCGCCTGCAACATTTAGTGCGCATGCGTGAAAGATAACGTTCCCAGGTCAGTTCAACGATAATATGCGCTAAATAAAAACATGTTACTGAAAATCTCAAGATTAAAAGGAAGATTTATATACTGAGCGAAAATGTGAAATAGGATGATATCAATGCATGGCCGATATAGAATATTTTTCTGCCGTATCTTCCCAAGGTTATGTTACTTCAGGACCAATTAATTCAAATTTATACATTCGATATGTACATCTCAATGTCTTTTTTTAATGAATGTTATAAGTTTAGTTTATATAAGCAAGCACAACTGCTCCGTGAAGTTTTATTTCTTCACTCGCTTTTATTCAAATGTATGGGATCTGTTTGTTTTGTCAGATATAAGCGTTGAAATGTATTTTTATTCGTTGTATAAAGATTTCATCCAACTATAATACACAGAAAACTAAATCTAAATCACGTTAAGAAAAGCAACCTCAGAAAAAAAATGCAGCGAAGTTTTATTTCAAACAACGTTTGATATTTACAGAAACGTTTTCAGAAAGATTTTTTTATACATTTTACTTTTACATTTTTATTCCTATGTTTAATATTCCTATGTTTAATATTATTTATGTAAAATGGCGCCACCGTATTACATAAAGCGAGCGAAAATCGCTACAATCTTTACTATCAAAACGGAAATTGAACCAATTAAAAATTCACTCGAAATAGCCATGAATACTGAAGTTAGAAGTAGTTAACTTTTCTCATATATGTTATTTACAATGAAAAACACATAATATAATTATAACATTTCTGTCAATCAAAATGTTGTCTCGCATTCTTACAATAATAATTAAACCTAGTTTTTGTTTTAAATTGGCCACTTTATGCCAACAATTGATCATTATTTTAAACACATGCATGTCGCATAACTCTACCATGACCAGTTTCTACAGTTAAGACGTTTCTACTATGAAATCAGTGATAAAAAGTGTTGGTGGGCTCAGCATTAATTTATTTAAAAGTAGAGGTTAGAGTTTGGAAAATCTGAAAATCAACATTTCCCAGAACTATGTACAGCGAAACACCGCTAATAAGATTGGAATTGGTACTGGGTAAAATTGGTAAAAGATATTAGGTGGTCTACATTTGTGTTCTCAATTTCTGTGTGATCTTTATGGGACCTTCACTGTAGTGATCATTCAAGCTTTGATAGGAGTACTACAATTGCTGGTCAAAACAAATAACTGCAGTATCATTATATTTCGCGGGGACGAATTTTCGCGCAAATCCCGTAAAAACAAAGTCGCGGGGGCATGAATTCACGCAACTGTGTTTTCCTATAAAGAAACACTGTTACATGGTTTGATTTTGCTGGGGTTGAATTTCGCGCTCTTGTCGCAGCGCGAAATACGCGAAAATTAAACCCGAGCGAAATTGAATGATTTAACTGCACACCACAGCCATAAGTTCAATAACTAATAATTCAGTGAATTCATTTATTTTCTATGGTTTCTAAATTTCGTGTGCAGGTCGATCCACATAAGTGTAACTTTACCAAAAACCACGGAAATTTTCTGCCCCCGAAAATAAGGCTTTTACATTAAGTTGAACACAACTTTTATAGCAGAAATTACTGACGAAATTACGGTTAATGTTGACAGGGCAAATATAGGACTGTCTTTGCTCGATCTTAAATATATGATGTCAAAATAAGCAATGAAAAGGATTAAACTGCTAGCATATTCAGACATGTAGCACTACTTTTAATGCAAATTAGTTGTCGTTAGCATAACAGGTCTCTATTGACCCATAAATGATCTTACTAGCCAAGAATATCAAACAACTTCATGCGCACACCTTTATATCTGAAACTAAACCATGTATCATCCGTTGCGAACAGGTTGCGCCAAGGGACTCCCCAACTTGAGTCGCCCGCTCAGATTTATTTTCATTGTATGAACTGCTATATAGAAATGGATCGTGGTCTAAACGTGGGTGGCAAACATCGCTTAAGAGATACAAAAAATAGATGTTCATGCAACAACTGCAAATTCTCGTGATAATTGTAGTAATACGGTCTAGTTAAGTTAAACTTCTTGTCACATAGATGGGTTTGAACGGTTGAGAAAGCACATGGCAATAGTTTTGCACACTCTGCATGTTACCTATACAGATGCGCCATTTGTATTTGTAAATAAAGTGCTTAAATCTAGTACCATTTAATTGGATCACTCGGAATTTTTGGGTCCGGTAAATAGATGTCAAACTAATACTTAGTAAAAACATTATTATTATTATTATTATTATTATTATTATTTTTATTATTATTATGTTTTTGTCAGTATCATATCATATTTTTTGGACTTTTAAATTGAACAGTGCGATGACGATTTCATACGCCCTTATTGAATATTATAATAAAATGAATGTATAATGATGAATGTCAGGTAAGACTAAATGATCGACAGAAGTCTGCATTGTTTCATAACTTATTAAGTGGAATTTCCGAATGGAATGAGTCCTATCGGAAAATAATCAACAATTCCATTCGGAATGATTCCGATCGGAATTAGTGTATATAGAAAAATTCCGATCGGAAAATGTATGTCGGAATGTTTCCTATCGGAATTTGCCGACAGGACTGATTCCGATCGGAACCGTGAAATTCCGACGGGAAAAACATGTTTTCCTATCGGAAGAATTTTCGTTCCGATCGGAATCGCATGTTTTTTAACCATGTTTTTTTGCAATATTTCTGTTAATTTCTAAAGTTCCACCATGAAAATTTCCAAATTAAGAGTTGAAGTTACACGCTTTCGAATGATGTATAATAAAGCTGCCTTGCTTTTAAAATGAAAAAAAAGTTTTCGGAAAATATAATATTCCGAAAATTCACAGGATCGTGTTATTATATTTGCATGCAGAATCATTGAACGCATGCCATTCAGATATTAGTCCGTATTTAAGGTTAGTCGGTAAATACAAATGCAAGTGCGCTAAATTTCCCACGACCTCCCACATTTTGTTGTCGTATGACATTTTTGTTTTATTTTTAGGGGAAAAAATCCATGTTAAATTAAGCCGATCTCATTTTTTGTATGGGTAATGCTCAGGGATTATTTGAATCGTGACTGAGAATAATTGTGTATATGTAATATTGTTGAAAACAATAAAATTTATCTTAAGGTTTGACAAACAAACATTATCTTAAAAGTGCATCAATTATTTACTTTATTGTTTAAATTATATATAGCTTTTCAGATGTGTCTTAGGATTTTTCTGATAAGCGAAACTATCGCTGGTTTTAGTTTGGTAAAAGCCGGATTTATCAAATATTACATTTTGTTATTATAAAAGACACATTTGCATATATGTCCATTCTTTTTAATAATATTTTGGGATTTTCATGTGACCTTTTTCGGTTTACAACAATTCAACAAAAAGAAACTTGATAAAATACGAAACTCAATAGAAATGAAATGTGGCAAAATGTGTGAATAGGCAGCTTTAATACCGTCTTGAAAATTTTCTTTGCACTCAAATTTGTATGTAAATGTTTTTGACAGTAAATCCATGGTAAAACAATCCTGTTGTTGGACCATATATGTCACAAAACGTATATCCGTCACACGTGTGATATATTCGGTCGAATACATCACACCCTTCAGCTGAATATGGGACATATTATGTTGACATATTCGGTTGGAATTAGTTTTTCCACGCTCATCAAAACGTATTTGTCACTTATCAAAAAGGTGTCAAAAATGAAAATGGTGTAAATAAATATAAGTCCAATTATTTAAAATATTAAAGAACATTAACTTAGTGCTGATATTGTTAATATCATCATCACCATCGCGACAACACGATGCGACAACAGTATCACGTTGTCATGTTCGATACTGTGACACAAATCTGTTGTCGCAAAGTAAACTGTTATGATTTCTAATGTTTGTTGCTAGATTTAACGTCTAATAGTGTGGTGTTCTTTAAAATAACTAAAGATATGTCATTATCTTGTTTATTAAAAATAAAAAAAGATTTTAAGCAATAGAAAATAAATTCCTAGATTCTCATACAAATTTTGGGGAAAAAATGGTGTGGCTGGGTGGGTTTTAGTTTTTTATGTATTATTTCAGGTGTGAACGTATCCATATATTTCCAGTTTCTAAAGATGCTTGTGTTGTGCAAAGATAAGTAAGAGTCTAGCCGACTATGCCTATTCACACTTAATTGTTTCTTACTGCGTCTTTTTACTCTACCGATTCATACTTGTATTGTAAATTTTAATGAACACATTTTTTTTCAAAATAAAAAAATGGTTTGGCGGAGTGATTTTCGAGGAATGAATTTTCTTTTGCCTTACGTGTAATGATGTGATGTTTGTTAAAGTTTTGTCAGTTTCTTGTTTATTAACGAAAGATCCTAACGTTGTTAATTTGACTTAACCCATTCCTCCATAGACTTACCATTATTGCGTGGGCCAACAGTGTAGATCCAGATCAGCCGGCACATCCATGCTGCCTGATCAGGATCTGCACTGTTTGCTCTTTGATTCATTGTGTTATTTCTGACCAAAGTGACCATTGCAGACCCTGATCTAAAACTATTTGTGTTAAAGTTCTAGTGGCCCCTTACTGTACATTGCATATCTGCAAGTTAAAAACGATACAACAAAAAATCACTCGTGATGATGATGTTGATGGTAATGTTTCGTTGACGTTTATTTAGGCAAACTGCTTCTGCAGCGGACAAAGATAATGGCAACAATGTTTAGAATTGTGTGATATATACGGTCAGACATTTATTTATTAATTTGCACAAACATATATGTCGCATGTAGACAGGTGTGATTAATGCGGCTGAATATGTCACAGACGTGTGACATATATGTTTTGTGACATATAAGGTCTAACAATGGTTAATACATGTACGAGTTCCTATTTAGGATAAATGCTCACAGAGGGTATTTGTTGAAGGTCACCTATGTAGGAGGGTTTTCGTTTCGTAGCACATTTTTACTCACAAGGTGTGACAGATGTTTATTAAGGGGTCACAAACATTGCAAATAGCGAAAACTGGTTAAAATTCCAAAAATGAATTATGGAATAAACACTTATTGCCACCTAGTTTTTAGTGAAGAAGAATGTATTAAGCTAAGGATGTAGTTAATGTTTGCAAGCTCAATTTAGTCTAATTCATGTTCTAATTACCAAGCACTTAGTAACTAAAACATAAGAAAAACCGGTTGCATGAGAACTCTGAAATTCATGGACAATATACCAAAGCAACTCATACCTGAAACAAGTATATGCTTAGCTGGTCTACAATGTTTAGTGCCAATTCGTCAAACAAATGTTAGTGTTTTAAAGAAATTCCAAGGAAAACTTTCTTCCGGGTTCTACTTTCGATTTGATTGTAACTGACAAAAAAGGTTACAGAGCGGAAGGAAACAAAGTCGTATGACCTGTGACCCCTAAGTCTGACCTTGAAGCGAGCCATCCTGAACATGGCTTCTGCACATTGTCTCAATGTAGTAAACATTTTTGTCAGGTTTCATCTCAATACTTCAAGGGGTTTAAGAGTTACAGAGCGGAAGGAACATTTCTGACAGACAGACAGACACTGAGGCACTAACATAATACATCCCTTTGGGCGTATAAAAACCAGAAGAATCTGAAACTTAACAGTTAAGATCTGATCAGAAGGCATGTATGTGCCAGAATGATCTTAATCTTAAGCTTTTTGCTCATGTGATACAAGCTGAACTATGGAGTAAAGGGCCAATGTTATCAAAACTGTTTTTTTTGCTAGTGAATGGATGGAAGGAAGGTATTAATTGCAAGGCATTCTTGTTATTGTATTTAAAAACTATTCAAAGAACACCAATTACTATCAATATCATTTATTGAAAACACATAACTTGTAGATGCATTTTAGTAATGTCTGTGGTAATGCTTCATTAAACATGGTCCATTTCCAATACTTTCAAAATCACCTTGCTATTAAATATAAAAGAACCTTAAATTCTTTACAAAACACAATTTTATAAATCTTTCTAGAGCATAAAGATTATCTTTCACAGAACATAACCCTTTCCTGTCCAGTTACACCTTTATTGCTAGGGCAAACAGTTTAGATCCAGATCAGCCGGCACATCTATGCCGTCTGATCAGGATCTAAACTGTTCGCTTATTGATTCATTAGGTTATTTCTGACCAAAATGCAACCAGTGCAGATCCTGATCAGACGGCACGGATGTGCCGGATGATCTGGATCTACACTGGTTGCACATGCGTAAAATGCTTATATATCCAGGAAAGGGATAATTTGATCTAATTGTAAAAGGCAAAGCTTATGTTAGACATTTTTCCAGTTTTATTTTACAACAGTCAAACCCTTGTCATAAAAAAGCATAAAGACTATTTTTAATGCTTTCCTGTGAATTATAGAAATTTCTCTCTTGAAAATATAAATTCTGGACCTCACTGGTGAAATATATTTCTATCTTACACTTATGAAAATAAATATCCTCTATTTCTCATAATATGTTAAAAGTGACCATTTTACCCTTTCCTCTATACGCCTTTCCAATAAACAGTTTCGCAGTCCTGTACGAGTTACTTCCCGCGACCGAAAATCAATCCAAAACGAGGCTCTGCAGGATAGCTGAACGATCAGGCTAATGGCTTAAGCACATAATAGCTAACCTTATCCGCTATATTGCAGGTCTGCGTTCGTCGCCGGCGGTGAAAAAAATAAGTTGCTGGTCTGTTATTCTAGCCAGACCTTTTATGTTTACTATTTGTTAGATATTTAGATTTTTAATGATATAAGAACATGTACCATTCTTGTTGATAGTAGGCAGTATGAAACGCAATTTGGACAAACATAAGCATTAATTTTACCAATTATGTACAACAATTTCTTCTTTATATCTTTTATATATTTTAATATATTGTACTGGTGTAAATGTTGCAAATTGCTAAGGCTAGTAATGCGCTATTATCCGGAAATCGTGATATGTCAACATCTGGTTACATGATCTGTAGACAAAAAAAATTGAAAAAATACAATCTGAATTTGTTGATACTTACACATTTAAACAATAGAATTGTCCTAAAAAATTAAGGCGTTTATGGTCAACGTGTAAATAATTTGAATATTTAAAATGTTACGTATACTTCACAACCAAATATGATTGATTCTGTCTTGAAATAAAACAGGATCGGTAATCTAGTTGTTTGTTGTAGAAGTATCATTCGTAGAATAAAATCCAAGGATTTAGATGCCGGCTTCCAAAAAGATGAGAATATTTATATCACAATATGGTTGCATATCCAATTTAGATTTCTTAGGTTTGACAGATTGTAATTTTGGCATAAAAGCCCAAACTCTTAATTAAACATATATAACATGTTTTGACAAGATTTGTTTCTTATTGACGGCTTTTGTTTCTATACGTGTCATAATGTTGATTAAGAATCCATTTAAGTGCTAAATCAAATATATTTGCTGGCACATCCATAGTTAAAGGACTCCGAAATACTTAAGAATTGGGAGGTGTAGATACCTTGCAAATAGAAATTACACGATCTCTATTGGTCAATGATATCTGCCCCTTTAAGTAATTGACAGATGACCCCGTGTGCGAGACAGTTTGACATGTTTATGACATGCCGCCTTCAAAATCAATCGCCGCCGACATAATCACAACATGATGTCAGTAGTTGAATAGACACGCTAATCCGGAAACGAGACTCAATTAAGCCGTGAAGAGAACACTGCGACTGTCTGTTAGTTCAAGTCGTTTAGTGTCTAATGCGAGGAATAATGAATTGACACTTCTAGTCAGAAACCTGATTGTTTTATAAATTATTTTCAAAAATATCATGACGCTGATGTATTATTACTAATTCAAAGAGAAAAAATATTTTAAAAAAAAGAATTTTATGATAAAAAAGAAAGTTGTAGGTACATATTCCCTATTACGTTATTACAGCGAGCAATCATTTATCCTGTAAAGCAGTCACGTGACTGGACAGGGGAGGTAACCAAATAAATTCATCGAATTATTGGAAAGGCGTATAGACACACCTTTACTGCATGGACAAACAGTGTAGATCCAGATCAGCCGGCACATCTGTGCTGTCTGATCAGGATCTGCACTGTTCACTTTATTCCTGAGGTTATTTCTGACCATAATGTGTCGAGTGCAGATCCAGATCAGACCGCACGGATGAGCCGGCTGATCTGGATCTTCACTGGTCACACATGCATAAAAATGTGTATATAAGGAGGAAAGGGTTAATAGATTCTTAGCAAAAAGGCGTTCTTGTAACAACAAATGAAGAGAGAAACGTTCATGTATGTAATAAAAATAAAATAAATAAATAAATACAATAATCACCAAAACATATTCACTGTTTGTACTATGTACACCATGAACACTGAAATGCCACAAGTACTTGGTGTATTTAATTTGGTAAAAGAAACACACTCAAAACTTGTAGTTTATTTCACAAGCTAATAATTATGCACAAAGGCAAATCACAATAGGTTACATGCATAAACCAAGAGGAACTTTTCATCAACAATACAGTTAATTCTGATAATGTATTTTAAACATGTCATGAAATCAACCAAGGAATTATCAAACCATTTTGTACAGCTTACTTATTAGTTATATATTGAAGGCCATAACAAAGCAATGAAGTGTTGCTTAAAAAAAAGAAATTAAAACCCTTTGTTGTTAACCCCTTTTACTTCAAATCTTACTAGTTTTATCAATTCTATGAGCAGTCTAGTTCCAGATCAGCTGTAACAAACCTGCCATTTGATCTGGATCTACACTTATTGCTTTTCTGTCATAAGTAACTCATAAATGTAAAAGTGAACAATGTAGATCCTGATCAGATGCCAAGGATCTGGCTCTACACTGTTTGTGAATTGGATGACAGACATATCCCTTATAGCTTTGGTTAATTTTAGCTTAATGATAAAAATAACATCAAGTACTGTTTTTAAAATCATAAAACATTAATTAATATGTTATGGTGTAATAATAAACATTAACAAATGCAAAGTGAAAAATGACACACTTTATTTTCATATTCACCATCAAAGCTGTTTACTTATTATGAAAATAAAGTAACTTGTTGTACAACTGGACATAAATATGCACAACTCTTCAATAATATTTTCTGAAAGCACATCACATCATAATTATGAACACACAATTTGTTAAGTGCTAGAATACTTGGATTAAAACAAGTTTCTAGTTTATGCATTTAGTTTTTTATGTTTATATTCCAAGGTAGTGTTTTAAAAATCAAAATTCAAATATGAAGTTGAACAATGATCATTTAAATTAGTATTAAACTATTTATTCCATAAGCCTTTTATCCATAAAACATTGCAGATATGGATCTGCCAGCACATTCTAGCCATCTGATCATAATCTTCAATCAGAATCTACACAGTTAAATTTTGATTTATAAGGTTATGTCTGATAAAGATGCAATAAGTATAGATTTAGATTAGACGACACAGATGAGACAGGTGATCTGGATCTATACTGTGGCACATGCGACATAATCCGTACATATGGAGCAATTGGTTAACATACAGACTTGAAACACTTTAATGGGGCGCGTCACAAGACAAGGTACATTAGGACAGTAAAAAGCAATTCTTAAAATGACATCATAAAGTTTAGCAAATGACATTTTTTTGCAGTTCACAGAAAAAAATACGGTTATGTTGTTGAAATGTGTAACAGTATCTCCAATAAGTAATGAGAAAATAACAGATAACTGCAAGTTCTTACCAGATAGGTTACAACTAAAATGTCAAAAAAATACTAAAGAGACCTTTTCCTGTGGTGTGCCCCCAAATCATTACAGGAACTGCAGTACTGTGAATGTACAATTTTACAAATAATACAGACTATAGATATTTCCAATTGTCAAACTGCACAACAAATGTAAAACAATAGGCAAATTAATTACATTTAATATATAGAAAATTTAAAACAAGGTAGGGTCTGTTTTCAGAAAACATTTAGTTCTTAAGATCATCGTGTAAATAACTTTCTGGTGCCAGAATTTAAACATAAAAACAATATAATAATAAGTAAAATAACAAGAGCCAGTCGGAAACGAATGCAAGCTCGACTATTCGAAGTCAGACATATTTAAGCACATTTTAAACTGGGCTTCATTTAAACTGGGAAGTAATTCAGGAGTTTATGACACCCAACACACACACATGAACAAAAGTTTCTTAATCTAAGGAAATCAATAAATTACACTTAATTTATTATTGTAGTTTTTTAAGAATGTTTACACAACCCAGCCCATACACCCCTGATCCCACACCCATCAACCCACTATCCCTGCCCACCTAAAGTGATGTGGTGAGGTACGGTGTAGTATAGTATGGTATGGTATGCTGGTTGCTGTTGTTGGTGGTGTTGGTGTAGTTGCTGTTGTTGGTATTGTTGTTGGTGTTGGTAGTGGTGGTGTTGTTGGTGGTGGTGGTGGTGTTGTTGGTGGTAGTGTTGTTATGTTGGTGTTGTTGTGAGTGTTGTTAGTTGTTGGTGTTGTTGATAATATTGTTGGTGTTGATGTTGGTGGTGGTGTTGTTGTTGGTGATGTTCGTGTTGTTGGTGATGGTGTTGTTGGTGGTGGTGTTTTTGTTTGTGGTGTTGTTTACGGTATAGTTGGTGGTGGTGTTGATGGTGGTGTTGTTGTTGTTCTTTGAGTTATTGTTGGTTGTCTTGTTGGTGTTGTTGTTGTTGGTGGTGGTAGTGGTGTTGTTGTTGGTGGTGGTGGTGGTGGTGGTGGTGGTGGGGGTGTTGTTGGTGGTGTTGTTGACAGTGTTGTTGGTAGAGTTGTTGTTGTTATTTGTGTTATTGTTGTTTGTGTTGTTGTTGTTGTTGTTGTTGTTGTTGCTTTTGGTGGTGTTGTTGTTGGTGGTGTTGTTATTGGTGATGGTGTTGTTGGTGGTGGTGGTGGTATTGTTGTTGTTAGTGGTGGTGGTGGTATGTGGTGGTGTGGAGGTGGTGGTGTGGTGGTGGTGTTGTTTGTAGTGGTGGTATGTGGTGGTGGTGGGGATGATGGTAGTGTGGTGTGGTGGTGGTTGGGGGTGGTGTGGTGTGCTGGGGGTGGTGTGGTGTGGTATGTGGTTGTGTTGTGGTGTGGTGTGGTGTGGTGTGGTGTGGTGTGGTGTGGTATGGTATGGTATCGTATAGTATAGTATAGTATAGTATAGTATAGTATAGTATAGTATAGTATAGTATAGTATAGTATAGTATAGTATAACCACTCAACACTTTCATCCAAAGTATGTTAAGTAAATCTGTTTTAAACCTTTTCTATAGCATTACCTATGAAAAACACTAACACTGAAACTTTAACCATAATTTCTAAGTCTTAATTCTAATTTCAAAGTGAAAAAGGGCAAAAACTAAATAAAAAAAGCAAGGATGAGTTATGGGCCTTTGAACATCAACCTGATGTGTGATAAAATAAACGTATACAAAGTTTAAAAGTTGTGGTTTTAATAGAATGAAAGTTATGAGGTTTCACCATCTTGCACGTAAACTTAAACCTTAATTTCTAATTCTAAAAAGCGCAATAATTTGATAAAAATCAAAGAAAGAGTTATGGTTCTTGGCAAACATAGTCAGGGTCATGATAAAGAACAAATTTCAAAGTTGTAGTACAAAGAAGTATGAAAGTAACTAGCTTGCACGCAAACTTTAACCTTAAATTCTAAGTGAAAAAGGGCAATAATTTGATAAAAATCAAAGAAAGAGTTATGGTTCTTGGCATACATAGTCAGGGTCATGATGGTGAACAAGTGTCTTTAGTTTCAAAGCTATAGTACAAGAAGAATGAAAGTAACTAGCTTGCATGCAAACTTTAACCAGAAATTTTAAGTTGAAAAAGGGCTATAATTTGATTAAAAATTAAAGAATGAGTTATGGTTCTTGGAATACATAGTCGGGGTCATGATGGTAAACAAGTGTTGAAAGTTTCAAAGCTATAGTACAAGAAGTATTAAAGAAACTAGCTTGCACGCAAACTTTAACCTAAAAATCTAAGTCGAAAAAGGGCCATAATTTGATCAAAATGAAAGTAAGAGTTATGGTTCTTGGCATATCCACTCGGGATATGATAATGAACAAGTGCTGAAAGTTTCAAAGCTGTAGTATAAGTAGTATTGAAGTTATGTGTTTGTACAGTAGCTTGCACGCAAACTTTAACCTGAAATTCTAAGTCGAAAAAGGGCCATAATTTGAAAAAAATAGAAGTAAGAGTAATGGTTCTTGGCATATCCACTCAGGATATGATAATGACCAAGTGCTGAAAGTTTCAAAGCTGTAGTATAAAGAGTATGGAAGTTATGTGTTTGTACAGTAGCTTGCACGCAAACTTTAACCTGAAATTCTAAGTCGAAAAAGGGCCATAATTTGATCAAAATGAAAGTTAGAGTTATGGTTCTTGGCACACACACTCGGGACATGATGATGAACAAGTGTGCCAAGTTTCAAAGCTGTAGCTATAGTAGTTTGTAAGATATAGGTATGTTGCACGCAAACTTTAACCAAAGCGGGACGGCGACGGCGACGCCGACACCTAAGTGAGTAGAATAGCTCGACATATTCTTCGAATAGTCGAGCTAAAAAGGCAGTTGTGGTTATGGAAATAGTCATCTTCATGGTGTCAGGGTCGTGACCATGCTTTCTTGAGTGTTTGATCTGATCTGGATTAATACTGACTGCTTCTTGGTCAGAAATGACCCAATAAATATAAAACGGTGTAGATTCTGATCAGACAGCAATACACTCACTGTTAACCCCGAGGATAACAGCCATATCCCTTGCAGTAGCAGGTTACAGCTATTGTTCAACATTAACCGAATTTCCTGCATTTAAGCTTTCCAATTACTCCCTATTTTTTTTCAAATTTTGAGGTCATTCTGTGCTTAGAATGATTCAATGATGCGTTAGAAGCTTTAGTAATTAACTGAAATGTTTATTAGTATTAAAATGCTTTTAACACTTTATAATACATGTTATTTTTGAAGAACTTCATTTTTTTTAAAAAGGAGATGTTTTCCATTATCTTTACCAAAATATATCACATAAAATAATTCACAAATAAATTTTAAAAAATAAATCAATACTTAATGAACCATAGCATTAATACAAAAATATTTTTACTCCATGGGACATGGCTGTTAACTCCTGGCACAGTGCAGATCCAGATCTGCCGGCACACTGGCCATCAAAATCAGATAAAATAAAATATTGATGAGTGTGTATTTATTAGATGACATATGAAAAATTTATTCCATCGCATTTCATGCAGTTCTGCCATTTATATTATTTTTAAAAATGTCACAGGAAGCAGCATTTTCTCGGTGGTAACTCTATTCACTTGAGTTTATTGTCATTGCCAGTATTTTCCTGGTTGCTTTCGAGCGAAGTGTTTTGCTCTCATTAAATAGTGTTATTCTTGTTTTTCTATATTGCTCCTCTCTCTTCAATCCTTGCAGATACCGAAGCTTGTGTATGTCCAGAAATTAAAGGATCTCTTGTTTACCTTAAAATACAGTAATGAATTATACAATTGTTGTTAACAGGGAACAATTAAATCCTATGCTTGCAAAGAAGTGAATGTCTGCCTTTGTTATATCTTTTATGAAATATATATATTTAACTATAAATGCATTTCAATAACAATTACAAGCAGCAATTATTTGAAAAAAACAACAACAGCAAAACAGTCCATCAGGATTATCAAATATAGCTTTAACTAGTTTATGCAGTCAAGTCAAAGTTAATTAAATGAGCTTTATTAATAATACCACTAATATAGCTCATTTAATGATCTTTGACTTGAAAGTCAATGCTGCTTATAACTATCAAATTGACTGTCTTACTGACAGAAAAAGCTTTGACCAATTATCTGCATAATACCAAGCAAAAATCCTGGTAGCCCAGTGGGCTACCAAGTAATTTCAGGATTTGTCGTGCTCTGTACACTTCAACTATTTATTTACTTAACTAACCATAATTTCTTATGGTACATAGTCTGATATATTACTTTTAGAGGTGTAGCAATAGAACAGCTACTAACAATTTATTGGACTGTGCACAATGTTTTGGCATGTGACGTTGATAAGCACTCATATTTTGCAATGAGTTGCTGCGAAAAAGTGTGCTGTCATTCACTTTGTTGTCAACTAGGCTTTTCATACAGCCATTTGAAAAAGCCATAATTTCATTAATTCTTTTCATAATTTCTGTATAAAGGAAGGCATTAATGCATGTATATATGAGGGTTGAAACAATATTTGATGGTTCATTTGGGCTTCACATACTACTACCCAACTGTTTTCCATACCCAAATGAAAACCATCAAATACCGATTCAATCCTTAAATAACTGTAGAATAAGTCAAATACCAGTTATCACTCTTGTTGTCAAAATTATCTGTTATCTACTGACAAGGTTCTCTTAAATGTTTTCAAGAAAAGAAACCCACAATGCAATGACATTTCATGGGTATAAAACATGTAAAATGAAACTCAAACAGAAAGTAAAATTGGCATTATCTGGTATAGCCATTCAGAAACACAGTCAAAAATCAATGAAAAGAGATTGATTTGATAACCTGATCATTAATTAAGTTCAAGTCCAAACATAGTGATCCTCTTGTAAATGTATTTATTAATAAAAATTAACAATATCACCTCAATTCATCATACTTACTTGGTAGAGCTCCTTGTTTGACTGGCCATTATCAAACACACAATGTTTGAAAAGGCTTCTGAGAATTAAGTGTCTTTACAAGACCTCTTTACTGAAACTGGAAAAAAATATATTTTTCTTAAATTATTTGGGAATTCTTGTAAACATTTAAATTTGTCTCCATAATTGGATGATATAATACAACCAAAGAAGACTTTAATTTCTTACTTAAACTTAAAGTAGGAAGCAAGAATTCCCCAAGAGTACTCTCAATGATTTGATAATATTGCTACAATAAGTTTTTAAGAACCAGAACCAATATGCTAATCAATAAAAAGAAAATAGGATAGCATTATGATTAAGCACTACTACCCTGTTCATTCATTTAAAGTCTTCATTAAATTGTCTTTCTCCCTACTATGTAAAATGTGACTTGTTATTTTTATACCTTCATTTGCCCAAGGACAATTTACAACAGATTAACACTGTAACTGAACACTGACATACAAATGTATTGCTCCTAAAATGCATAGAAATTAAAGTAAAAAAAACTTAAGGTCCCGTAAAAATAAATTGAGCAGAAACTCTTGAAGATATGCACAACTAGGATAGGTGACAAACATTCCTGTAAAATTTTCATGAAATCCCCAAGCAGACAGGGCTTTTCATCAGAAAATTGGGAAGAGGCCCTGGCCTTTCAAATTGGGAAATTTATGTGTGATAATTGTTTATTTTGGGAAAAAGATTCAATGAAAGATGGGTGCTAGTTTACACATTGAATAGTAATAAGAATTTTCAACTAAAATTTAGTGTTTTAAAGCACTTGATTTTTAGACTATAATTTTTCATTCCCATCAGAGGATTTAGATATATTTTGTCAACATCTTACCAAGCATTTCGGGAATAGACTCTTTGGATTGGGAAGAGGCCTGTATAAGGCCTCTGTTATATACATTTAAGGATGAAAAGCCTTGGCAGTTTTGGAGATGAAGTGAGGACAAGATTTAATCAGACATATTGACCAACAGCCGATTAAGTAGATTGATTAAGGAACATGTTAAAATAACACCAGGTGTTTCTGTTAATTGCACTTTGAATTCAGGTGAAAATAAAGTCCTAACAATATTTTTTTGTCTATTTAAAATTTAAATATTCAACTACTAAAAAGTAATCCAATACCTTCTAGATATTGGAATATTCTTTGCCATCTGTATAAACTTAAAATCAATGGCTTCTACCTGATTAATCTCTTCCAGGATCAACCCAGTTTAACATATTCCCATGTCCTTTACATGTCTTACACTTAGAGGTGCTTGGTAGTTGTCCTTGTAGATGGAACTCTGTCCCATATGATCCAAAAAAATCTGCTGTTGTTGTGGACTTATGTCAAGGCTGGCATAAATTAATAATAAACTATGTTGCCTGAATCACCCAGTTGGCAGAGCCCTGAAAGACATACGTGTACTCGTATTTATATGATATCTGGTTTATTAAGGTGAAGTAGTAAACACAATAAAAACAAACCAAATTTTAAGATTCATTCATAAACTAAAGACTGATCAATAACTGTCTGTGATTCATACTTTTAACAAACATCACTGAATAAAACCCATTAATTTACAAATTAAAATGGCCATTTTACACAGATCTGTTGTTTTTTTTCATGGGGAGGTGAATAAAAATGTATTTCATTATTCAGATAGTGGTTACTGTTCCAAAGCTGTCTAATCAAACAACACTTCAGCAAACAGCCATTAAAAGATTTGATAAACTTTTGGGGTGAAACACTGACTGAGGTACTGTAAAATGCATTAATTTCGCAAGGTCAAAATTTCGCGATTTTTGTCAAAAATTAGCTTGTTTCTTTATTCACATATTGATGATTCACGACACCGTCAGTTCTATTTTAAGTTGCATATTTTCGAATAAACTTATTTCAGATATATGGAAACTCATAATATATTTACGGTATTTATTAATTTACGAGGTAAGTGATTCGCGAATATTAGCGAAAATAAAACTAACGCGAATAAAACCGGTTTTAAAGTTTTAGCCCAACTATTTGTGTGCAACAAGGGCTTTTCTATAAATACAATGGTCGCCCTTTGCGCACTACCCAGTTACTATTCAAGTCAATGTGGAAAATTTTCCTTCTATGTCTATATGCCAGCTATAAGAATCTTTGTCACAACTTTTGACGGCTTCAAATAGTTTTTTTTAAACCTTATATAACTTAAAACAAGAGTGCCAAACTGACACAAAATACATGTACGCACGTCAAAATGCTGATCATCAAAGTTGCGTAACGATCCGATGAAAATTTTTTGACTTGGAGAGCAGATACCGCTAATTCAGTTTTTGGACAATTCAAGGGCCATAATTCAGTAGTGCCTGATGGGATTTGGCAGGTTATAGAACTTGGTCGAGATATTATGCCCACCAACATATTCACCAAGTTTGATAAAGACCGGATGAAAACTCTTTGACTTAGAGAGCGGAAACAGTAATTTTGGATAATTCAAGGGCCATAATTCAGGAGTGCCTGGGGGGCTTTGGCTGGTTATAGAACTTGGTCAAGATATTATGCCCACCAACATATTCACCAAGTTTGATAAAGACCGGATGAAAACTCTTTGACTTAGAAAGCGGAAACCATGTGGACGCCGCCTGCCGGCCACAGGTGTTCCCATAATATGTCCCGTTTTTCAAACGGGCGTATAAAAACTTGAACATACCTGAAAAGCTTATTCCAATTAGAATCAATATAATTATGCAATTCTTTTTAAGAAATTTGGTTGTTCATTATGAAAAAACTTATAAACCTCCACACGTCAACAGTTTTTAAGTTACACCGCTAAACGTCTACCTGACTGTAGATTATCAGTTTATAAAAGAGACGCTTTCATTGGTTATCACATTAAAATCAACATGTAAATGGCATAAACAATAGTAAGTTTAAAAGTGGGGTCACACATCTTACCAGAATCTACCAAAATTACCGGAATCCACTCTGATTAACCCGAATCCACCTTAAAAATAATTTTCAGACTTATTTTTTTTTGGAAATTAATAAATGTATCATGATATCAAAGCATTTTAAAGCATCTAGATTTGACTGTAAAGCTCCCATTTTAGTTGTCATGTACGTATAAAATTGCTGTACATGCTATAAAATTAAAAATACCTTAAGAAGGATTTTCAGAGATATTATTTTGGAAATATTATATGTATCGTGATGTCAGAGCTTTTAAAAGCATTATGCATCTAGATTTGACAGTACCGGTATCATTTTTCGTTGTCATGTAGGTCATTCTTTATGATCATGACAATTAAATGGTTTCTTTTTCTAATTATGTTAAGTACTAAGATAAAACGGGTTTTTCTTGGGATTTCGACGTGATGTCATGTTTTTTTTGCATAACACAATATACACATGTAGCCACAAAAATCATTTATAAGGTGGATTCTGGTAAATCAGAGGGGATTCTGTGGATTGCAGTAATTTTGGTAGATTCCGGTAATTTGTGTGACCGTTAAAAGTGTTATTTGAGGATTATTTTTTATTTTATTGATACTTTAGAGACTATTTATGTATTATAACAACAAATGAAAATTGCAGAGCTGAAATTTTCAAATGGAAGTGAAAAAATGGGAATTTAAAGCAGTGTGATTTCCACAGGGTCTATTTAATTAGTAGGGTTATCGCACTCGCCGATTGGTGACAATATGATGTCGTCGTAGATCACGTGATCTGATCAATTTCCGCCGCCATTTGCAATTAGAGAAAAACAACTGAAAATACGTATGATCTTGTCCGTTAAATTATACCTTTTAAGATAATAATCGGGTACAATTATCGGATAAAATACACAATGTAAGTATTGATATTTCATTTCTTTTATTGATTGAAGTTAATATCTGTTTGTATAATGTGTAATATGCAAATTTACCAAGTCTGTTGATAATTGTTGTTCCCAAATAATATAGACAAATTGGCCGAATTGGGTAGACAATGGGTTGTTTCCCACAGCTTTCAGTAATAAATAGCGATTTATAATGCAAAATTGTTTAGTGGAAAATGCAAAGAAAAGATGAGACAGTGCATCCAATGTAAAATTATATAGATACATTAGCTTGGGTCTTGACAATTTTAACAGAAACTTTCGCGAAAATAGGCAATTTTGATAAAATGGCGGCCATCCCCAATTATTACTCGTTAAATTTGCTCGCTATTCACACATTGAATTACCGACAAAGGTGACTAAAGTTAGGGTTTTTATTTAGTTCTTTGGTTGCATCGTGCATTAGTACATAAATAAAAGCAATCTTATTGTGTTAGTTTGGTTAAAACTGACTTCAAATTTCACGATTTAACGGCGTGTCTTCACCATGAGTGAAATTTTATAATTCTATGACGAAGGGTCTTCTGTTTTCATTTTCAAGATTTTAAAATGTATGAAAACGTTTATTATAACCAGTGATATTTTAAAAATACCAATCTATGCCTTACTTAATATGTTTACGTAATATTTGAACTGTAGATCCTGCTCTGAAATGAACTCGGATCTCTGGCTAACCATAATATACCAATTGAGCTTCCGATCGAGGCCTCTGATTTGAACACAAATAGATTCCTCCCAAATTTTACAAGACATTTCTAATCTACTATCCGTGCAATCTTCTATGAATCTAAAAAGTACAGTGTCGATCCAGATCAGACAACATGAATGGCTGATCTGGATCTACACTGTTTGCCCACGAAATAAAGGTGTGTCTATGGAGTAAAGTGTAACGTCTTCTTAGAGAAAAGACTGTGTAACTCCTAATTTCAATGGTATGTTTTGCACATAGGTTCAGAGACCATATTATCATCGGAAATATCCTCACATTCACTGTGGGGGTACTCCCCAAGTAAATCATCCAGATTTATGTCCTCGTCCCAATGCAAAAAGTCACGTTTGCTATAAGACATGTTTCATCAACAATGACAAAAAAGTTAAGAGTGGTGTAAGCAATAGTTTGGTCGCTCTTTGGTCGTTTTTTTAAAAACAATCATCAAAGACCCCATAGAAATACCGTGAATATTGGAGAATGGCACGTGTGAAAAACGATGTTAACAAATTAAAAACAAAACTATTGAAAGTTGTGCCTATTAGCATCATAATTAAAGTCGCTCTTTCATTTATACCGAACTCAAATGAAGTCGGAAAAGAAAGTGGCAAACAAATGATAAAAACTTGTCAATTTCAATCATTGAGCTCATTAAATATTCTTTATTTTTCAACGACACAAAAGGAGTTAATAGATAACAAGCAAACAATAACAATAACAAAGCACAGTTCCGATCTCTGCAACAAAATTACAACAAATAATAATCGGAAACTTTTTAATTTCCATTTTTTTTTGGTTATAGCAATTTAGAAATATAATAATAAATATTTTATGAGTATAATAAGGATGTGCGTATTTAATTATAATGAAGAAAACAGTCTTTTCAATATTCAGCGAAATATCAACCCGTTTTGCGATTTTAAATCGCGTAAATAGGGGGTCATTGTAGTTTAATTGAAATAAAAATTACACCAACGTGTAGATCAACTTTTCCCCTTTTCAGCGACATATAAACACTTAAAATCGGACGACTAATTAGTCCGTATGAACTAAAATGCAGTGGATAGTATTAATTTGCGTTCAACATTCCATTCTACCTGGTCCGTCTTGGACCGTGATCTGTGTTTTACACACTGGAAGCTGATAACGATACGCGACGACAGCATTATCGATAAAATATGCGTGTCTACGCTATACATTCATAACCCATTGATTAAATAGACCCTGATTTCCACTACAGTTTTGATCGCTAATGCTTGAGACGTAAAGAACAGACATCTGTAAAAAGTCAGTATGATAGTGGGTCTGTACTTGCAGTCGAATAATTGAGACTAACCAAGGTATCTGATTCAAACCTCGGCATTCCATTGCAGACACTTGCAAAATAATCTGGAAATGACTCAGAAAGACCTTGAGGTAGCTTATTCAGTACTTCATAATAATTTGGTAGTGTCATGACATTACGCAGAAGACTTGAGGTTCAAGTCATGTTTGATGCTACTTTTTCTGACTAAAAACTGCCACTTCTAATTAAACAAAATACACCCGTGAAACATGACAGAAATTTAGTTAAAATAATCTGGGAAAAAAACACTTATCTCCTACAGACACATGTTTCAGAGGTCATTTTCTGGCCAGTATGTCGGGTTTGGTCAATATCAGCTAATAAATGGGCGATTTGTATCACGAAATGTATTTGTCCTAAATAACTAAATAAAAATAAGAATGAACAGTTAACCGAAAAATATGTGATCCCATTTGCACATAGATTTCGAAGACAAAATCGTAACTTACCGAACAATTGTTGATTGCCGTTGATAGATCGTTTATAAATCTTTCATATGAGACCAGTAACTAAACATAAGTTGGTCTATTAGTGGAGAAAATCAACATTTAATATCAAAATTTATGGACGTTTTCACATTGTTAACCGCCATGTTTACGGTCACGAAAAAAAAACGGATGACGTACAGTTACTTTGAACAGTCTACCCGGTCCACATATTAACAAGGGGGAAAGAAACTCAAAATATCACATTTGTATTCTTTAAAATAATATCGTTAGTAGTGTTATTTCAATTAAATCAATTTATTAAAAATTCAGTTTTACCTTTTACTTGACGGCATAATTTTTATGTATAATGAAACTGACCGAACGGGAAGAGACTCACGGAAAAGACCGGAATGTTCCGTAATATTCCGTGGGTTCAACAAGAGAAAGACTATATACACACAAACTAGATCTATAAAAATATCGGCTTTTTTAGTTCTGAATATTTATGCAAAAAACCAGTTGGAACTTAAGAATAAGGATTAAATTAAAATACAAAAATTGTGAAAACATAAATATATAGCCGTTTCTTGCGAAAATCTTATATTTTTACAGGTCACCTTAATAACTTATTTTATATACAGAGAAATATACACAGGGTCATTTTCAAAATCATTTTTTTCCTAAAATAATTAACACAAAGTTTCAAAACTAAGTATTCCACTTAAAAGTGGCTTAACAAATACAGACTTGCGATTAAAAAATGTTTCTTTGACAAAAAGCATTCTAAATATAGAACGAAAACATTAAGGCACCCAGTCGTGGTCCCCTTAATCTACCGGTCTCCATAATACCACAATTAATATATATATGGTCACCCTTATGACTTTAGTAGATATATATATATATATATATATATATATATATATATATATATATAAATAAAAAAAGTGAAGCAATTTAAAAGGTACCTTTTTTCGTGGGTGCGGCAGTTCCTGAAGGGCGAATCGAGCTGGCATCCGAGTCTGAATCTCTTGGTATCTCGCAAGGTAATGCCATCGGGTCCTACAGCTCATCAGGGTCGACATGTCAAGAGGTTGAAGTGGTCGGAGGGCCTTTTTGGCCCTTTTTGTATTCTCGCTGCGAGAATCTTCCATGGTTGGGATTCTTTTGGGGACCTTCTTCTTGTTTGGAGGCATTATGTGGCAAGTACTCTGTTGTTTCAAGGTGGCAGCAGGTAGTTGTGTTTTCTGTTTTGTTCGAGTGCTGTATGATCATACACGAGCTTTGTACAGACGTAGAGACCCTGTCTGGTCGTTCTTGACCATGTATAATTCGTACTTGAACCGAATTGGTCGTATGGCGATCTTATGAAACCGTATTGGTCGTATGGCGATCGTATAAATCCGCGTGTACACTCGTGTGAATCATACGGTGATCGTGTGACATTCGAGTGTTAATCCGGGTGTTGAATGTAGGACTTGGGAACGGTTTCACACGATTCCATACGATATATATACGATATTGACACGGTTGAGCTCACTCGTGGAGTGAACTTCGTGTGCGGTTGTATATGCGGTCTCGTACGGCTTCACACGGTCTCTCACGGTCTTGTACGATCGCTAATACGATCATACACGGACATGGCGCCCGTGCCAGTTTTTTAAAAGTTTTAAAAATCATACACGGCTTTTACGGATACACTCGAATGGCCCGAGTGTAACTCGGATAAGGCCACGATTGGTTCGGTTGTATGTACGGTTTACACGGGTGGCCAACCGTATAAGCCGTGTGTTCTGTGTGAGACAGGCTTAAACGTAGAGTACGACGCATGCGCACAACAATTTGAAAGAACTCTATTGCAAAGTGTACTGTTGTGACACGTGTACCACTTTTGTCAACTTACTGCTCTTAATAAGAAAGGAAATCGATTATTTGAAAGTATTTTGTTAAAAACACTGTCATGTTTAACTGTTTAAACTTATTGATTTAAAGAGAAATTGTTTTTTTTTTATGTTTAAACTTATTGATTTAAATAAGAATTGATTTTTTTAAATGTTCAGTTTTTAACCCGATTTTAATCTCTGATGTATATGTTGTTAACATGTTTCAAGAAGTTTACCTCTGTTGCATATTGATGTCCTTGATGTAGTTAACCTAGCACGCTACTTGATTGGAACTTGGGGATTTGTGAGCTACGTCATTAATATTGGGAATTTTTTTCAAAGCATTTGTTTGGTAAACAACTTGTCTCTTAAACTGTCAGAAAGGTCAGAATATTCAAAGAATCACTTATACATGATAAAACTTCCATCACGTGTTATATTATAGGTGATCGTTGTATGAAACGTTATTCATTGATTTAAAGTAAAAGTTGATAAACTTTAGCTTATTAGGGTTTTTGCAGCGGGATGGCGCAGGAATTCGCCAAAATTTAGCGGCCGTTTTCGACTTCCGTCTTTTATTGCTGGCTTTTTTCCGCCGGTAGCCGAATCCCGCAGAATTGGGAACTTTTTACTATAAAAGCTAATTTTTTGCGTAATTTGTGAGAAAATACCGGGATTATTATATAAGAAAAAAGTAATCTTTTGGGGCATAATTCAGATTGATAATTATCAATTTTTACTATTTTAAAGTATATTATCACATACCTTCCGGTGTGGGAGTGTAATAACACCCGTTATATATTTTCGATATATAACTAGTTATATATCGTAGCCGAATCACTTTTCATCCGCGTTATAAGCGACCAATACAAATTTATGAAAATGACTTACTTTTGCCATTTGACCACTTCAGGCAAGCAAGCAGCTTCTATAAGGAACTTAAACATCCCTTAATTAATAATATCCACGGGGAATATAACTTTCTGACATCTTAATTACTCCGTAAGATAGCAATTCGCCGATAGTCTATGATGAAATTCAACAACAGCAACAAAGTCATTTTCATTTCGTTTTAATCGAAAACAAAATGACCCAGACGCTGGTATCGTTTTCAGAACATCTTCGGTGTGATCTTACAACATCCCCGAAACAAAATAAAAACACTAGAAACACTTTTCAATCCGAATAATAAGTTTATATCCAGCAAATTTCAATGTTGTCATATGCCGCTACGAAAGTTTACACAAATGACGTCATACAGTAGATCAATTTATTTAATTAAACACAACTTCAGAAGCCTATAACTGGTAGATTCTTTTATCTAGACTCAAGCGCATTTATTTTATTTTATTTATTTCACTTATTTTGGCAAACAGGAAAACGGTAGGATAAATTCTTTGGGGACTAGCTTATGAATCACCCGATACGACCGAATTACACACGTTGAAAATTCGTTCTACTAGGCGATAGAAAGGGACAATTCATGGATTCAGGGTATGTGATAAAGACTATATCATCCGTGTTCATTTTATACTGAAATTATTAAACTCGTCATCTAAATCGATATAAAACTCGGCAAGAGCCTCGTTTTATATCGATTTAGACGACTCGTTTAATAATTTCAGTATAAAATGATCACTCATGTTGTATCCTCTATTTAGTAAACTGCTTTTTTTAAGAAAAAGATGTATTTACTTTATGAATTGAGAAAGAAAAGTAAAACATTTCAAAGGTCTTCATGGGTTGTATTCATTATTAATTATTAGTTCAAAATAGCGGTTTTAAGGATTTAGGACCATCATTGACATATTTCATATCTTGACACTGGATGGTAGGAAATCAATGCACCTTTAAAGTGTTAAAGACATACAAAATATAAGATGATTCACCGAGAAATTTTTCAAGTCATTTTTATTTAACGGGAGATAATAGGTGTTAACATTTACATTAAAGCCTATGGAAAATATCGATTTTTTGCTATTACTTTAAAAATATTTATTTTTTCAAGAAAGTCTCTTGGTAGAAAACTTAACAAACAGAGTTTGTGTACTTTTTTAATAAGAAATCAGATATTTACCGTAGAAAAATGGAGAAATTAACATTTTTGTGTTTCCAAGGGAGATAACTCAAGACAACCATGTCAACAAGGGCAGATAATCACAAAACATTATCGCTCAACTGTTATTATCTGTAACTTGCCTATTGTCTTTTTTGAAGACATTTAAGAACTAAATAACTTACATAATTATGGTTACTGTTTGGTTTTAATATGCTAATGATGGGTCTAAGACCTTAAACCGCCTCTAACATGTTTCATAATCCATGGTCGTGACAGTTTATAGAGAAATCTTGTAAAAGAACACAAAAGCTCGATCTGTTTCTTTCATTCCTGACATCTTGTTTTTGCTGATTTGGCTCCAGGGGCTCTGGCCTCAGTAAGGTCATCGAGTACTTACTTTTAATTAATAATATAATGCTATATGCTGCTTATGTTTAATTGTTGGAACTGATAAACCTTTAACGTTTTTTTCTGTAATGCATATATAACATTCATTGAAATCAAGGGAAATTGAAGGGAATTGATAAATATTTTCGAGCAAGTGACTGATGTCTTCTTGTGTGCAACACCAGACAAAAAATACCTCCTTTTTGCCGGTTAATGATTTGATTTCTGCTTTATAACATTTATATGTTTATTCTGCCAGTGTTTCGAACCGAATAAATATGACTAGGTTAGCCAACGATCTAGATATTTTATGTTACAAAATGTACAGTAGTGTTTATGTTCCACGTGCCATTAAAATCCGTACGTGTGTTTATTAGCAGAAATGGAAGTGCATATTACTGCTCACGCCGCCGGTTTGATACAACTCGATATTTACACAAAGTATCGTGCTTAACGGCCTTTACAGTTGATAGCAGCACTGATTTAAGTGGTTAAAGCCTGGAAATATTATTTATTATAACCATATAATATATCACAAACAGGTAGAGAGAAATCAACATGTTTATTCCTGACATTTAACTTAAGGTCAGCTGGCAATTCAACGTCAAACTTAAAATAAAATCTTATATAATAAACATTTGTAAGACAAAAAACACAACATATTGTTGTCAGTTTCATATAACACACGTGGGAATTTTAAATGAGGTTTTATGTTGTTGAGGTTTTGGTTTAGATGTAGAAAGCATTTTGCCGTTAGAAGAAATTCATTATTGTTTATGTGGATTTAAGTGCAATGTCGACATTTATAGTTCGCTCTTTTTCAAATAGATATACAAGAAAGAAAGCCACAAACAATCATCAAAACATTGCAGACTTGGTTTGATATGAGCCTGTTCATTTGCAGGCAGTTACTTACGTTCAAGCCGACTAGTCAATTCTGAGGTAGGCAACCAGTATTAATAGATGAAAAGGGACTTTTGAAAAAACTGAAATGTGCATATCTGTTTCAGACATTGCTACAACCAGGAAAAAAATCCGACCCACGCAGCCAAAAATTAGAGAAAAAGAGCATGCGTTTATAAGTTAATCAATTTCAAATATAAATCGCAATTATGATTTGTGTAACCCTTGGGGGTTACCGCCTTGGAACGGTCATTGACAAACAATTTGTTATGGTCGAAGTGAGTGCAAGGAGAGGAGGCAGAAGTTTATGTTGTATACGTAGATAATCAAGACAGTGATCAGAAAGAGCATGTAGAGTATGGTGATAGGGACAGGAAGGATGAAGATATTAGTCAAGAAGGGAAAAAGAAGATGGCTCAAAACAACGATCAGAAAACGACTCTTGGGACATATGATTCAGGGTTCACTAATAAGGAGGAAAATGCATTGTGTTGATGAGCAAAAAAGAATTTATGGTAAAGGATACGGAATACATTGATATAGACGGTAAAGAGTTCAAATATTTTTATAAAGAACAGACAAATGAGGCAAGAACTGGAATAAGGTGTGATGCGGAAAACTTGGAGATAGGTTAGATATTATTCGAGAATGATGAGGCAGTTAAAGAGGATGACAATTTTCGTTATAAATTTTTTAGAAAATGTGTTCAATTAAATTTGATTATATCCTTGGATTTTTCATAACATCGTAACTATAATATTTGAAACTAATTTTAATAATTTAAGAAACGATTGATTTTTTCTTAGTTTGAAGACACTCGAAATGGGTGGGGTAAAAGGGACAAGAGTGAGGAAAGGGGATAGGAAGGAAAACCCAAGGAGGAAAGGACAAGAATGATGGGATGGAGAAGGAGCAGAGAGGAACAAGATGGAGGGAAATGAAAAAGAATAATTGGGAAGTCGAGAGAAATGTGGAAGAAGTGGCAGATGAGGGAAGGAATGAAGGAATACGAAAGTGGCGGAGGGGAAGGAAGGCAGGAAATACAAAGCGGAGTGAGGGAAAATAAACAATATGGAAGAAGATGGAAAGAATTGAATTAAAGGATGGAAGGGAATGGACAAGAATTACTTCTTTGGAAAAGAGGGAAAACATGAACGGGGTTAGAGGGAGAAGTCAGGGGAAGGAGAGAAGGAAACTGGAAGGAGATGTGGAGGAAGAAAAGATGGGAAGGAAAAGAAAGGGGATTGAGGATGGAAAAGGAGGGAGAAAGTAGAGAGAGGGAGGTTGAAGAGATAAGGGAAGGAGGGCGAAGAATGTGAGGGGAAGGAGGGGGGGGGGAGGGAAGGATAGGGAGGAATGACGAAGAAGAGGGAGGGAATAGAAGGATAGAAAAGTGTTGGAGGAATAAGACAGGGAAAAGGAAAGTAAAGGAAAAAGGAAGAACTTGCCAGTTTGTAGAAAAATAGACGGGTATGAAAGGGTATGTGAAGGAAAGTGTGCTCAGCCATACGACCACATACACGCCAACACAGTCCCCCGAAAGGAACTCAAACCTGTTCCCCAAAAGGAACTGCCGTCTTGAAGTTAGGACCTAATTAAAATGACATGACCTTATATAATTATCAAAATAATTTGACTGTAAAGATTTAATTCAATTTTACATTTCGTCGTGATCTTTTCCGAAAAAAATGCAAATCCTTAATTATTATATTGAAAACTAAAAATATCAAATAAAATAAAACACGTGTTCACGTTTATTTGGTTGACCTGATTTATTTTGTATTAAAGGTAGGTAATTCACAGTATGATATTCTTTATCGTTAGTACAAGACGAAAAAAGTAAAAATTCCCAATAAATTCTTCAGCATAAGTGTGGCATTCCCTCTTGGCTTTGTTGCTTATATCGCTTCGTTTGGGGATCTGAGAAAATGTTTTCGCCGTTTATTACTCGTAAAAAAATCAATATTTGACCTTTTATCAAACCAAACGTTTTACGATGGCATCAATCATACCATAAAAGTTAAGCAATAATTGCTAAGATCGGACATGGTATAGTGGTAGAGCGTCGGACTCTCGTTCCGACAGATACGGGTTCGAATCAGCTATCAGGATATTTTTTTTAAACTTACTCAAACTTACATTTTTGTAATTGCTGAAATTTGTACAAGCAATTTCTCATGTAAACAGAGTTAGATAATGATAAGAGGCGAAGTTGTTACAGAGATTAAAAAGTGTAAGAAAAACACCGAATATTAATTATTGTTCGCCATCACAACAAAAAGGTTTATGTGATTCTATATAAGATATGTACGATGGATGATACAAAATAAAACGTAGACGTTTGATATTGCATCGTTATTTGAAACACTTTCACAATTAATAATATTTTAAAGTCAATCTTCGCAACGTAAAAGCGCGGTATAAGGTTGATGTATGTAAATATTTGTAGTCTTTCGGATGTTGCGTTTGAAACCAATCAGTATTTAAGCTATCTTTCACCATTGCGAAAACACTAATAGAAACGCTTAAATTGATCGGGCATACGCAAAGAAAACGTTCTGCTTGCTGAGCTTTAGTTTTCTTTTAGTGTTATCAGTGGTTTTGTAATCGTAAGGAGAGTTGTTGGTACCTAGGTATGACGATTGGCATTTCTTGTTGATGAGTGTTGATAAAAACGTTTTGCATTCTTGGCTTTTTTTTATTTAACATGCTCAAATTTGCAAATAATTGAATGATATTCGTAGTAATTATCTAGATAAATAACATGTTTACCCCTAAAATCATCATTTCCTGTCCTATCTTGCTCAAATTTGCAAATAATTGAATGATATTCGTAGTAATTATCTAGATAAATAACATGTTTACCCCTAAAATCATCATTTCCTGTCCTATCTTTCACAAATTTTCAAAACATTTAATGACATTCGTAGTAATTATCTAGATTAATAACATGTTTACCCCTAAAATCATCATTTCCTGTCCTATCTTGCTCAAATTTGCAAATATTTTAATGATATTCGTAGTAAGTATCTAGATAGATAACATATATACCCCTGGTATATGCAAAGACCTACGGATTTCCTATGGATTTTGGGCTATGAACACGGTATGGGACCGGATATAACAGCGTTTTTGAGTCAAAACAAAGTTTTAAAATTTAAAAGGGGTAAGAAAAATACGATTTCTCGGATCATATGACACTAATCTGACCTGAGTTGATTTTTGTTGCCCTTGCTATTTGTGCAGTGTGGCGGCCGTAAAAAGTCTCCCCGTACATATAGTCAGTACTGTTATCAGTAAATTAGCCCGTTACCGATGTCATGCAGTGATTGTTACGTATATCGGGGCTATCCGATCGACGTTTTTTGGGGTTGTCCCGGTTAGCTCAATCGGTTGCGTCGCAGGAAATTGCAGGGCTAGGCGCTGTCGCCGTGACGGTGCGGGTTCGCTCCCAGCTAGAGACACTATCATTTAATAAAGGCTAGATATCACATAAGTACAAGTATCGACCACAAAAACAAGATTTGTTAAAATATCTCTAAATATTCATCGTTGCTCACGGGAGAAATTGATGTTGTTTGTTTGTAGGATAAATATGTTAATTTTAATAGTACATTCTGAAATATAATATGTCTTAAAATGTCTTCCATACGGCGTATAAACATGCATTTATAAATGATGATATTAGCAATTAATGATTATCGATCACCAGAACCAAGTTTATAAATCGTATTTTACGTACCGAGTAGAGAAACGTTTTTTTTTTCGAAAGCAATATCTTAAATTAAATCACTTACATTGCGTCAAATCAAAGATTTTAATTTAATCATGATTTAATTATAATAATATCTAAGTCAAAAAGTATCAGAAACCGTCGCAAACATTGATTTCTGTCGTGAGTTTTTTAGTTATACTCAGTACAGTAAGTTTCAAAGTGCTCAGTATACGCTGTACACTTAAAAGCTATACCCAGTACACTAGGCGAGATTTTTTGTCGCTGTAGAAGTCAATTTTTGGTCGATCTTTCTGAAAATTTAAAAGTGAGTACATGAGGAGGAGTATTAGAAAACTGCCGATTCAGAATTTTTATTTTTGGAAGAAACTAATGATGAAACTAGATTTTTGGTACCTGGGCATCAATTTCTCCCGTGAGTAATGGTGAAATTGTACACATAGTTGAACAAATCTTTAAGATTTAACATTTACTTCCATTTAGCAAGTGTCTACTGTACAGGTGAGGAGGTCTTTACTTGCAGGTTAAGACAACAGCTGACTAACATGACCAAGAATACTAGAAATTTGCGACTGTTCAGATATCAAGAGATAAATATTATGTGTTTTCAAATATCAAATTTTTATCTATAACAGCAGATAACCTTTAAACAAAGTAAATAAAGAGTAATATTCTTACAGTCAATGTACAGATGAACATAATTAAAGTCAAAGTTGTTATAGCCAAACTAGTTCAGTAAAAATCCCAGATAAAAAGTCCTAAAATGTATGGGTTTTTACAAAACTTTGGGAAAAAATGGCTACTGTTCAGTCATTTATATCCTTACGTAGCTGTTTACCTAATAGCAAGAACCATTTATGAGACATAGAGTATTTCACTCTGAAACAAAGAACAAGCAACTTTAAATAGGCATACATAATAAATAAAGTCGCACAAAAACCCATTATGTGAATTTTCATAGAAGTTTACTTCTTGCACCAAAAAACATACTAATAAGAAATAAATCTTTGCTGATTGAGCTGAAAAAAGGATTTCAAAGTTAAGATGGGTGATGAATTGTGCATAAAACAACAACAACCTAATTTGAGGATGAAAAAAAAAATGAAATATGCATATCAGGAATGGCCACATCCAGCATACACAGCCTCCCCACACAGCCAAAAAGTAGAGAGGAAAAGAGAGCATGGTATTATAATAATTAGTTTCAAAATGGACGCCACAAACAAATAACAAAAGTGAGAACCAGAGGGGTTACCGCCTTGGAACGGTCAGTGGCAAAACAAAATGCCACTGGGGGTTTAAACCAGGTTCTAGGGTGCACCAACCTCACACTTGCCCCAACAGGTACTCGTATTACAAAACAAGTACAAATTGTCTTGGTGAAATAACTCCAACCCATCCATCAGCTCAACAATGTTGCATGCAAAAGCATACAAACATATAAACATAAGAATTTAATAGCATTGCAAAGCCAAAGGGCGAACCTCAAGGATAAAAAGGGGAGAGACATAGGGGTTGTGTATTGAAAATATAAGTAACACTACACATCTGTTAAAACATTTTCTGGAGGCTAAGAAAGGGGAGCAAATAAAACCCAAGATGCATTACGAGGGGTCAGTGCAAGACTATTGTAACTACATTGAAATAAAGAAGGAGTTACCATAGTCTTGCACTGACCCCTCGATTATATTTGTCAATTTGAATCGTTTTATGGCATTGCATTTTCCAGTTGCAAATAATGAAGAGAAACGTTTTTTTTTCGAAAATTCTGAAATACTTAGGCGGTTTAATTTATTTTTGTAGTGATGTAAGATTATAATATGTGATCCACGTTTAATTGACATAGTAATAAACTAGTTCAAGTGCTGTCTTCAGTCGTCATTGGAAAAAATCTAAATCTCTTTAACGGCAAAATGCAGTAACATTAATTTTTGCAGTTTTCTTTGAACGGCATGTTGCCGTTAGATTTTATGTTTTGACGATTTCATTTTTTATAAACGTGCAATGATGAAGGTAGTCGGCCCTTAAGCCATATTATTTGGTTATACTTGTAATAAAAACTCTTATTTTTAAATTCAAGACATTTCTTATACTGTACATCGAAATGTAAAGGGTACGACGTCGTCGACGAGTCCAACGAATGTGAAGTAGCCACAATGCAGATACCTGTCGAATATGCAGATTTGAAGCAGAGTCCTTACCCACCACCATTTCTATCAGGTACATATGAAGTTGGAGCGAAAGTAACGATGTCATCCTCTTTTTAACTTGCAAACGAATTTCAAGCCTTACTAATTATAGTATTAAGCTAATCCTTCAAAAAAGGAACCCCAGTATTTTTATAATAAAATTATTACCTATAAAACAATGTGATTATTGTGTTTGCTGCGTCTCAAAAATGTAATACCTTTACATTTTAGACTGCTTAGATTTTTTCGTTCACATGTGTGAACATCATTGGCAGTGTAGACATCACTATCATTTAAACTCAATTCTCGGACGAAATAAAACTTTAACTTTTTCCAGAAGCCATAAAACCAATATAATAATTATATGCTTAGTGCTTTTTATGTGGACGTGTATCCCATAACTCCATTTACTTCAGGAACCATCTCTTCGCCGCAACAGAAAGAAAGCGCTTGGTAGGCCGCCGAAAAACGGACAATGTGCCTACTGAACGCAACGAATTGTTAAAGGGATCATTAGGTATAAGATGAGAAAAGCACGATACAATATGTCCAAGATGCTGCCATGCAAGCGAATGGAATTATCAGATGTTAGGGGTTTCAAGAAATTCAAGGAAATCTTACTTCCTGGTTCAAAGTGAAAGTAAAAAGTGCAAGTACGAGGGGTGTTAGGTAAATTCCCGGACTGTTCTCATATTATCTCAACGGCTTCATTGATAGTAATGAAAATTTGCAGGCATACTAAATAAAATGTTTATAATTTAAATATGAAACCAATAAGTGGTAAATTTGAATTTTCTTTGTGCTATTGTTGCTATAGCAACATAAGGGAAGCCTAACCGGGGCATTACATACGTATGTGCATTAAAACCGTCCGAAAACAGTAAATATTTGTTTAATTTCTTCCAATTTTTGATATGTAATTAAACTGACGTTACTCTGTCCGTGACGTAAATTTTGAGCGAAATCATAGCGTATTTCGTGCGTGACGTCAAATTAAAATGACCTCATTGTTTACCAACGCACGTGCGTTATGGCGTCGAAAGAAGAAATTCGTTCTGTAATCAAGTTTCATGCCTTGTCGGGTGAAACACCAACAGATTCGTATAAAAAAATAAAACGCCTGTACGGCGAGTCATCTGTCTGTCGAACATTAGTGTTTGAATGGCACAAACGCTATAGTGTTGGACGAATTAGCCTAAATGATGACGAGCGTACCGGACGTCCAGTCACCAAGAAGTCGTTAGCTGACAACGAGGGCGACTTGACCACCGCGGTAAACGCATTTCTTGCCAGTCTTACTTTAGCTGATTTCAGAGACATTTTTACCAAGTGGTGCGAACGGTCGCAGAATTGCATTGAACATAACGGAGAGTTTTTTGAGAAATAATGAGGCATCATATCACAAAGACGGTGCTTGTTGTGATTGACGGCGTTGAAATTGACGTCAACGTTTCGCCGATATTGTCCTGCTGCGGCTGTACCTATGTTTATTTTTGTTTATGTTTTCTGTATTGTAGCAGATAAATGTACACTGATATATATCATTTTAAAGAGTATGTAATGATCTTTCAGGAGAACATTAAATTGTTGAAATGTAGTTCGAATTGTCGTTTTAATACATCCAGTCCGGGAATTTACCTAACACCCCTCGTATGAAGTAAGTTTTCCTTGAATTTCTTGAAAACCCTAACATTATTTTGACGACTTGGCACTAAACATTGTAGACCAGCATATACTTATTTCAGGTATGAGTTGCTTTGGTATATTGTTCATGAATTTCAAAGATCTCATGCAAATGGTTTTTCTTTTGTTTTTGTATGTGCTGGGAAATTAGAACATGAATTAGACTAAACTGAGCTTGCAAACATTTACAACATCCATAGCTAAATCCATTTATTTACTAAAATCTAGGTGGCAATAAGTATTTCCCCCAAAATTCATTTTTTGAAAATTTAGCCTGTCTTCGCCATTTGTAATGTTTGCGATACCTTGATTAATATATTTATCAGAAATAATCTCAGTATTGGTAGGAAGAATCACAGATAATCGCCTATCCCTAAATTGTGGGTATAAAACATTAATAAATTAGAAAAACACATTTTTATATATGACCCATATATTACCTCAAATAACATATATTTTTACCTGTAAAAATTGCAACAAGGACGCGTCATATTCAGATATTCCAATAAATACTAAAAATAGTTGTTATAAGACACTCTAGCATTTTTTTTTCCAAAACCAAATTATACTGTTAAAATAGGTACCAAAACAAAAAAAATGAGGTAGGTATTGCGGATTTTTTTTCATGAGCTGTTTTTTTTTCAGGGACGGGGGTGCGAGGCAAGAACAGGGGTTATTCTGTAACCAGAAACAACTAAAATTTTTCTTTTTGTCCATTTATTAAAGACAGCGAACAGTATTTCCCTTTACAAATATAAAAGTAAATTACTTGTTTTTACATGCTTTAGTGTGCCTGGATAGGCAAGATGCAGACTTAAGTCCTGTTTTCACTTTGGCCATCCATGTGAAACTAAAGGGCACTTTCTGTGCGAATGATTTTCCGCAGCACTTATATGGATAAGCCTTCTGGTGAAGAGCCTTGCTGTGAAAACGCATTGCCGTCCTAATCGACGATCCAAACTACTCACAAATGTTGCTCATGATCTGAAGCACTTGGAACATAAATTCTGTAATTTATGTGTTTTCAACTAAATGAATGAGCGATTTCCAGGTAATTTTAACATACAAACTATCAGTGTTGGTCTCCTGAATATCTAATGGTTAAGTTTTATTAGAAATATTGTTACAATCAGGCACCGGTCGTAAAAGCAAAAGCTGTTTCACTGCTAATATTACTTTTTTATTTTGACTCAAACGATTATTTTGTATCAGCTACAAGAATTAAATAGATATTATCGATAAGTAATACTGTATAAGTGGTAATGTTCGCGAGGATGTAATGTTCGCGTATTTCGCGATTTGATTAAAATCGCGAAATTATCAGCCAGCGTAAATTAGAGCTTAAGTACAAGCAAAATTTTACCCTTACACCAGACTATGGTAAAACAAAACATTATGATCATTGAACTTTATTACAAGACTACATAGTATACCTGTACAGATTAAAAGCCATGAAAACGTACAATTAATACCAAATATCAAAACTTATACACAATGGTACTAATTAAATTTGATAAACTAAACGACAATTCCTTTGAAAACTATAAACTGTCTATGTAATTTGTATATATGTACATCGGTAAGGACTGTATCCCGCATTGGTGAAATGCAGATATGCAAGTAAATTATGGGCCTTCATAAGCCAACGTGCATGTATTGGCTTAATGTTTATTGTTATTAGGTCAATTCTCCAGGGCATTATGTTTTAAACACGTCGAAAATGGCAAGCGCAGTTTGATCACACCTGCAACGTAAACAGGTAAAAACTGCGGTCAGATTTCAAACCGGGTTATAGTTAATAATAGAGTAATCTGTTAAAAAGGCAAACAATTCATTGATGGTTGCTAATTGACTGTCGGATCACGATGTTCACAGTTTGTCATTTAACAATCCAAGTTTTGGGAAGACTACTTTCAGTTTCTACCATGGAATTTTTTGACAACCAAATAATTTAGAGTGAATATAACGACGTGTAATTTTTACGAATTTCATGAAATTAATTTTTCGCGAACATTTCCGCACGCGAAACGCCGGCAAAACAGAAAACGCGAACTTTTACGCCAGCGAAAATATCCACTTATACAGTATGCTTACTTTTGTATGAAACTAAAAAGAATGATGCTATTGCATCGAAACTTACCGATGAGTGATGTAATCACACCTGGTCATACGGGTTGCGGTCAACAATATGTAATAGTGAGAATGAGAAACTTTTTTTCTGGGGACATTTGTCCTGACTATCTAAAATTTTGAAACTTATGCCGGATACATGTTATACATAGAAAATGGCTACTGTTGATATTGGCACATATGGCATGGCCACAGATTGCCGACCATGTCTCCACTACGTGAGTGAAAAGGGATTTTTTAGCCAATTTCTTTCACTCTCTCTCTCTCTCTCTCTCTCTGTTAAAATGTTAAATAATTTTAACGAGTTTAATGAGTTTGATACATGTTAAAGCGAATGCCAACGTAGATTTGACCAGAATAATGCCATAGGCATCTGATATTCGCTTGAAATAACTGACACTGACGGTTTATGACATATATAATGAAATAAATGGATCATCATGAAGCACTTGCTATATAAATCTATAGGTTGGACAATGATGCTCATTGCATACGGCTGAAAATTCTATTCAACAACAAAATGAAAGCAATATTAATAATCATATTATGCTTGGTTGTGGTTAGTTTCCAACAGGCTTTATCACAAGATGCGGAGAGTCTAGATGTGGCGAGATGGGCGGTGGGTCAGTTAGGACACTCATTTGTTTCTGTGGACAGCACTCTAAGAGAAAGGGTAATATGTGCATGAAATTAAAATATTTTTATTATAATGTTATAGGAGTGGGCAGTAATATGCATTTCCATTATTGTCCATGAACAGGTTCAATCAAACCGAGACTGGGATATTTTCATATTTGTCGTGTTCAATGGCTTTCAAAGTTCCCTTTTCATCCATTTTAATAAACAAGATGATTTCCATTGTATTGTTAGTTGAATTCGTAAATTCAGTAAATAACCCGATACCGATTTCATGTTATGATTATCACGTTTAACCTATTTATACGCTTAACATTTTAGCGTAGTCGAATTTGCTTTTTCAGACAGTTGCTGCCACTCTTTTCAACCTACGGATACAAATCCGCAAACGAGTAAGCATTTTAGCTTTCAGTGTCAGAATGTCGATTAAAAGTTCAATAAATTTCAATTTTATATAAAATTATTAATATCTCTTTTATATATCACAAAAATAAACGTTTCTTTATGTTAAGGAATTTTAAATTATCTTTAAAGAAATTGAATAATTATAAGATATCGGTGTCAAATTCATAATTTCGTGTATTTCTAAATCAATATTTAAGGTCTGACCATCCTAATGCGATCTCTACGATATCGCTACTTTCCGTCCCATTCCGACACTTTCCGTACAATTCGATTGGCTCCCTGCCTGAATCGATTACAAACAAGTCACACCCGGTACCAGCGTTCATCAACATGGCGTCGAGAGATAATCGAGGACGCTTTGTTAGCGTCAAAATGAAGAAAAAACGCGTTTCAATGAATAATTTTGTAATTGATCACAATTATTGTGGTGTTAATGAGATTTGTGACGGCGGAACGTGCAAGAAAGAATGTTCCATCGTGTATCACGCAGGTATTCCCAATTGTGCGAGCCGGGATAGCTGGCGATCTGGCCGGCGTGTCATTGAGCTGGGAGTTTTGTTGGAAGGACTTCGTTTTTGTGAATTTTGTAGACTGGGTCCTATTCCGTTGACCATATATAACGTTTTGGAGAGTTACGGAAAGGGCTGGGCGGTTATTTGTATGTCCGCTGCGAGAACCCTGAGTGTCAGGGGGTGAACAGGGTCGCCTATGGCAAGACCCACATATTGCTGAAAGCTGGAATGCCCTGCTTTGCTGCAAATACCAAGCTTGGTATAGGTTCGTTAAATATTATATTGTTTTGTTTTTTAAATACTTTTCTACTTTTATTGTTTTCAAGAAAGTAACATTTCTGCATGATGATAAAAGCCCATTTAGGGTATAATTTATTATAACTCACAAAGTTCATTCTGAACAAAAAAGAAAAAATCACAATGAGTCATGTTGTTTGATGTGAAATCTACTAATTGACCTTGAGTTTGAATGACGTCACTGCACGTAGTTTATAATGTTTATCACCTGATTCTACCATTTATGTTAAATATATCATTTGCCTGTTCTGTATGGATTTTTTGAATGAATATTTCAGGCATGATTGATGGTATTGGCGGATCAGGAAAGGTTAACAACCCTCTGGCTACGCTTAACATCAAGCCAATTCCTAAGAGGAATCTCCAGAAGATGGAGCGGCGGGCAGGTCAGTTTGTGGAAGCAGTCGCTGAATCTTCAATGAAAACAGCAGCTCAGGCTGCATTCCAGCAAGAGATGAGGTATTCCATTTCTATTTGATTTAAAAAAAATGTTGAAATTAGTTCAAGATAAATCATTTAGATTGTTATTTCTGCTAAAAAATTCAGAACAGAATAATTTTCTATAATGTTGAGTAAAATTATATATTGTTTGATAAATTTTATGAACTAAAGATAATCCAAACACCTACCATATTGATTTTTGTGTTATTTTTCAGTGACATAGCGAGTGAAGAAACAAAGCAGGCAGCCAGTCAAATGCCAGGACTGATAGAGGACCTGGGTGTATGCTGTATGCCAGATGCACAACCTACCAAGTCTGACAAGTTTGATTTACAATGGAGTCATGAAATTGTGTACGGCTGAGAACATTGCCAGCTCAGGGCTTAATCTTTCACAACTGAAAACTATATATAAAAGACATGGTGAGGATGGACTGTACAATGTTTTTCAAATGAATCTTGGACAACCAAGGGTTACCAGTGTTAAAAAGACCCTGGAGTCGGTGATTCCAAAACTTGCAAAGTTTTTGGAACAAGATGATAATGCTGCATAGTTAAGGAATGATGATAGAAAAAATGCATGTTTGTTGGCCAATGGTTCCATATGATGTATTTGCAGTATTATAAGAACTGAAAACACACTCCCTGTCTTTATTGTTTTTTATCATTACAATTCATAAGCTCGTCTTTTTCAACTTGGTGTTTCTTCAAATGGTTTGCATTTAAACATGCCCAACTTTCAGTTTTCAAATTGTGTTTTACAAGGAAAAAATATGTAAAGTTTTTATATATTTATTGATTAATTATCTCAGTATTCATTAGCCATAGTGAAAACTTATATATATTTAGATGTTTATTGAAAACAAATACTGTGTTTACTTAAAATATTCAATCTTGTAATTTGATAACTGAATTAGCCGATTTTCAGTGTGTGTGTTTCATGCCAATTATTTTTATATTTCCATGGTAAATGTTTTTTGTCATGCTTTATTTTGTTGTGCTAGTGCTAAGAAAAATGTTGATACCCTTTTTAGGCCTGGCTCTTCAGACATTTGTGACAAAGAGCATTTTGTTTTAATGCCATATTTGTGGACATTGGAAAAACAAGACTTCAAGTTTTCAAACTTAATTATTTGTTTTATTATTTATGACTCTTTCTTTTTACAAATGATATTTGTTTACCTTATTTATATGTACTATACCATAACAAATTAGAAAATGCAAGAAATCTGAACATTTTATGTCTTTTTAATGAAGAATGGTGCATTTAATATCATTTTGGTTGGCGGCCATCTTGAAAATGTTGAAATTTGGGGTTGGGTTACAAAAATCAATTTCTCAAAAAAGGTACGGTAAAAATTTTTAATATTGCGTATTTAAATGACTAATACAATACCATTACTGAATATATTATCAAAACTTAACTTTTTAACTATGTCCATTAGGATGGTCAGATCTTAAATATCTTGAACGACTAATAATTGTTAAAACAAGTGCTACTTCAACTGTAGGACCCACAAGTATCAACTGCGGACTTTTTAAATGTTTCATTCTGCTCTATAGATCTAAGGACTACTTTTTTTTTAGTCCGGTGGAAAAGTCACGTGCTCGCTGAAGGTACTGGTTTTCCGAGGCAAGAGATTCATCTTTAGTCACACTTGCCTTTAAGGCCAGTAAAAATTAGTATAGGTAAACCAAACACTTTTTTTTTATTTTTGGCTTATAAGATTAGGTTTCTGCAACAACAAAAAAACAATTTCGAAAAAGGACATTAATGAAATTTGATCGTTGCGATATCGTCAATGAAGTTCATACAGTGGTAGTGGATTAAAATTCGATTTGCAATATGGTTGTTTTAGTACGTTTGAATTTCGATGTTAGGGCAGGTATAAGTGAAGTTAAATACAAAGAGAAAAAGTGAATTTTAACCTATGGGAGACGTTATTTAAGTTACATAGTGCGGAAAGTACAAGTAAAGTTTGATAAAAATGGGTTATATGGTAACAATTTAGTTTGTTTAATCGGCTGCGAAATAAACTGCATGTATAAGGGATAGGACTTACGGTTAAGTTCCACTCAGGTTTGATCAGTTATATCTAGTTTATAAACTGTGGATCGAATGTTTGAGACAATACTTGTTATCATCGATTGATTAAACGCAAGTATCCTTTGAACGTAACAACCTTAAAACGATTCATTTCAAATCTTATATCAATTTAAAATAAAACCATAATTACAAAAATAAAATCAACTTTTAAGTCGTGTCTGTATTTGCAAGGAAAATAGCCAGAATAAAAATTGGCATTCGATCATGTTTTGTTCCTCTCTATTTCTCTTTCAGAATATGGTGAGTAAAGACGAGGGCCATTCAAACTGAAATGATACACATTTTGTTCAAGTTTTAATTTGGAAAGGGTATTTGAAAAATAAACAGTGTCATAAATTGTTTCATAGTTATTTAACCCTTTTTTTAAAGTTTTTAAAACAACGCATATGGTACTTGCTCTACAATTGGCAAAAGCATTTCGGGTTCATGCAGGGAGTACCATTGAGCATCTGGATTCAAATGAACAAGACCACGATGACAGGAACAAAAGAAAAAGATCGAGTTTTTTGTTTAGATTTCCCTGTAAGCCTTCATAAACTGCAACGCCGCCAACCTTGTGCAAACAAAGAGATTAACGGTAGATGGGTTAATCACAAAGCATGCAGAGAGTTGTAGAATATCATATCATGTTGGTAACTTTCTTTTTGAATGCTTAGATGTGTTTTTACAAAAAATGCAAAGTAATAAAAGAAATAAACATTCCCTGTTATTTTCTAAGTTTATAAAACAAATCTCGATAAAATTCTAGCTGAGAATTGCCTTTTTCCGTTTCTGTAATGATTTTAAGCAGCACACGTAATTTATTTACCAAAATTAAATCTGGGTATCGGTGATAAAACATGCAGAAGGGTTTTCTTAATGTGCGGTACCCATAACCCCGTTTAAATTTTTTTGTAAAGCAAATATTTTAAGTACGTTGAATTCTTGAACGTAATTACAGGTTCTAAAAAACGAACGAGCTGTGATATTTAAGCACCATAAGATTTTGCACGTGGGACATCACTATCTACAAATAGAAAATTTAGAATATTAATATCAACATCATCATTTTTATTACATATTTTAGTAGTTACAAAACCGTTATATATAGAAAAATTAAGAACAAGAAAGCTTGCTTGTCTTACTTAATTGTTTGCATTCATAAGCTTGGGTTAATCAGGATATAATTTGTTGACCAAAATCGAAAACAGTTTATATATTTAACAAATGATCAAGGTACCTGGAGGGGTTGTTTTAAGCTGCAACAACGTCTGTTTGATCTTGATTTTCAGTAAAAAGAGATAACGTCAAGTCTATTTCAGTGCATAATAATAACAGAACAGCAACAATTGGTGCACAATTAGTACCCTTAGAGATGTACATGTATATTACTTGTTTATATTTAGTGGTACCAAATCTGATATAAATATTATCAAGTATAAATTTAGGAGAGCAATTCGATCAGGTCTTGAAAAGTTCACTTAGTGTAATTGTCATAAGAACCATCTGTAAAAAGACCTATATTTATTACAAACGAGAAGTGTCACTGTATTTTAACCAATTGTATCATATACCGGATACAGAGCAATGATTGTCACAAAAACATAGTAGACATTCAAAAGTGAGGAGATTTTTATGTATTGTAATGAAAAAATCAAATAGTCAAATACATGTTATAACAATGAATGACATTGTTTCCTTTTGTATGAACTATACTTTTAAATAATCTCTTAAATCACTCACACTAAGTACCGTTTGTACTGTGCACTGTTCTAAAATCAATGTAAATGTTTATGTTATAACAGGTTTTGAGAGTTATTCTCATGCTAGCGATGATTTAACATATAATGTTTATTGTTACAATAATTAGAACGCCATAGCTGATCAATTTAACATCAAAACATCTTACCAAACATGTATCCAGGTTCGACCAAGACTGTATCATTTATTGAACATGTTAACTCAATCATTTTTATGTTTCTAGTGATCAATGTGTATCAGTTATAGCGGTTTTTCAAAGATGATTTCTGTACATTTTCGGATTTTAGAACAAATATTTGATGTAAAATTATGTATTTAAATTGCTTCGTACAGAAACATGACATGTTATAAAAATGAAATATGCATATCAGGAATGGCCACATCCAGCATACACAGCCTCCCCACACAGCCAAAAAGTAGAGAGGAAAAGAGAGCATGGTATTACAATAATCAGTTTCAAAATGGACGCCACAAACAAATAACGAAAGTGAGAACCAGAGGGATTGGATTGAAATATATTGGCCTCGGTGCCTTTATATACTGCGGCGACACGAAACAATTGAATCTACCTAGCTTCAATAGTAACAGCGATAATTGGTGTCGTCACGAAATGTTTTGGATTTGATAAACATAGTCTTAGACTTGTTTTAAGTTATAGTTTCGAAACTAAAGGTTCACAATTATAAATACATACGCAGCTGAGTATGGAATGGAGTTTAATTTGAAAATACCGCATTGAAGGTTCCATGTTCACTGCCCAAGCATGCATCGTTTGGGATGGAACGAAATTGTTCTAATCTGGCTTGGTGGCATGGGTAGTTATATGCATTTCCATTAATACATATGAACATTCTCTATCAAACCGATCCTGCAATATTTTTATATTATTTTTTTTGTATTTTGGTGGCTTTCAAAGTTTCCATTTCATCTATTATAGGCATTTTTCCTAAATATTTTGGTCAAGCATTAAATGATGAACGCATACATTTCGTTTTCCGCCCAAGGATTGACTATCATAAAGTTCTTCGCTTGAAAGTTAGATATGTTCTCATGCTGTTTTCTGTTACAGAGATGAACGATTTCGCTTTCTAACACATTCTCATAATACATTTATATTAGCCATTAAATTACAGTTTTGACAACTGATTTTTGTAAACCTATATATGGCAATTCAGACGAAAACTGTTTTGTCAGTTACAAAAATAGTTTTAGTTTATTTGGAGGTTTGTATAAAAAACGGTCGCCTAGCTGCGTTGGGACTGACAGTTTAATTTTATACAAGCCTATAAATTAACAATAACCTATAGTCACTGTTGTTTTATCATTCTGTTTGATTGTTTTTATGTTCTTCTCTTCGTGCTTTTTACGCAATGTTTTAATTTTTCTTCAAATGTACGAGATATATTTTATAGACAATATATGTAGACGAACTCCTCCATCTTACCTAAAAGCATAAACACGATAAAATCAGCAAATGTGCATCGCCATATATGATACAGATTATTGGGAAATCATTCTACGAAGATCGCACTAAATGATACAGCAAAAATAGGTGTGTTCATTCTAAATGATAGTACATGTATATTAATGCTATAGATGATACAGTCATTACGAAACACACCCCTCAAACATTTTAATAATTAACGCTATCTATACATTTAAAGCAATATTGTAATGTAAATTATCTTTATATTAATGTCATAGACTCATATTACTAGACTAAGTATATATTTGTTTATCTGTAGAGAATAACAATTTTTTATGCAATCATGTGGGTCATTTGCCACACCTTCTTGTGATTAAATGCAATTTTGAAAGCTTTTATCCCTATTTATTCGCAAAACAACTTGTATTACAACCAATAATGACTATACAAAATGTAACTTACTTGTTTTTGTTGAAGGTACTTAAAATGATCTTAGTAATTCCATTTTCACTGTTAGATAATTGTTTATATCGCATTCATGCAATCAGCACGCTATATCCGGCAGATGATACATTCGGTTTATATACAGTGAATGTTCTTTTCTCTTTTCTCAAACTTTTTTCAATGAAGCAGGTAGGCTTGTATCTTATAAAAATAGGATGGAGTGAAGAATACAATATAGATAAAATCATATTATAAAGCTGACAAACAGCGCCTAAACTCTTTTTTCAGTTTAGCTGCTTTAAAATATCACCTGAATTTTTAATAGAACAAAATCAATTTTTGCCAGTAGATACAATTCCTAAATATATATTCGTTTATGGCTGTAGGACAAGATGATAGTAACACGGATGATATAGTAGTTGCCGATAAATACTGCTTTGTAAGGTATTTTGTTCATTTATGCCAACCAATACATAGTCAGTTCCATGGGCACTTAAACATGGTACCACTTCTTGCCGCAAGATTGTAGCAAATTGCAAAACAAATTGCATAATAAATCATCCTTTTAAGTTTTTCCCTATAAATTTGCTTGCTCACTGACGATTTTACAGACACAAACGTGTACATCTGACATCAAAATGAAAACAGTATACCTTGTCGTGCTTTGTTTGGTTTTGGCCAATTTTCAACGAGCTTTTTCGCAGGATGAAAGCGCTGAGGTAGCGAGCTGGGCCGCATCTCAAGTAGGGGACTCACTTGAGGGCGTGGAGTCCGCGTCGAGTGAAAAGGTAACAGAATTTATCATTCACGTTCATAATTATTTCTTAAGCATTAAGTTGGTTGCTCGGTGTGTTGTCTTCTCGTTTTATTGTTTTGATTTGTCTTATTTTTGTAGACGGATTTTCAAATTGATTTAGAATGTATGCATTTATTTGGTTGTTTATTCACGTTCATAAATATTTGTTGACCATTGAATTTGTAGCTCGGCGTGTTGTCCTCGTTTTATTGATTTGATGTGTATTATTTAGAAAAAAAGTTATCTGAAAGCGGTATTTCATATTGATTTAGAAAGTATGGACTGATCCTGTTGTTTCAATTTTTATTCGCGTTCATAAATATTTGTTTCCCACTGAGTTGAAAGCTCTTTAATTTTAATTTAACTTGTAAACCTTCCTTTTTGCCGAGATATTTTTCTGGGACAAGACGACTTTAAAGAATTATACAAATCTATAACAAAACCGTCACTGAATAATATAAATCAAACAAAGCCTTCAGAATCTTCGAATTTGTCATGTTTGGTATATTTTAAAATAGATGAAAAGGGAACTTTGAAAGCCACCAATCACGACAAATATGATAATATTGCAGGCTCGGTTTGATAGAACCTATTCATGGGCAGTAATGGAAATGCATATAACTGCCCAATCCGCCTAGCCCCGGGTTAAGCGCAACTCAATATTTACACCAATAAACAGTACAATTTTGATTAATCCAAAACGACGGTATGTATATGACGGTGAACATGGAACCTTCGATATGATATTTTCAGTTTAATACCATTCCATGTTAAAGTTCAATTTTCATCTATTTCCAACCAATACTACATTGAATCATTTATGTGCAAACGTTTTATATTTGGAACAATTCACTTTTTTCTATTTTAGTCCGGGGAAACTTCTATCTGGAATCTGAGAATAAGAGTCCGCAAGGTAAGTGTTACCGTCAGGTGTGTTGCATAATGTGAGAAATACAAATAAAGAGATCTAGGACGTGCCCGGGATCTCGTTTGCAATGCTGCGATCTGTTTAATAACGTTTGTTAGTAAACCAATTACACTTGACGTGCTTCGACAAAAAATGATTTAATTTCGGAAGCTTTGAGACTCAACTATTGGTTAAAAAGACCAGAAAATCAGAAATTTGGTTGTTCTCTTATATTGCATATCTATAATGAGCCAAAATGAAAATCAGACATAAAACTTGGCAGACTATCATAGAAAACTCCTATTACATTAATAATGCAAGTGAATCCAAATAACTGGATGAATTTGATCACAAGTGTGTTTATCGTGGAAATTGTTGATTCTGTACCAATCGGTTTATAAAAGGAAAAATAAACAAAAACATTTGGTTTCAGCTGGGTTGAGTTCTTTTTAATTCAAGGGAGTTAATGTGCAATAAAGGATATTTCAGGAACTGCATCTTACTTCATTGCATTAGGGGACTTTCACTAATGAGTTTTCTTTCTGTTATTTTCACATGTCAAATTTCTTAATTTGACAATCAACTAATCTATTCGAGAGGAGATAACTTTGACCTCTGTGAAAAAATAAGATCATCTTTCAGCTTTATGAAATATCCGGATTTGTCTAAATGCCACTGCTAAAATAAGTAATAAAACATAGTAGAATCACTGAACATAAGTTTCCAATGTTTTTGTCTAGTTTTATTATTTAATGTCAAAGATATAGGGACATTTGTTTTTACCAGTGTAAGATAGAAATATATTTCACCAAGTGAGCTCCGGAATTCGTATTTTCACGAGTGAAGAAACCACGAGTGAAAATACATTATTCCGGAGTTCAAGCTTTTAGTTCACAATTTATGTAAATTTGACAGAAAAATTCCATGAAATGGCGCCAAAAACGTGTGTTTATGACGTGACGTCAAATACTAAAACTTGATCCCGTTTTGTAAACGTTGTCATTCGGAACGTTATATACGTTTGGGTACCGACGTGGAAAAAACGGTGAAAATAAAAATGATATTCAATTGTTTGAAAACATTGAAATACCACTTTTATTTCACCGGGATAGTTCTACAATTCGCCGAAAAGCATTAATTAAAATATACTGAGCGACAATAAAAACTAGACAAAAGCAGGACATGTTATATTTTTTCACAAATATCGACTTATATTAATCCAGTCAATATCTCGGGCTCAGTATATTTTCTTTACTTTGGTCATACAAAATAAATGCTTCTTTTCAAAGCAAATAAACTGAATTTAATAAGTCGCTATTTGTTTATGTAAATTAACCAGTATTTTGGCTAATTAACCGCTTCCTTTCATGAATTCAAGTTTATATAAAAAGTTAATATAAAAAACAAATTGTCATCATCATGTTCATTCTAAACGAAAAAAAGAAAGAAATAGACTAATAAACAAACCGCGAATCTGTTAAATTATTAATATTCTTGCAGAACTAAGTTTCGTGAAATACATTGGCAGATTTTCATTTTAAACCCCTACGAAATAAAAAAAAGTAAAATTAAACTTTGTATAGACAATTGAGACCCACGAACTTATGTTTGATTATTTGATTAATGGTGTCAATAAACGGAAAGCTACTAAATTTTATGCCCACTAACATAAGTATATCTTTATAATTTTAAATTATTATAAATTTGATTTCAGAACGGAAAAGTAACCACGTGCACGGTTCGGGTGATAATAGTCAAGGAAAAGAGTAAAATTGCTAGTTTTCACTGTCGTTAACTCGAGGTAAAGGTATTTACCATATCTGTTATAGTATAAATAAATATGATGCTGAAATTTTCATTTGCACGTTATGTGTTGGATCCGATATCCGCTGTTTTATTCGATATATTTTTGTTTTAGTTTTTAAGTTGCTTCTAAAAGATTCCTTTTTCTTTTAATTTAATAATTACTTCGTATTTTCATGATTAAATGAAGTGGAAATAAAGTAAAGCGAAAAGCGATGAACGAAATAGTTAAAGTTACAAAAAATGTTATTAAAGAGTTAATTAAAATATATTCTTGTTGTTTTAGGAAGGAAGAAATTAATGGCATAGAGCAATGTATCTCCGCTATTACGAACATGTAATTTGCCATCAATGAAAATAAAAACAAGAACGTGTACTTTCTTATATTTACCATCACAATCATTCTCCTTCTCTCTTTTATGCTCGTCACGGGGAAATGTGTTTGTTGTTGTTTTTTATTTTTTTATTTTTAGATATTACTTTATTTGGAAGAACTTACAATTATATATAACTGTCTCATCATTTACAGGCGATAAGGCAATTTTTAACACATATTGACTGGGATGTTGATCGTACCGCTGAATCCATACAAACAATACTGTCTGCTCAACTTTTCATTAGTTTTTAACGTCACGTCAGCTGTACGTCAGCTGTATAGAGGCACTTTTCCCATTACGTGGCCCATTAATCCAATTTGGATATTATTCATATTTGTGAATATCTTGTATACGTATTTGTTCTCTGAGCCATATCATTCTATTATAATTATGCTCTCTTAGAGTGCATAAATATCATTGATGTTACATTTAAAAATAATCGTTACCTTAACAAAAGAAGTCTCCTAAACATGTTCCATAATATTCTCTGGATAACATTAAAAAAAAACTTTCCACCGCATTACAACTCTTTTATCTTCTCTTCTCAATCACGTTCTTCCTTTCCTCATCCACAATCTCTCTCACTCTCTCTCTCTCTCTCTCCTCTTCTTTTTTCACCAACTCTCCTTCTCCTAACCCACCCCTACCTCCCCTTTTCTCACCCAAACACTCTCTGCCTCTCCTGTTCACACCCTCATTTCCCTCCTCTTCTCAAGGCTCTCTTCATTCCTACACTCTCTCTTCCTCCTCTTTTGAACCAAATGTCTATTTATCCACACACTCTTCAAATCTATCATATTATCTAATTATCTATCTCTCTCTATCTATCTATCTCCCTCTAACTTTCCTATTCTTCTTCTCACCAATACCCTCTCTCTCTCTCTCATCCTCACTGTCACACATTCTCCTCTTCTCACCACACTCTCACTCTTTCTCACAACCTCTCCACTTCTTACTCTCTTACCCTCTGCTCTCGTCACAAACACACTCTCTCGCTCTGTCTCATCATCGCTCTCTCTCTTTCTCACCCTCTCTCTTACACCCACACACTCTGCTTCACACTCACACCTGCACATTCTCCCCCTCTTCTCAGATCCCATAACAAACACATTAAACAATTTGAGCCCTGAATTATCACACTCGTTCCTAGTTCTAACAGTGCCCCTTGCTCAGTGTTGTTTTTCAGTCTTATCCGAAATTGTAATTTCACTTGGAGTAGCGGGGGATCGAACCAGCGATCCCTGGACTAAGGGGCAGAAATGCTAACCACTGAGCTATTCAGCCGGTCTACAAGGAGTCTACAAGGAATATGAAAAAGAAGTACTAAGACATACTTTACTTGGAAAAGTTACAATGCTTTTTTATATAAAAATAGATCTAATACTTTTCTATTAGTTTGGAATTATTTATTTATCAGCGTGGTGTTTTGACATAGTCACAATTTCTCAATTGCCGTAAAACGTCTCCCCGTACATTCAATAAATACTGTTATCTTTTCATCTCTCAGGGATTGCTGTTTACGTTCACTTTTCACACCCCTCCCCAAACACTCAAATTCTCTCATAAACCATATTGAAGGTTACATGTTTACCGACAGTTTGTTATGATTAAATTTAGTTAATCTTGTATAATATCTGGAACCAGAATTGGTCCATTTGTCTTACTCGATTGATATTTTTACAGTCCCATTACTTTGGGATCAGTGAATAATTACGTTATTCATAATGTTATGGTTCGGTGTGCTATTTTAGAATAATTCTTATTCTGATAGCGCGCAGAGCATATGACGATATTATGGCGTAATGACGTCACTTGAAAATTATCAATATAATTCGAAGTCGCTTTTCATGTAATGGTATTTTAACACAGTTATCATGGGGTACAAAATAAAAGCAATTATTTTATATCCAATGCTATCTTCTGCGTCTTCTGTCCATACCGGCTAAATTAAAAACTTTTACATACCTGCAACCATAAAAAAGTGAAACATGCATATCAGGGATGGCCACATCCAGCAGACACATCGTCCCCACACACCCAAACAGTTGAGAGGAAAAGAGAGCATGGTATTACAATAATCAATTTCAATATGGACGCCACAAACAATAAACGAAAGTGAAAACCCGAGGGGTTACCACCTTAGAACGGTCAGTGGCAAAACAATTTGCCACTGGGGGTTTAAACCAGGTTCTAGGGTGCACCAACCTCACACTAGCCCCCAAACAGGTTCTCGTATCACAAAACAAGTACAAGTTGTCCTGGTGAAATAACTCCAACCCACACATCGGCTCAACAATGATGCATGCAAGAGCACACACATGTATATCAAACATAAGAAGCTAATAGCATTGTAAAGCCAAAGGGCGGATACTCAATGGTCTTACCGAGACCAGAGCTCCTGGAGTAAAATCAGCAAGAACACGAAGACAGGGATAAAAGAAACGAATCGAGCTTTTAGGTTCTTTTAAGAAAAGATTTCCCCATAAACCTTCATAAACTCTTAAACCTCTCCACCGTCGTGCAACCTAAGAGGTAAGCATAATGATCAATTGTAGATGGGTTAATCACAAGGCCTGCAGAGCGCTGTCAAATATCATGTTGGTAACCTTTCTTTTTAAAGTTACAGATGGTTTTTACGAATAACCGGGAGAAATTAACATTGCCTTTTATCTTCTGAAGTTTGTAAATGAAATTTCCATAAAAAAACCGGCTGTGAAATACCTTGTTGCAATAGTGATTTTAAACTGCACCTGTATTTATCTACTAGATCTGGGTATAGGCGATAAAACTTGCAAAAGGTTTTCCTTAATTTGTGATACCGACAACCTTGTTTTAAAGGTTTTTCTGTAATTCACAGATTACGTTCATTGAAATCATTCACATCGTTGCAAGCTCTTGAAAAGCGAACAAGCTGTGGTATATAAACTCCGTAAGATGTTGCACGAGGAACATCGCCGTCTAAAAACAGAAAATTTACTATATTAAAATTAAAATCATCTCTTTTATCATATATTTTAGTAGTTACGTACCCATTTTCAATGGACAGATTTAGATAAAAAAAAAGTTTGCTTGCTTTTATGAAGTGTTCGCTTTATTAAGCTGTAGTTCTTCATGATAAATCTTATTAGCCAGTGATGGAAAATGGTTATTATCTATATTTAATAAATTATCAAGGTAAGTTCGTTTATCTACAATAAATATGTCTTCGGCTTCCTCAGTTAATATGACTGGTTTGCAGAGTGCCAATGTACTTATTTATTTGAAAATAATTTAAAAATAAAATTGTCATCTCTCAAATCACACATTCTTCAAAAAATAACATTTCCACGCCTATAAAACTAAACGACGGAAGACGCAGATCGTATCATTTTATATACAAGTGCAATTTAAAGAGGTGTGGGGGCTGCATTTTTTAAAAATGTAATTCAACAATAAATAAAATCAACAGTTAATTGAAGACCTTTTACAGTTAACATCAATTCAGGTATTGACTGACAAACGGACAATATTATACTCAACAAAAATAGAAACCTGACACTTTATATTTGGTGTATTTTCCTGGAATCAGATTTAAAGCTAATTGAATTGTGGTATGTAATAAAAATTGTGCATGTTTTGAACTTAATTATGCATTTTGATATTTTTGGTGCATGAAACAAGTGATTTAGTGGTTATTTTCTTTTGGATGGTGCAAAAATATGTAGATTTTGAATATGCACCCATACTTATTCAAAGTTAGTGTCAGGTTTCTTTTTTTTGTTGAGTATATTTAGGTTTTAACCTGAAATGCTTTAAACTGTGGGATTCAATATGTTGGACAAACAGGACGCCCTTTGAAAACACGTTTTAGTCAGCACTGTTCTAAAATAAGAAACAATAATAAAATCAATACATTTTTATATAAACATTTTAAACGATCAGGCCACACTTTAAAACATGTTAATATTCAACCTGTTGAAAAAAATCATATTTGATAACAGTGTTTCAAGAGCATTTAAAATTAGAGCAAAGCTTATTTCAGAACATAATTGGATACAAAAACCCTAAACGTATTATCCAATATTTATCAAGAAGGCAATATTAAAAAAAGTCCTGATTTTGTCATTTTTGGTTTGCTTGAAATACGAAAACGAAAATCGAGGTCACACAAGATAAGGACAAATGGTAATATCAAAAGAAAATCACGTGTTCATTGTTCTATTCATGACCTTCAAACTATTTTAAAACATTCTGGTAGACATGATATGCTTTCACGTTTGGCTTCTCTTGCTCCGATGCTATTGTAATGAGAACTCATCCACTGTATGAAGTTGCTACCCTTACTCAGTGTTCTCAGACCACACATTGAGTTGGAATCTGGTCACCAAAGACAATTCCTTAAAAATTTATTTTTAAATAAAGGTGAATATTTTGTTGACCTTCCAAGTATATTTAAAGATAAAACTGTTGAATCTAATATACCGAATTATTTCAAGAATTATATTGAAACACCTATCGTTTGTTATAAATACAATAAGCCAATTAGAAACACAATTTTCAATTACAACAAAATTACTTCGGATTTACATATTGTTAAGAATACACCAATATCATAAGACTGTTCTAATTAAAAATTTTGCAATCATCCTGCCAGTCACATCGTTACAGGGGATCTAAATGTTTTCAAAGACTTTAGAATTCGCAATTTAATTTCAAAACGTCCGAAATATAGAATTCGATCGGACATCGACTTTAATACCTTTCGTGCGGAAATTGCAGAGTCTTTAAACTCGTTTGCAATAAATAGTGTAAACGAGAACATGCTGAGCCTATTGCTCTTTCGAACTGGATAAAAAACAACAAATATTCAAAATAATTGACACTCGTGTATCGTTCTATAAAAGAAACATAGCTTCATTACCACCTCGACCTCGTTTTGACTTTCGTCATTTGCAAAAGTTTATTCACGACTTTCACAACAGATTTGTTTTAACACCTGCTGGTAAGTCTTCAAATAGTGTAATTATAGTGTGATGTATACACTATATTAATGTTCAAATTGAAGAGCTTAATAACACTGATGCTTATACACTAACTTCTTCATATGATGGTGATATTGTTACTGCACACACTCTTCAAAATACAAAATTTAGAATCAGTGTTGAGCCGAAACAAGATATTATCCTACCATGTATAGGTTGCCTAAAATGCACAAAACACCGTACAAAGCAAAATTATCCGTGCTCTTAACATCTTGTCTTACAGCTATAAAAGAACATGTAATTAGGAATTGCGAAACAGTTTTTGAAAACACTGGCACAAATTTATTTTGGTCTATAAAAAATTTAAGTGACGTTTTGAAAAAGTTAAAATCAAATAAATTTCAGGCGTTCAGTTTGACTTCTTATGATTTCTCAACCTTAAATACTTCCCTCCCTCATAATTTAATAAAAGACAAAAGACAAGCTAACCACTCTCATAAAAACGTTTGATAGAGAAATTAAAAAAATGTATCGCTTGTAATGAATATAGGGCGTTCTTTATTGATGGTTCTTATGATAATTATACTAATGGACCTGTCAAAACCTTATCCAGGCGCTCACCTTTTTATTGGGTAATATTTATGTAAGATTTGGTACCTCTATTTATAAACAAGTAATGGGCATTCCAATGGGTACTTATTGTGCACCCCTTGTTGCTGATCTTTCTATACTGTTATAAAAGAGATTTTATGTATCTCTTTCTACCGAACATCAGGATGATATTATTACAGCCTTAAACAACACCTCGAAGTATCTTGATGATTTGTTCAATATAGATAATAACCTTTTTCCATCTCTGGATAATAAAATCTATCCTAATTAACTACAAACTTTCTTGATCTTAATCTTTCTATTCATAACGTATACGTCACTACTAAAATATATGATAAAAGAGATGATGTTAATTTTAATATAGTAAATTTTCCGTTTTTAGACGGCGATGTTCCTTGTGCAACATCTTACGGGGTTTATATCTCACAGCATGTGCGCTTTTCAAGAGCTTGCAATAATGTTAATGACTTCAATGAACGTAATCTTTGCTTAACAGAAAACTGCATATTAGGAATGACCACATCCAGCAGGCACATCCTCACCACACAGCCAAAAAGTATAGAGGAAAATAAAGCATGATTTAACAATAATCAGTTTCAAAATGGACGCCACAAACAATTAACGAAAGTGAGAACCAGAGGGGTTACCGCTTAAGTGGCATAATAATTTGCCACTGGGGAGCGGGGTTAAACCAGGTTCTAGGATGCACCAACCTCATACTTGCCTCAACAAGTTCTCCTATCACAAACAAGTACAAGTTGTCTTGGTGAAATAACTCCAACTCACCCAACAAGTACAAGTTGTTTTGGTGAAATAACTCCAACTCACCCAACAGCTAAACAATAGAATTTATACCATTTTTTAAAGCATGTCATAATAAATAGTTAACAAACGATAATCATACTAATGTTTTTGAGTTGTTAAAATGCATGTATACTTCCACAGTAATACTGTTTCGGTTTTATGTTTCGGCCTTTAGTACAGAATTATTCCAGGTTTTCGTAAATAACCCAACAATAAAACATTGTGTTAATGTGCAAAGATAAAAAAGTCCGAAAAAATAAAAATAATGCGACCATGGTTTTACTTTTTTATCCATTTCACTTTCAGAATTTTGGTAGTAAAGACGGCCTACAGAACTGAAATGATATACATTTTGTGTAAGTTTTAATTTGGAATAAAAATTGAAAATGAAACTGTCATTTACGTTTTCAATTTTACACCTTCGAAACATATTGGCGCGATAGAGATTCTTGCTCTACAGTTGTGGATGTATTTCGAGTTCTTGCAGAAACTAATTGTGGATACGTAAATGTGGCGTGACGCTATGTTATTAATGCATTTTAAGTTATAGTATCACACTTGTGTTCAACTTCGTATTGGTTTCTATTCAATATCTTTGTCATCCATTGACATGCGAGTAAAACACAGCCATATTTTTATGTGCATAAATGTTTTTAAATACTTAAACATAACATTATATAAAACTTGACTTCTTCTATATTCGTGCTTTTTGATAGTATGTTCTCATTGAAAAAGTGATGCATATCCATATCAGGACTGGCCACATCAGCACACACAGCATCTATACACGACCTAAAAATAGAGAGGAGAAGAGAGCATGGTTAAACAATTATAAGTTTCAATATAGACGTCACAATCAATATTCTCGAAAGTCAGAACCCGAGGGGTTACCACCTTGGAACGGTCAGTGATCAACTGTAGATCACCAAGCATGCAGAGAGTTGCAGAATATCGTTTCATATTGGTAACCCTTCTTTTTATGCCCCCACAAAGTGGGAGGCATATAGAGTTGCTCTCGTCCGTCCGCAAGGTAAGTGTAACCGGCAGGTTAGTTGCATTATGTTGCGAGTGATAAAAATGGGGCGCGTCGGAAATTGACGTCAATCCTTAAATCATTAATTCGTATGATTTCGCGGTGAAAATACTTTTTTTATTGTCAAAAGGTGTTACAAAAACACCGTTTAGCTATGAGAAAATAAAATAGTTGCAAGTTATTTTTAAATATAGTGTCAACTAAAATGTCACAAAATATGACCGAATGTAGCTTTTCCCGTGGCTTGCCCCAAATAAGAGTTCGATTGTTCGTCTACAATTTTCTTTGCAATGTTGCGATCTGTTACATACGATAAAAAACTTTTGTAAAGTTACATTATTACACCTGAAGCGCTTCAGCGAAGAAATACTCGGACGCTTTGACACTAAAATATTGGTAAAAACGACTAGAGAAAGCTAAACTATGATTTCCTCTTATATATAATTATGTATACTGACAAAATAACTGAAGTTATACTTTAATTTGATAAAATGACATAGTGAACTCCTATTACATTAATGATGCCAGTGAACGAAATTATCTGGATGAGTTTGATCATAAAATACGTTTAACATAGAAGTTGTCGTTGCAGTACTTATCTGTTCATAAAGGAAACAAAATTTGGCTGTGCAAAGTAACAGTTGGATTGTGTTCTTTCATTAACTTTAGTTAAAGGGAGACAATGTGCATAAAAGGATATTTCAGGAACTGTAACTTCTTCATTTGACAGTCAAATAATCTATCAAGAATTTTACCTAAAATCATATCGATTTCATCACTATATAGAAAACACGAGATAACCTTGACCTCTGTGAAAAGATAAACATCTCCCCGCTTGATCAAATGTCCAGATATTTGCTAATACCACAACTCAAATGTTGAACATGTCTAGTGTTCATTTTTGCTCAGTATATTATATTCTTGAGTTTCCTCAAAATAAGGCCAGAGAAAAAAATATATTAGATTCTCATCCCCGCCCGCACCTGTCCAAAACTACCCGCCCCAAAAAAAATTATTGGTAAAAAAATCGAAACATTTTCTGTTCCGCACAGAACGGGTTTTAGACCATCCGGAAATACCTTCTACCTTCATAAGGTATTTCGTTAATAAAAAATAAAAATTAAAAAGTGCCCACCCGCCCCTTTTTTCCCAAAATCCGGATGAGATTCTAATAATTTATTTTCTAAGTACAACGCTTATGTTCGAAGAAAATTTATTGGATTTAATAACTGCTATTTAAGTTGTTATTTTTTTGTTTATTTACCAGTATTTTGAGTAATGATCCGCTCCCTTTCGTTAATTCAAGTTTATGCAGTAAGATGTATTCAGGAACAAAATTTAATAATTAGTCTTTATTTTGGGCAAGAAAAGAACTAGTCTACACTAATCAACCAACCGTGATGATTATGGAAAATCATTTGTATTCGTTAGGGACTAAACTAAGCGAAATTCATTGACAGATTACATATACCCCCTCCCCTAACTTTAACCTACTAGTAGTTTCGAAAATTGAGATCCACGAATTTAAGTACCCAGGAAAAGTTTCTATAAACGAAAACCCACGAAATTGTAAGTCCATTTACATAAATTCATCCAAGTATTTCTCTTTGATTTTTATTATCATAAATTTGCTTTCAGAACGGCAAGACAATCACGTGCACTATTCGGGCTCTGGTAATCAAGGGCAAGAGGACTATTGCGAGTTTTAACTGTCGTTAACTCAAGGTAAAGGTACATGATTGTATATACCATCTGTTATTGAATATAAATAATATGGTACTGAAATTTTAATTTGTACATTATGTATTGGTCTCAAAATCGGCTGTTTTAGTCAAATATTATTTTTTCAATTGCTACCGAAAGATTTCGCATTTTTTAAATTTCGAAATGCTTCGTATTTTTTTTACAATTGATCGATTATGTGCAAACCACGTAAAGGGAGACGCGATGACTTCGGTTTTATAATTTGAATTAATGTTCGCATTGTCTTATAAAAAGTTTTTATTCAATGTTGTTTCAGGAAAAGACTTTTCATGGAAACCAAGCAAATCGAAAAGCAAAGACTGAAATTTAAATATTGTATTTATTTTTGTTTTAGGAAGGAAGAACATTTGACACAGAGGAAAGTGTACCCCGAAATAATAAACATGTACCTTGTTATTTCGGAAAATAAAATCATAAACATGTAGATAATTTCTTATATTTATTACCACCATCATTTTCGACTCAGTCTCTCATTTTGGGCGTGTCTACCCGTGCATTCAATCAATACTGTTATCATTTCATCCCTCAGGGATTGCTGTTTTAACACCTCCCCCAACCACTCGAATTCTCTCATATCCTCTCTATTTTTTGGCTGTGTGGGGAGGCTGTGTCTGCTGGATGTGGCCATTTCTCATGCATATTTCAATTTTTGTCAAATCGAGCCTGCAATGTTTTTATATGTGTTGAGTTCGATGCCTTTCAAAGTTCCTTTCCGTCTATTCTCTCTCTCTCCCCCCCCCCCCCCCCCACACACACAGCAAAATCACGAGAGGAAAAGAGGTCGTGCTTTTATAAAAATGATCAAGTTCTATAACTGTAAGACATTACAAAACATTAACCGGAGGGTTTACCGCCTTGAGAAGAGGAACAGGTTGCGTGGATAAAAAAGATGACACAGTATGCCACAAGCAAGCCCCTCTCGCTTATAGAAATGACAGTTATGCATAACTTTACAATATTTTTTCTATAAATATATGTAAGATTGTCACAGATATACAGACCTCCACGAACGTCAAGAACAATTTGATTTAGAGCACAATGGATATCGTGTGCGGTCGATCTGTGTTCGGTTTTGGTAAATTTAGGAAAGTCACAGGATGCTTAGAACGCAGAGATTTCAATGGAAATTTCAGATAAAGTGCATATATTTATGTTTCAAATTTGAAGACTGTACTCCAATTCTATGGGGAGAAATTAAAAAAAAGATCGATGTAGTTAGAACATTGATTAAGTGTATAACAATTTAAGAATAAAAAGTCGTAAAGTGGTAAGGAAATCAATGCATAAATTTTGATGTCTTTTTAATCTCCTTCAAACCAACATCTAATCTCTCTCTCTCATTCTCTCTCTCTCTCTCTCTCTCTCTCTCTCTCTCTCTCTCTCTCTCTCTCTCTCTCTCTCTCTCTCTCTCATACCCACCCTCTATCTCTCTTCACATCCACACACTCTCTCAAATCCTTTACACCCACACACTCACTCCTTCACATCCGCACAATCTCTCACTCCTTCACATCCACATACTCTCTCACTCCTTTACCCACACTCTCTCTCTCTTACACACCCGCTCTCTCTCTCCCCTTCTTACCCGCTCTCTCTCCCCTTCACACCCGCACTCTCTCCTTCACTTTAACTCAATTTCTCTCTCATTCACACCCACACTCCTCTCTCTCCCCTTCACACCCACACTTCTCTCTCTCTCTCTCTCTCTCTCTTTCCTTCACACCCACACTCCTCTCTAACTCTCACTCACACTCCTCACTCACTCCTTCGCACCCACACTCCTCTCTCTCACCCACACTCCTCTCTCTCCTTCACACCCACATTTCTCTCTCTCTCTCTCCCTCTCTCTCTTTATCTGGATAGAAAGTTTGGTTTTTGTATGCGGCAATACCTGATAAGCATATTTCATGTTTTTAAACATTGATAATAAGACCTGATTCTAGAGGCAGTGTAAACAAACCGTATTTAAAAACTCTTCTATGGATGTTACGTGGTAGTTAACATGAACTATAATTTCTATTGACGTTACTTGAAACTATTTTTTATTTAAAGAAACAACTTAACGTATTCCCCACTGATAGATTATTGTGAAACTGTTTACCGTAAATTAAACGTTCCTCTGAAATGAATCCGTTGTTGTGAACAAGTTCCAGATAATTCATGGACTGTTGTTTGTCAATCGTGATATGCTTTTCAATACAGTATGTTTATTGAGAAATATAAAATCTGTTTTTAAGCAAATAATACTTGTTTATTCATCTACATTTTTGTTAAGAAAAACTGGCTGTGCAATTGTGAGGTTGGTGTACTCTTCAACCTGCCCGAGAACCCCAGGCTCAAATAGATGTTGCCACTGACCCAAACAGGTTCTCATATGAACAAACAAATACATACAAATTGTCTTTTTTTATTAGGTCCAGCCCAAACTACAAGGCAGTTTTACATGTACTTTACTTATACAATGTTCGAAGTTTGAACTTAGTTACACTTTTCTACTCACTTTCTACCTAGCTCAGCATTCGCATCCAATCTGAAGCAGACAAGAAAATCAAATGATTTGTGGTGAACATAAGCATGAATGCATTTATAGTAAATCCCCTCATTACGGGCACTCAATATTACGGGCACCGCAGTATTATGGACGATTTTTTAAAGAACAGACATGTTCTCTTCTTGATTTAAACTCACAATTAAGGACAACCCACTATTAAGGACACTTTCCCTCAGTCCCATAGGTGTCCGTTATAGAGGGGTTTCACTGTATATATAAATACGAATTCAGAGGAAAATTGTAAATATTACCAAACGTAAAATTGTGTTTTATTTTGATTTAAGAAACTCTGTTGGATTGGAGTTTTAATGTTTATTTCAAATCAAACTGCTTTGACCTTGGGGGAAAAATAAAAGAGGCAGATCAGGAATGGCTACATCCAGAGGACACAGTCCTTCCACTCAGCCGACAGGTAGAGTGGAAAAAGAGCATTTGTAATAAAGAGGACACAGTCCTTCCACTCAGCCAACAAGTAGAGTGGAAAAAGAGCATTTGTAATAAAGAGGACACAGCCCTTCCACTCAGCCAACAGGTAGAGTGGAAAAAGAGCATGGGGAATAAAATGGTCAATAAAAAAACTGACAGCACAAACAACGAGAAAATAAACCCGATGGTTTGCCGCCTTGTCCCGGCTAGCTCAGTCGGTTGCGTCGCAGGAATTGCATGGCTGGGCGATGTCGCCGTGACGGTGCGGGTTCGCTCCCAGCTAGAGGCACTATCATTTGGAACATTCAGTGTCAAAACAATATTCCACTTTTAAACCAGGCTCTAGGGTGCACCAACAAGTACAAGACAAAAGGGAGCTTTAACAAACATGATGATAATTATCGTCCTGAAAGACTGTTAAAATACATATTTGAAAATAGCTATATGTGGAAGCAAGCGATGTCAATAGCTTGTAAGAAGTACAAGACAAAAAAGAGCTTTAACAAACATAATTATCGTGCTGAAAGACATTTACACTACAAAGATGATTATAGCTATACGCGGAAGCAAGCGATGTCATGTCCATAGCTATTAAACTCCAGACAACATATATAATGGGCGAACTGTAAAATCGCAGTATATCATGGTTTCAATTAAAAATAAAACTTCAGAATTTAGAAGAAACATTGTTTTATGTATAATCGATGACCTTTCGTTGTTTCTACGTGACGTTTTGCAGTTTTGATTTGTTGTGAATAAATCTAAACTTGTCCTAGTTTGAAACCTTCGTACTTAATCTTATCTATGTTGACATTGTATCAACATTGAAATTTTAAAAATTGAGAAACAAATGTGACAACTTAAAACATGGATACCTGTTTCATGTCGTTGTTGTTCTTGCTGGCAACACCAGTTCTAAGTATGTTTCTGTCTGGGGAAAACGTAACAACGCACTATTGTCCTTATCCGTGCACCGTTGGGAACCAGACTTTGTGCTATCCACCCCCATGTCCATTTCCACCATGCGTCGATCCAGCAAGGTACCAACCAACGGATTGCTGCCAGTATTGCCCGAACGGTAAACTTTATGCTTCATTCAGTTTTATAACATATAATGGAAAATGGAGCCCGAGTCGTTTCAATGGCTTGCGTCGGGATCTTTTTGCAGTTGAAAACTGAATTTTAGACGATAATGGAATTTAGAATGCCGTCGAACACGAAAACAAGGGAGCGTAAATGTAAAACTATCTCAAAGCTTTTTAAATGCTCCGTATACTTCATGCTTTTTTTAATTTTGCTTTTGACTTTGTCGGTGATTCGCAGGATTTATATTTTCAGATCTTTCGTTCTTTCAATTATCTCCGATTCACACGAGCATTTGCTGTATTTTCAGGGGCTAACTGTCAAGGTCCCGAAGGAAGTGTAGTCCCATGGCACCACTCGATAATCTTTCATGGACAAAACTGCACGTGCCAGTACCCTCGCCAGGATCTCGTTTGTGTGTGAAACAATAACTTTGATTGATTTATATATATCCTGTTATAACTACAATAAAATTCTTTCTTCCGTGAAATTGTCCTTTTGAAAACTTCACGGGGAACTTTGAAAACTGCACATCACGAAAAACATCAAGATATTGTGGTTTCTGTTTGCTTAAGACCGTTCATGGGCAGTAGTGGAATTGCAAACTGCTGTGCTCACCGCCAATCCCCGGGTTGAGTGATACTAAGTATTCACAATGAAATTATCTTGTTAAATGAAAAAAAGTACCAATACTGTTTCTTAGTTGTCCTGGTTAGCTCAATTGGTTGCGTCGTCAGAATTGCAGGGCTTGGCGCTGTCGCCGTGACGGTTCGGGTTCGCTCCCAGGTAGAGGCAATATATGAATTCTAGATGTTAACAGTACAATTTCAACATCGCAAAGGATAGCGTGCTTATATAAGGCGGTAAATACGGAATATTCAACGCGTTATTTTTAGATTAATAACATACCATGATCAGGGGCGTTTGGTCCTCGGATAAGTTAAAAGGATTTGTCCTAAACGAGAAAAGGATGTGTGCAACTGAACAGAATAGAATATTAAGAGAGGATTTGTAAAAAATAAATCCTTATATTACACATAGAACGCCAAAGGCAAAAATTAAAAAGCGGAAAAAGAAGTTTATACTAGGGCTGATTGAACTACACTGGTCAAAAGTTCTAAGTGCACACTTTTCAATCTTGAATATCTTAAAGTAAACTTATTCAAATTGAATAAAAGTTTGACTTAATGTTAATAATGATCAAACAACAATAATTTTTGTAAACCGTGCATATGTTTTACGTTTTACGTCATCCACGTCGGCATACGCTTTTTATGCATTATCCCCGTGCGGCAAGCGAAATTTATTTTTTTACAATCGTTTTTGTTTTTCACATGTTTACCGACTCCAGACAAATACGAAAAACACACCAACAAATTGTAACCTATGAACGGTTGACGTCAGCAGACAACGACATTGCCGTCAAAATTCTTTTCACAGGCACAACTTCAAATTTGTTGTAAAAAAATCTTGACGGTTTTCATAAATGCAAAAGAAATACCTTATTTTTGCATATTTTGTTTATTTAAGAAGAAAATCAAACGATATTATTTTCTACATTGATTACGTTGCTTACGTTGAACGCTGATGTTACTCAATTACGTCATTAAATATTTACGTAAACCAACGTAAACTCGAAAAGATTAGTGTAACATTTGTTGGATAAGTTTCCAATAAATAAAAATTTAAAACTAAAATTTATAGAAATTCAATAAACTTCAAAATCGAATTATTCGAAAATGACGCTTATTCTGTCTAAAGGCGTATCCGAAAACTGGTCAATTTTATCGAAATGAATACATTTTTTTCGTTAGGAAACGCTGTTACACATCTATCATAGAAAAATTGTATCATCCCAAACTGTTAGACAATTCAAAAACATTTGGCACAAAACAATGTGCGAAAAATGGATTTTTCTTCTTGTAATCCTGTAAAACGTTATGGATAAAAGAAAGTTGAGTGTGTTGGCTCATCGTGCCCAGCAGACCATCACAAAGCTACAGAAAGCTATTTCAGTGCAATGGAATGATAAACTACAGTATTTCCTTTAAATCTGCATGAAATTTAAATTATACAGAGATGAGAAAACGATCACAAATGATAGCCGATGCAATGATAATTAACTTGAGAATTGCTTTCTGAGAACAAGTGAGCTAAAATATTATTATTTTTTAATCTGGTTAAGCAGACTTAAAATGTTTGGTGTGCTTTAATAAAATATTGATTCTTCTTCATTGTAATTTACACTATTTTGAAAGATTTAATCAACTTATTGGAAAAATTAACATTTATCAAATGTGCACTTAGAACTTGTGACCAGTGTATACCCAAATCTATATTAGCTAATTATGCCTTTTCACTTTTTAGAAAGAAAAGAAATATGCATAGGCCTAAAAAAATACTTGTGTTTCTGGTGGCGTAGCCAAAAAAAACAGGGTCGGTAGGTAGGCTTTTTTATTTTTTTAATTAGAGCTAATTGATAAAAGTGTTAAGACAGACAGACAGACAGATAGACAGACAATATTTATTGATTTCCAAAAGGCTAAGAAGCCCATGAGGACAATATGAACACATAAATAGACATCGAACAGTGAAAACAATAATACATATATGCACATACAATAGCATCAAAATAGTAAAGGAGAAGGTTGGTATATTAGCATATAACATATATTAACATATGTTAACATGCAAAATTAGTTTTGAACATTTTGAAATTGTTGGAACCTGAAACATTGAAATATATTCTGTAACAAGACAGTCATAAGTATTTACGAGAATGAAAATTTTTTGATAATTGTATATAAAAAACAAATTAATTTTCATATATAAACTCATTTCTTGCACGAAAAGCTTTCCCCACAAATATACCTTATTTTGTAATTATTGTTTTATTTTCGGAATTAATCAGTTCCAGGAATTTAAACATATTTGGGCGGTTAGTATATCTTGAAGACATGTACGAGGGTTATTTAATAAGTTCGCGGACAGCGGTGTTTATTTTATTGTTGTTCATCCAAAGTTAATGAAATTTTCAGGTATTGCGGAATCATGTTTAATGAAATGGTAATTACAAATTTTAACTTTGTTTTTTTCGAAATGCCCATTTTATTGAGGAATAACGCTACCATGGTAACGTTCTACGGAGCAGTCCGTAAAATTGGCATAACTCTTGTTTTTAATGCTTTAAAATGGTAACTTTGAGACGTCGAAATTACGCGGGAACGCGTAACGTCAATACTCAATATGTCAACGTCATTTCCGTTAATTTTCATTGACATCCGTTGTTTTCGCTCGTCGGTACAGCAATTTATCGCATAGTGATAGAGAAAACCATGACGTCAAATTTAAACGTTGAAACCAGGGCAAATATCAAGTTTTGCGTTAACCTAGGTCATACACCCACGGAAACGTTACGATTACTTGAGAAGTCGAACTCAGCAAAGTGTTGTCGCACTATTGTCTTCAAATGGCATGAGAGATATCGCAACGGACACGAAAGTATTAACGACAACGCTAGATCAGGAAGACCGAGATCAGTGTCGACGACGGCACGTCAGAAAATAGAAGACATTCTTGAAGAAGATCGCCGCGTGACAGTTAGAAGTTTAGCAGACGATGTTGGGGCTTCAACGCAAACCGTTCACAGAATACTGCGAGATGATTTGAAGATGAGGAAATGCAGTGCACGATGGGTTCCGCGTCTACTATCGACTAATGACAGGTCCCGCAGAGTAGCTGCATCAAAGTTATTTCTTCGGCGGTACAAGAAGGAAGGCGAAGAATTTCTTGATAGGATCATCACTACCGACGAAACATGGATCTGGAATTATGACCCCGAATCTAAGCTACAATCGTCCATTTGGAAAACACCAGAAGAGCCGACTCCGAGGAAAGCGAAGGTTTCAAGATCTGGAGGGAAGCACATGTTCGTCTTCTTTGCCGACCGACGAGGAATGATCCTGCAGCACCGTGTACCGGAAGGCCAGACCGTCAATGCGGACTATTACTCAAAGGTAAATTCCTAACATTATTATTTTTTTTTAGTTTATAATAAAAATAGCGATAAAGAAAATGATATTATTACATTTTATTTTCAAATTAATTATGATCTTCAAATATCAGATCATTGTATAACAATTTAAATAAAATAATAAAGGATATTTCCGTATTGTGTTGTCAGGTCTTGCGGCGTGATTTGGTTCAGGCGTTGAGGAAGAAGAGGCCGGACCTTGACCTTGCGTCTGTACTGCTACATCAGGACAATGCGCCGGCACATCGGGCGAGTTCGACGTCTCTTGAGATCGACCTCCTAGATTTCGAGACCATCGTCCACCCACCGTACTCGCCTGATCTGGCCCCTATGGACTTTAGTATCTTCCCCGAGATAAAGCGTCAACTCCGTGGACTACGTTTCGAGTCAGCAATAGACCTCAGTTTGAAAGTGCGCTCGATCTTGGCATCATTTCCCGAGAGCTGGTATGTTTCCGTGTTCGACCAGTGGATCCGGCGTCATGAGAAATGTGTAATCCGGGAAGGAGACTATGTGGAAAAGTGAACCGGCGCTATATTCTGACGTTGACATTATAGCGTTATTTTCGACGTCGTGCTCCGTAAATCGTTAATGTACCTTTTGTTTTATGTAGTTATTTGTTTATTGTTAATGTAAAACTATTACCAGTTGTTGTATTGTATTCGACTTGAATTACAGATCATGCACATATAAATTTTATACATGTATTTTGTCTTTTTCTGTTTTTACGACCGCTGTCCGCGAATTTATCAAACAACCCTCGTATTTTTTACGAAGTTCACTATAAAGAGGGCATTCTATAATAAAATGAAATTCATCTTTTAACAAATTGCATATTTGACATGTTCTTTCATTGATTGGTGTTCTGATCGGTTTGGTCCAGCGACCCGATTCAATATGCAGTCTATGTGATGACACTCTTAGCTTACAAAGAGACTGACAAAACTTGTTGATAGTGAAACGATCTAAATATGGCTGGAATTTAAAGCAAGCAATATTTTTGTTAAGCTTGTTATTCTTTACATGCTGTCTTTATGTCAATAGCACAAAATAACAACTGATTAGTACACGTTTTTATGTTGTAATGTTTGTAATGAACACAAATACTTGGAAATAAAAATAAAACTTGAAAATTGTTTCCATTGTTATTCATGTATATTACATCATGTATATTCTCGCTATTGAGGGAATATCAGAATTCACACCAAACCATTTCAGTCCACCTATTTTTTTCTTTACATAACTAGAAAACTGTTAAACTTAAATATTTCCTGACAAAATCACCAAGTATATCTATTTACTATATCTATAAATAATAGGTATTATGGGACACCTGCAGTTTACCGGTACGTAAATTTGTTGTTGTCGCCACATAACCCTGCTGGCATTTTAATTCTTTTATTCATTGAAAAGTTTAGTTCAGAAAATAGTGTTTAATAGGGGCTTCCGGCTCCACACCCCCACTTGCATTGATTTTTAATATATAACTATTTCGCAAGTTCTTTGTAAACATCCGTACCAGTAAACTGCATTCTAGCCGATATTTTAACATATTATTTTCATACATTTTAGATTTTCTAAATAATAACAACTGTAACCATATACTTTGCGTAATGCCATAATGTTGTTTAATGTATAAGTATTGAAGATTTGCTGATGCCCATGTTTGAAAAATATATTTTTTTATATATAATTTTCTTACCTAGATCTAACACTTCTTAGCCATAAAGCACACCATATTTTCAAATTTACCAAAGTCATCTACAGATTTACTTTCATGATATTGTTGCAATTAACACATAATCAAATTTATTCATAACTCTTCAATGATGGTAAAAGGTTTACCACTACCACCAAAGCAGAGTTTAATAATAATAATAATTTTAACTTTTAAAAATCTCAGAATGTGTCAAGAAGGCGTCAGTATTTATTTTTAATGACCTTTTGAAACTGCGAAACTTACAAAAATTTGGTTGCTGTTATCGTTATTAATATTATTTGTATCTGGTCGTTATTTTTCGTAATAACTAACAATTTGGCCATGCCAAAGGAAAATGTATTTATGCTGATATTAGCACAATTTTGACGTTTGATTGTCACTATATTTAGATAGAACTTCCAACAAGTTTCTCTACGATTGGCATGTGATTCTGTTAATGCATTTTGACTAAACCGTCTTATGTTAACAGTGAAATGCATAATAAGAAATGCCATCTACGTCATTTTAAAGATTGAAGTCCAGTGGTTTTTTATTCCAAATATTTGAAGAAATTGGGCCCCATTCCCCCCGTCAAAATAGAATATATTTATCCCCCACATCCAATTAAAAATTCCCCCTTTGCTGGAGTTTGCTACTGACAGTTCGATTTGTTCTGCTAATGTGTAAAAGCGTTATAGTGAAAAAAAATTCAACTCTGGGAAGTATGAGGAAAGATTTACTTGGTTGTACTACAGTGTTAGCAAAGCAAAAGCAACAGATCAGTGAATACTTTGTATTGTTGTGTTTGACAGCTGCAAGTATCTTCCAAATATTCCCCCTTTCCTTTATTCTTGTCGCAATTTTCCCCCTCCAAAGGGCTGCGACCCTCTTCCACCCAAAAGTGAAAAAAAACACTGGTCAACTTCCAGAAAAAACTTTACTTATTAAGATTATAGACAACATTAAATCCCGAACATGTTAAGCAAGCAAATAATTATCAGTTGTGAAGGAAAGTTTAACAAGTTATTATTTGTATTGCGGTGTTTACATCATAAAGGAAATACATGCACTAAATATATAAATAAGATTTATTCATAAAATCTATAAGTAATTTATTCCAACAATATAGTTATTGAAGTTCTATTGATATTAGTGCATGTTATTGAGATACTTATTTATTACCATTTACAGTTTCTCATTAAACTCTGTTAAGTATTTCTGTTTAATTTTCAGTGTTCAGGGAGTTGCTGGGTTTCAATGGAATGAACACCAGGTGCGGACTAAGTGGAGAGATTTAAAGGTAATGTTTATGCTGGAATATTACATAGCATATGAAGATTTTAATAACTATTAGTGGAACTAGTGTTTTGAAAATTCCATACTTTGACAAGGGCTCAACACATGTAAAAATCATACTAACTACATTGCTTTTATACAGAAACATAAAGTAATAAGTATTGTTGATGTGTCTAGAGCAGAAGGACTCTGTGGTAGTACTGGAATGAATGGGGAAAGGTAGGATCAATCATTTGTTTCTTATGCACATATGATAGTAGTTTCTAATTACAAAGTAATTGTAGATCTATTTGAGTTTTTTAGTTCACTCCATGGATAAAGCTAATAGCCCTCAAAAGAACAGCATAGATCCATAAATGCCTCGAAATCAGTCCCATCTAAGGATTGACACTTTTAATTAATACAAAATGCACAATTATTGTAATTAGCTTCAGCAATCGAGGATTTCTCACACTATGTAATTCTGGTTTCATGAAATTTGTTGTCATTTTTAGAGTTTAACACAAAAAAAAGAAGGCAAGAACAGGGCCTGCTTAAAGATGACCGGAGGTGGTCCCTACAAAACAAACCCACTCTCTGAGTTGGAGCAAAAGGTACATTATAAATACTGAAAGTTAAATACTTAATATTTATGAGAGTCACATACATGTTTCTTTAAAATTGTATGTTCACAATTCACTGCATTTTTCGACATCTCAGTAGGTCAATGATGATATGAATTTATGTAAGTTTAATTAAATATCAGTTCATGTTTATTAGCAAATCTTTATATTTTCAGGTATTGAGTGTCTTACCAACATGAGGGGATTGAAGGCGGTGCAGACACATTTATGGGTATTAGTTTTAAATGTATATTACTCTAGAATTCCTAAAGCAGGATATCGTATCATGGTTTAAACTGTCTAAAATTAAGAATTATATATTTCCTTAAAAGGTCACAGGGACTCCGAAGAGTGAAAACCGTTTCCCCTCAATAACTGGAGTAGTGCTTGACCCAGAGCATTCAAACTAAATAGGGTTATAGCTCTTATTTAGTAAAAGAACCCTATTGATTTTTGGGTCAGTAGGTCAAAGGTGAAGGTCACTGGGGCCCGAAGAGTGAAAACTGTTTCAACTCAATAATAGGAGTTCTATTTCACCCAGAGCCTTCAAACTTCATCTGATGGATGTCCTTATTGAGTACAGAACTCCTATTGATTTTGGGGTCAGTAGGTCAAAGGTCAAGGTTACAGGGGCCCGATGAGTGAAAATGGTTTCCTCTAACTGGAGTTTTATTTTACCTAGAGCCTTCAGACATCATCCGATGGTTGCTGTTATAGACTTTAAGAACCTGTTGATTTTGGGGTCAGAATTCAACATCACAGGGCCCCGTAGAGTTAATATATATATATGCATGTTCATTATACCATAATAAATGATGACACAGGCTTCCGTTTCAAAAAGGTGATATCTTTTCCTTGGCCTTCCTTCAATAGGGCGCAGGGGTAGACATGCGTTTTTCACCAAAACAGATTCTAGTTTATTATGGAGATGAATTTTAGTTCATTTCTTTGAAAAGTAACAATAATTTGTTATAGTCAATTAATATTTTATTTTAGTTCATGGCAGTAGCAGTAAGTTGAGTTACAAAAAGCTTGATACAGTGGAGTCATCTTCTAGTTTGATTCATAAAACAGGTAAGGTGGTATTCATGTTTTATTAATTACTTTACCTGATTGTGCAAAACAAACAAAGTTATGGTGTAGATTAAATTTGATTGACAATTGTTAGTCTGCATGTCTACTTGTTCATCTGTCTGTCAACCACTTTAAACTGTACTGTAATTTTGCATCCACTGATCAGAAATGGTCCAAACTTAGCACAGATTATATACCTTCAAACATCATACGATGGTTGCTGTTATAGACTTTAAGAATCTGTTGATTTTGGGGTATTTAGGCCAGAATTCAACATCACAGGGCCCTGTAGAGTTAATATAAAGGTGATGTCTTTTCCTTGGCCTTCCTTCAATAGGGCGCAGGGGGAGACATGCGTTTTTCACCAAAACAGATTCTAGTTTATTATGGAGATGAATTTTAGTTCATTTCTTTGAAAAGTAACAATAATTTGTTATAGTCAATTAATATTTTATTTTAGTTCATGGCAGTAGCAGTAAGTTGAGAACAGTGGAGTCATCTTCTAGTTTGATTCATAAAACAGGTAAGGTGGTATTACTTTAACTGATTGTGCAAAACAAACAAAGTTATGGTGTAGATTAAATTTGATTGACAATTGTTAGTCTGCATGTCTGGTTTTTCATCTGTCTGTCAACCACTTTAAACTGTACTGTAATTTTGCATCCACTGATCAGAAATGGTCCAAACATAACACAAATTATATACTTTAAAACTTAAATATCCCATAACTCTACCTTAAAAATTTTCAAAAGCTATGCACATTTTAATGCATTTTGTGTTCTACAAAACTGACTGATTTATTATCCCAATTTACATTTTTTTCACAACTTTTTATTGCTTCAAGTTGAATTCAAATCAAACTTGTTCACCATCAAATTTTGACTTGCCATGCTTAAGAAGACAATACATTGGATTCGTGAATTGGTTCAAAACAGGACGTAGGTAGGTTTTTCAGATGGAAGTTTAATCATATGCTCTAATTCTGATGTTGCACCCTTGATGTGTTCCCTGAAAAGACACCGATTCTTTCAGAATACCTGTGATCTATTAACAAAATAGGTTTAATAAGAAGATAAGTCTTTTTAATTTAATAGAATTATGTATTTCAGATACTTCTGACAGCTCAGAGACACAGAATTTGTCTGAAGACGAGGGTATGTAAACTGATTTTGATGCTTGCTTAAGTATAGCTTCTGTGATATTACCACAATGCATTGGTCTAGATAAATGTTAATATACATAACACCTTATCATCCTTGGGCATTAAGTGGTACAGTATAGCTTTGATATTTGCTTAGATTTCTGTTATAAATGACACTGTCTTGTATGTGTAAGGAAAACGTGTATATCCTTTTCATACGCCTGTTTGAAAGGTATTATGGGAACACCTGCGACCGACGGGCGGGCGGGCGGCGTCCACATGGTTTCCGCTCTCTAAGTCAAAGAGTTTTCATCCGATCTTTATCAAACTTGGTGAATATGTTGGTGGGCATAATATCTCGACCAAGTTCTATAACCAGCCAAATCCCCCCAGGCACTCCTGAATTATAGTCAGCTGATCTGGATCAACACGTCTTGCCTTTTGATTACAGCCATATAGCAAGGAATAAAGGGTTAACGAAGCCTTTCAAATTTTATTTAAAATATGTTGTAATATTATATTATATGTTATAATGTTGGTCATAATTTTCTTTTTTATAGAAAACCGGAAACCTTCCAAGAAGAAGAGAATAGGTGAACAGAAAAGTAAGAAATCATTATTTTTAATTAAGACTGATTAACTAAAATTTTAGTTGTTTTCATGTTTCCTTGGAACACACATTCATGAACATCCACTCACAATTGTGTATGTGAAAGTATCATTCAAGTATAAGATATTGCAAAATTGGAGTGTTGAATTTTAAAATACATGTTATCTTTAAGTTTCAGGTTTAAAATTATTCTGCATTTCTTTAATTACTTGGACTTAAGTTCGGAATTTTATACAACAAACTTAAGTACAGTAGAAAATGTTTTAAATTATAAACAGACATAGCTACTGGGCTCTTATTGTCACTGGAAAAAAGTATAGATTTCACAACTTTCAAAGCTTAAAGGTTAATTCACACTTTCTACTAATTTATTTCTATTAATATGTTGATTGTTTCCAGGATCTTGCAGCTGTAGTGAAGACTTGTTTGACCTTGAAATTCAAAAGCTGGAAACCGCCAAAAGAAGAAACGACTTGCTTTCAGATATATCTTCAAAATTAGATGATATTATTTGTATGAAAATGGAAAAATTAAACATTCTTAAAGAACAGCATGTACTTGAGCAAGCGGTGTCATTTCGCTCAATTTTAAATTAAGCTTTTCCTCCATACACTCAACAAAAGTTCTAATTAGTCACTTTTTGTTCGTAAATTTTTAAAAGATAGACATTGAATTAACTCTTTATTTATGATCATCAGTCTTCAACTTAAGCTTTAATCTTGTAATAATTGACTTTAGACCAGTTTGGTAAGAGTTATCCTTAAGTTTGCTAAGAATGCATTTCTTGCATAAAAAGGTCAAGCACACAGAAATTAATTCCTAGTTTTATTTTAATAGGACACGCCTCATTAGTAGGAAAAACAGAATACATGATTAATCAATAGCACATTTGTTTCAATTTACCCTTTATAAAGTATCCGAATTTAAAATTACCTCCCATTTTATTAAAGACTGTTAAAATTTTGACCCTGGGCTGTAAATAAATGGTATTGGATTTGTTTAAGAGAACAATAAAGATTTAAGACATTAGGTAATTGATTTCTAGACAAAACAGTTCTTTCCACAACCTCTCTTGACGCAGGGAAGAAACGAAACTAGCATACATTGTAAACATACAATGAATGACCAATTATAACTTTTGTTGATTGTATATAGGCCATTATTGCGTTGACAAACAGTGGAAACTTGATCAGCTGGCACACTTCATGATTTATTAGGCTATTTATGATTCAGAAGTGAACAGTGCAGATCCTGATCAGACAGCAGGGATGTGATGGATGATCAGGATCTTGACTGGTCACACACACATTAATATGGAATATTATACTAGTATGCAATCTGTAGGCTTGTATTTGTCAAGTTGGGTATGTAAACAATATCATGCAAGACCGAAGGAGAACGAGAAATAATACGAAACTACAGATTGCATACTGGTATACTATTCCTTTTATTATATACTCTTATTTCACTCCCAATTAAATGAGCAATGAATCAATAACTTAGATGTGAAATGTGATGTAAGCAATTACTGCACAATAAACCATAAATCTCTATGTCATGGAACAATTGTTAAATTTTCAAGTGCCTTGATCTATACTGTCAAATAAAGAATTATTAACTTTCAAAACTTCAAAAGACTATATAAAATAACAGCAAAATTTGGACAAAACCTGAAGATGCTCTTGCTCAAGTACATGCTGTCTTATCATTTTGTAATGTTTCCTTTCAATATGTTGAGAAACTTGAGTGACCTATACTCCAAGAAAACAATCATTATTAAGGTCAAAAGGAAAACGAAATAATCTGTAAGAGCTAATGCTTATCCAGTTTGTATTACTTCATCAAATCTGTAGGAAAAAAGTTAATATTTGACACATAGATAATAATACTCTTAACTATTTCTGTTCTGTGATAGTATTTATACAGCATGTTAAAAATGGCAATTTAGTTATGAACTTCTTTTCAACTGTGATAAAGGTGGTTTGTAATTTTTTGTTTGTATGTAGAATCTGTGATCTGTTTTAACTTGAATATTACCTCCTTGTATGTTATTGAAATTTTAATACGAAATGTATATATGTATTAGGAACAGCCTTCAAATGTGAAAATAATCGTTGCTTGTTACTTACTGGTGTTTTGAAAACTTTGGTAAAGGCCACTTTCGTATATTATATGTATTAAATTAAGCTTTTCCTCCATTCATGGTTAGGCCAACATTTTTTTATTTTTTGTTTTACGGGAGCGCCGACCCTAATTTCTGGTGAAATGAAATAAAAATAAAAGAAGGAACATTTTCTTTTATTTTTCTTCGTTCCGCCGACTTGATGAATTCCCATCCTGGCAAAATAAAATTTTCCGCGATCTGTCAGAAACAATTTGCGACTGGTTTTCGATATTTTCCGGTATATCTTCCAAACAGAAATGTAAAACAAGTACCAGTCAACAGCCGGCGAATCTGATTGGATTAATCACCTTTCACGACGTGACGTCAAGGCTCGCGGACATGGAGCTAATAAAACCAAAATTGTCCGATAGAAACGATGTTTTTTTTTTTCATTTATATTTAAAATATGCTCAAAGGTTAATGCCGATTTAAGAAAGAGGTAAAATGTGAACCGATAGAGCAATGTTCTTTTCGTCTTTGCACTGGATTATCTGTCTGGAATTTGCATAACGCGATGGATTAAAACGCGTACTCATTATTCTTCGTACCAAATGAGAATTCGACAAGCTGAATTAATTTACACTCGAAGTGTGTTTTGCTTTGATTTATTCGCAATACTATGTGAATTAATCACAAATCATCATTAATAACGACATCGAAATTATAAGGTAAGATTTTTTTATCCAAAATAGTTGCATTGATTCCGTAGTGTCGGGATTCCAGGCCATCGCACTGGACAACGATATTTTCACACGGTCAATAGAAAAAATGTAGTTTTTTATCAGATAGTAGAAATTGACAGCTGTCTGTTGTTTATTGTTTATTTACATGCCTTTCTTTAAAATATTGTCTTTAAACTGGCGACAAAGACCAACATTGCACAAATGTGTCATTCTATGTCGTCCAACAATTTGGGTAAAAATTACTTAAAATGAATAATTGGTATAAAAATACAATACAAATCTGATACAACAAAAAGCATCAACCTTTTTATGTATCAATTTTGGAAAATCAACAAAATTTAATATCATAATATTATAAAATTATCATTCTACCACTTTTCTCGAATATTTTTCATAAGTTTGATAAAAAAAAGGAGTTGATCCACTTTAAACATTTATGTCGAAGATATTTTTGCCAAAATGGAATCTGTCACCTGGTCAAATCTAACAAAAAGCTTAATGAACACTATAAGCAATATATTTGAACAACTATCATAATTTATGAAAAAAATGACATGAACATTTGAATATAGGCCCAGTGATATCAGACACTAGGTCACCTGGGGTAATCTTGAATAAACTTGTGAAGATTTAAGAGATCACTTATAAGATTATACTTCTGAGAAAACTGTCGTAATGTTTGTCTTGAAAATCTTTCATCTAGGTCATGCTGAGCCAAATCTAGATCTAAAACACTTGGTTAAGTCACATCGCCAGAAGATAAACAAAACATGGACAAACATTTCAATATTTTGAACGGAAAAAAAACAACATATTATATATCCTTTTGGATTTATTCTTTGAAATATGATATAAAATGCACACTTAAACAATGGATGATTATACTTACTGAACTGTTGTCATTGATATTTGTGATCGTAGCTAACAATTTTTTCAAAAATAAGTTTTTCGAAAAATAAAAATATGCTGACGGATTTTCAATTTTATTTTTATTATTTTGGTCGACTCGACAAAAAAGTGGATTTTATTTTTATTTTTATTTTGGCCCCCCGACTCAATTTTTTTGAAAAAATTCCCGTAAAACAAAAGATAAAAAAATGTTGGCCTTAAATTACTGAAGTGAAATACAAGTGTAAAATTGTTAAAAGTAGGAAAACTTACAGATTACAAACTGGAGTTAAATTACTGAACTGAAATAGTGTAAAATTGGAAAACTTACAGACTACTTAGGTGGCCGTTATGTTATCAAATGTTGGGTAGTACGTTTTGTCACCAAATAAACTTATAAAAGCTACAACGGATAATAAAAGATGTACTGGCAATCTGGTTTTCTTTTTCATCTGGTTTTCTTATATTGACAACTAATTGCCTATTGAGGCCAAACTTGTTGTTTTGGTAGCCCATATTAAGAGCAGCGTGGGATTGGTACCTAATCATCTTTAATAAAGCTCATGGTCAATGTTGCTGGAAATAGAAATTCAGTTTAATTTGTCATATTTATGCCAAACTTGGTGTGTGGGTAGTGACAATTTTTAAAGTATGCTAAGGGGTAATACCACACCGTACCATAACATTCTCTACCTCTGCTCCTCACCTCTACCTCTACACATATTCATTCTATGCCTTGCCATTCCATACTTACACATGCAACTAAAGTCATTATTATCCCCATTGAACAGTACTGATGGTAGCTCAAATATGTTCAAGTTGTCTTCAAACCTTCATTGTTCTGATGCTGTCAGCCCAGTTGTTCAATTGTTATGAAGTCAGCGGTCTGACATTACTTTGTGTTTTGTTCTACCCTTCATTTCATGTTACATGATAAGATTCAGGTGAGCATTTGATGGTCTTCTGGCAGTCTTGTTCAATTAATAACTTTTGTCAATAGCATATCTCAGATTTTATTTTGGATGTATAACAACACATCAAAAATTAAATTTACACTCTTTCAAAACAGTAATGGTATAAAACAAAAGACAACATACAGTTCTATTATTCTTTTAATTTTTTTCTGTTCTGATAAATATAAAGCGAAGTACTATAATTATAAATCCATTCAATTTGAAAACTTACAATAATAATATGTTCATTAACAGTGCTGTATACATTGTTTAATCCATATATATGCGTTTTAATGCATATGTTACCAGTGTAGACTCAGATCAGCCTGATCAGCAATAACATCTGATCTGGACCTGTAATGGTTGCATTTTTGTCAAAATTACCCTATAAATCTAAAATTAAACAGTGTAAATCCTGATCAGAGGGCACTGATATGAAGGCTGATCTGGAACGACACTGGTCGTCCATGCGATAAAAGGCGTATATATGAAGGTTTAAGACAGAACATATACGTGTGCAAGTTTAAAAGAAATCAACGAGGCAGTCAGAATAACAGCAATATGCCCACTGCATGACAGAATGTTGAAAAGGTTATGGATGCTGAAAAGAAATGTTAAGTCAAAGATAAACAAGCAAAAAAGGGGGCTTTGACCTCCACATGACCTTGTGACTTTGATCAGCACATTTGAAACATATGCTTTGCAAATTGTCTTAATGACCAAAGTTTCATGAAATTTCATTAAGGGGTTTAAAAGTTATGGTTCAGCCAGGGAATACTTGGCTCAAACCTCTAACACCCACTAAAGACATCGGCCTTAAACCACTTGAAATATAAGTTCTGCACATCATCTCAAAATGATTAATATGTGATCTAAGTTTCATAAAATTCCTTCTTGGAATACTTTAATGACTATCAACATTTGTAACAAAGGGCCATAACTCTGGTTAAAATGGTCAAAGTAAATAATGTTTTCTTTACAATCTTCTACAAATCCTACTTGATCATGTGTGCAAGTTTGAAAGAAATCCACCTAGATGTAAATGACGATGTCACAAGATTTGTAAGACGTACATATGTACAGAAGGACAATGGACAAATGGGCGTAAGGACAGACTAGTGCAACTCAATTTGCCTCCCACTTAACAAAAAGAGTTTAAAAATTTAATAATTCCTAAACATTCCAACAACTGCCTGTCTTCTTGCAATGCCTGTTGTTGTTTGGCTTTGAACAAAACATGAGTCATCATCATCATCAGGAGCCACATCATTGTCGGGCATGGTCAATCCTCTGTCAATGCAAAGGTTGTGCAGGCGCATACAGGCCTGCACAACCTTTGCACACTTACCCGGTGAAAAGGGGAGGCATCCACCAGTCTTGTGTAAGCATCTAAAAATATATATATCATTGTTGTTTTTCTTTAATTTCACTTTTATACAAAAGTCTTGTCCAGTTTGGTTAAACATGGGAAATTACCACCTTGAAATTTTGACTTAAATTTTTCACTTCCTTTTTAGTAAAAGCTGGTTTTTCAATTTTTTATTGTCATCTGAACGCATATAAATGTCGTTTTTCCATCGATTCCAAATTTATGAGTGTGCAATACAAACAATTAAGATACATTTTATAGATCAATTTTCATATATATATATATATATTTCATTAGCAAAGATTTATACTGTCACTTCAGTAGCAATTAAAACATGGTATCACAGCAAATAAAAACTTATGCACTAAATTAAATGGAAGTAAAACATCTGGCAACGATTCTCTATATGCCCTGTTTTGAGTTTGTAACTAATTAACTGAGTTTTAAAGAAACAATTTGACTAATGACCTTTGCCATTTATATTGTAGTCAATACCTATGCGCTAGATACTCCTGGAACTAGAACGAGAAAATGTGAAAATAATGTTTTGTTACGTACTCTTTTACAAAACTGCTAACATTTGTTAAATATATACATATATATATATATATATATATATGTTGTTTGCTTAGAACTCAATAAAAAATCATGCCTGAAACGTGTCTTAAGTAACCCGAATGCTCGTTCTACTACAACTCTTCCTTTCGTATGTGCTTCATTGTAGAGAGTTTCTGCTGGACATGTGGGCCTCAGAATAGGTGTCAACAGAAATTCCTTAAGGGGGTAACCACTGTCCCCCAGCAAGGTTCCGGCTCGTGTGTTTTCAAGATATTCCTGCAATTGAAACATGAATGGATAATGAAAGGATACATTGTGCAAAAATAAATAAAACTATTGGCATTTGCACAATAACCATTATTTATTGTAAATAAGAAAAAAAAATCATTTCATTTTCAGGTGCTGGTTGTCAACAATTGTGATGTCTCATTTAAACCTACTAATAAACCGATACTATGATTTTCTTCTCTAATTTTTTGGCTTTGTGGGAAAGCTGCATTTTCTGCGTAAAATCGTTCCTGATTTGCAATTTTCAATAAAAGTTAACATTAACTACAATACCAAATCTTGGACATTTTCATTTGACTGATTACAGTGAAGACATATTTATTAAAAGATTCGCAAATATATATTTGTTGTGTTTTAAGAAAATCACCTTAACTGCTGATCTTTCAAAAATTGCCGCATCATGAACAGATCCAGGCCATCTTGCAACCACTGAAGTGAATCTGAAATAATCATCTTGCTTAAAGAATACAAAGTTAATCAGTTCATAATATCAGTTTACTCTAATTTAATAAAGCTCCAAATAAAACTATATGTTAACTGTGATCCATGGACATAAACTAATTTTATCAGAATAACTTGGTTACTGATGGACCTTTGATAATCAAGGAAAGTAACTTTTGACTAGTTGACAGTTATCTGTCAAGATCAGTAAAACGATGTGTTCAATCTACATTCTATCTTTTTCAAGAAAATCAAAGTTACCTGTTGGAATTCTTTGGATCTTAATTTTCTTTAAAAGTAAGTTAAGCTAGATTAATATTTAGACATTTCTTGCAACATTAGAAAAATATCAGTGCAGTTTATTTCTAAAGTGATTTAAATTTAATATGACAAAACTTGGCAAAGTGATTTCACTCAAATCTTAATGTATGCAATAAGAATTATATTGCATGTTGATAAGGATCTATTTACATTGTATATTTTCAAGTATTGTTTCTCTCTCATTCTACTAACTTCTTATTGTTCTTGCATTATCAACTATTTAGAGAAGAAACCTACCCTTGGAGTTGAGTTTGTTTATCCTGGCGTAAACGAAGTGTTGTTGCAATTTTATGCTGGTAGTTAATATATATTTATAACGCAATAAGACAACAACCATAAAACAGCAATACCTCAAATTATGATCGACCACCGCCTGCACATTCAGGGCAGTATAGCCTTTACGGCAGAAGTATGCCTCTTTATGGATTACTGGTGTATGGATGGGAACAAGAGTTCCATCCACAGCACCAGCAATATTTGGTAGCCCACACAGCGTATAGAATTCTGCCATTGTCTTAAACAGACTTGTTCCGGTTGGGAATCTGAATGATAAAAAATTTTAAGTAACTTTGCAAGTGACAAAATTTATGGACAAATACAACACAATTACGTTTTTCAGCAACTTCTTAAGTGTTTGTTTCTACTGTAATATATATGCAAATTCAGATTGTGCTCTTTGTGTAGTGTTTCAGCTTACTATGTTATCTCTGATTTTTTAAATTTAAATTTTATTTAATGGTATGTGGCTGTTTCACAAGAGAGTACAGAAAAGATCTGTGTATTCTTATGATGATACAGTCCTTTTTTTAAGGTCTTAGTTTTTTTTTATCTGCCCAAAAAAGTAAACAGCGTAGATCCAGATAAGACTGCTCAAATATGCCATCTGATCTCAACTCAACACTGGTAGCACATTTGATTAAACTCTTTAAACAGATAAAACTGTTTACAGGTCTTCATAGAAATGAATCACATAATGATAAATTATAGTATTTGTAATGACAAATCATTTGCAGTTATTTGCTATTGTGAGTACTATACAGTTCTTTAACGTATTTAAAAGTTTAATTTATATTTAAGTGAGATGAAATTCCAATAGTATCCATCTATTACTAGTTGCATTTTTTACAATTGTTCAAACTCTAACAGTACATTAGAGGACAATAGGCTAATATGAATGTCAAAACTATTGTCTATACCTGATATTATCCAGTTTGAGATTTAGTGATTCCAGAAAATCATCCAGCATCCTACTAACGCTTGACCGACTAACACCATGAAGGTCACCAACCTCAGAATAAAAGTCTCCTTTTGCTAGGTAGCGAAGGGATACAAGAATCTGAAAAATATTCCTGTGATTAATATATATTAATTAATGGATGTTTTGGCATGATGTTTCTGTTAATTAAAAAAAATGTCATATAAGAACAGGTGCTGTTTCTTTTCTCGTTTTTTAATATCTCAATGATTTGGGGTTCGAAATCTCTTGGGGTTGAAATGTCCCTTATATTGAGGTCGAAACGTTCTGGGGTCGAAAAGTTTTTGCTACTATTCGTGTGAAAAAACTTTCCACCGATTAAACAGAGTGCCCGGGAGGCTTCTGGCTTCTACCACAAGCAGAAAGTCTCCAATTTCAGTGCTGGGATAACTTTAGAAAATAGGGAATCAAACCATTTATGCAACGAGAACTTCTTTTCAGCCAGACCCAGCGGCATTTTGTTTACGATGACAATAACATTCTCGTATATTACTTCTATGATTGTATATATAAGTAATAAATATGTTCAAATTGACTTCATTGCTAAAAAACATTATGTAAAACTCATTCCGTCCTTTCGGATAATTGTCATTCCTCCAAGGAAATTGTCAAAAGCTGCATCTTACTTTACGAGCAACAGTATTTCAACTGGGTATGACGAACATGTACACCGTTGTGACCTTGAACCTTGAACTGTTTAAAAGCCATCATACTCCAGTATATGCTACGCAGACATTTCAATTAACAGTCACTTACTTTGGTGATTGGGTCGATGGACCTCCCTCTATTCGATTTAATTATATCATCGTACAGTAAATCGTGAATGTATGAGATAGCGCTTCTGTCGAGCCAAAATCTAGCAACGATATCTATATCTCTGATATCATCCAGCATCATGCGTTGACGAAACAATCGCGGAGCTGGATGCCTGCGCCGATGAGCCCGCATTGAAAAAATTCTAAGGGCTGCCATTTTTTTCAGTTCTGTGCACGTGAATCGAAAATATTTACGACACCCTCTAGGCTGTCGTAGATTTACGACAGTTTTTCACGATATCGTACGATCGTAAATGTTTATGAAACGCGATTTGGTCGGTCCGAACGTCGTACGACGTCGTACGACGGAATTTACGATACGATCCGTCGTACGACGCTTTATGAAACGCAGCCATTGTTCGTGAAGTTGACAAGCCAGTTGCTATTCAAGCTTACACACAAGATATGGGTGGTATTAATAGGGCGGACAAAGCTTTCACATTTTATATGGTTTTACATAGGGTGTGTAAAATGGTGGAAGAAGGTGTTTTTATTTGCTGGAAGTATGTTTCTGCAATTCACTTATTATCTGGAGGAGTATTTCTAATAAAAGGGTAAATACTGAAAAGTTTCGTCTAAATATTATACACGGTATGTTACAGGGTTATACTCGCCAGTTTACTGCAAATCCAGGTCGACCTGTACATAATCCACCTGCTCGAATGATAGGTGGGGAGCATTACATTGGGCTAAGCAAACTGAAAGATAATAATACTCGTGTCAGACCAGATTGTTATGTATGTTCTACTCGTGAAACGCATACTTTGCTTAATTATAGGATTGATTGTTCGCCAGAACTTCATCAGTAAATTTTCTTAGTGCTGTATAAATAGTGTTAGGTAACTAACTATTCTACTGTCTTGTACAAAACTTGTTTACTGTTTAAACAAATATAGCACGGTTGCTCATGTTTTATTTGTGCGTAAGTCAGACATGATCATAGATAAATAATACTTATTTTTGGATTTGTCTGATTTAAAATTAATGTCTTTATTTAGATGGCAACTTAATTTTGTTGATGCCCAAACAGTCATGTGCATGTCTAGCATCAAAGTTTTCCATGTTGAACATTCTTTTCGCTTCACTATTTATTGGGCTGCAATGTTTTATCTTATGTGCTAGATGTTACATTGTTTGAATATCTAGATAATATCATAGTTTGTATATGCCTGTATGTATATTTATTTTAAGTTATTTGAAAATATAATATAGCTTTATTTCATATTATAAAATATATATTTATTATGTTAAATGTTGAGCAATGCAAATTGTTAGAAAACAGAATAAATTTCACCATAAATTCTGCTTGTTCATACTGCTTTGTTAAAAGGATTTTGTAAATAAATTTAAAAAAAACAACAGACACAGCAGTAACAAACACTACAATGCTTACTAAAAATTACTTCAAAATTAATCCAGTTACAATCATGACGTCATGACGTCATTTAGGCAGTGTATTGCAATATTGCACTTATTATATAGGCAGCATGCCAAAGGTTAAACCCCCAGTGGCAATTTGTTTTGCCACTGACCGTTCCAAGGCGGTATCCCCAAGGGTTCTCTTATTCGTTGTATGTGGCGTCGTATTTGAATTAACTTACTTATAACAAGCATGCTCTCTCTTTCTTCCTCTCTTCTTTTTCTCTGCGTGGGGAGGCTGTGTTTTGTGAGTGTGGCGATTGCTGATATGCATATTCTACTTTTTAGTTATTGGAGACTCTTAAGAAATTGGTTAGACGCCACACCACTAAACAGGCTTTACACAAATTTGACAAACTAGAAAAAATGTTTAGTTTCCTTTTTGGTGTTTCTTAAAAACTCAGTGATGTTGGGACAAGTTTCATTTGCAAATATATCAAGATATGTGGTCATTGTTGGGCATACACGATACCAAATCTACCGCGGAAAGACATATTTCAGATATTACATTTCTTTCTTTTTTTGATTTTCAGATAAGTACTTCCACCAAAAACCAGCTAGCATAGTGCCAATACTTATTGTGTCTTGAAATATTTAGCTTCACTATACAATCATAAGACTTTGTAAGGTCACAAGTGTTACACATTTTATTCATTTATTTATTATTTGATATTCTTAGTTCATTTGGCAGTGTTAATGTGGCTGCTAAGATGTTTATACTTACAATTGAAACATGTTTTAATGGATAACTGAAGTGTGTATAAACTTATATAGTCATAATTTGTTACCTTTCTACAATTTTCAACTTTTATATATATATATATATATTTAATACAAAATGGACTAGTGTTTATAGGGTTCCGTTTCTGGTTAAAAGAAACTGTTTAGGAGAATACAAGAAAGTATATGCATGATAGTTTAACCATAATTTTAATATGCAGTAACTGTTATACTTGTGGCATCTTCAAAAGACCGAGTAGGAATATACAGAGAAAACTTAAGATTGATCCAACTCTTAAAGATAAGCTTGAGGAAGCTAAAAAAGAAAAAAAGTTATACCTACAGAAACTTTAAGAGAAAAGGGCACAACATTCCATTTATGATACCCATTTCAAAGACAACCAGAGAAAGATGGAAAAACAGAGACGGAGGCATTTCTATATAGCGAAAGTATAGAAAGTTTTTTTCAGAAACTAAGAACATTACGTATAAATGTTCAATTGTTAAATTTAAAAAAAAATCAAATAAAATAACAATGTTATTTTTTATACTTGAAAGTGGATATTGATGTGCATCCGACGTTCCTTCAGTCTACTTCATCTGTAGCCATATACACCTGGTGTGAATTAGTAACGTACATACTGTAAGAAACGTTTTAAGTGTTTCTAATTATTAATCAATTGAATGTATAAATGGTTCTAAATTTTAATTTACTTTGTAAGTATAGTCAGTTTATTAATGAAATTTAATTCAGTGTAAAACTGACGCCATTTTTACGTCTGTTTGGCTTCAATAGCCATGAGACGTTAAGCGACGTCAGCTTTAATATCGTTTTGTACATCCGCTTCCGCCCAGAGGCTATAATAGAATATTTAAGGAATGATTCTTATTTTGGTGCGGTTCATGCAGATTGGACGTGCACGCGAGAGCTGGCAAATTTACCATAAAGCGCGGTGCGGTTCATGCAGACTGGACGTGCACGCGAGAGCTGGCAAATCCATAAACCGCACCAAAATAAGAATCATTACTTATATTTACATTTTATTCATTTTCTTCTTTAAATAAACTTAAGTCGAACGCTTTCAAAAATTAGTATTAAGTGAAAAGGGGGAGTAATACGTGGGAGTTTTCAATAGTAACAGCCATGACGTTACTGACGTCATTACTGGTCATGCGGTTCATGCAAAATGAACCGAATTTTTTTAAACGAAGAAATCAATAGGAATGTAAATATAAGACAAATGAACAGGATTTATGTGGCTTGAAGAAAAAAATAGATCAAATTCGGTAACAAATTATTTATTTATTCATCTATTTAATCATAATAGAGTTAGTATTCATAATAAAATTAGGAAATTAATTTTGAATGCATTAATATAAATATTTCTGACTGTAAAATGTATGTCTCGATTGATATACGAGCCGTTGTGTTATGATTCAATAAGTTAATGAGTATAATGTTTATATATGAATGTATGTTTTTGTATTTCTGATTGTCTTAGATGAATTTTGTTTGTATGAATGTTTTTTTTTTTTTTAAGAGAATCGCTAGGAATAAATAATTTATGTGTCAGCAAATCTCTCGTGGTTTGTTATCAAAGTACCAGAACACATACTATAGCGTTTATAAGTTAAATGACATCCTGCGCATATTTTAACGTCCTTTCTGACGTTATATTGTTATTGTTTTAAGTTTATAATTGAAATGGGTGTGATTTGTTGTTCAAACACTATTGCTGGTGCCGTGAGAAAGTCTACAGTCATTACTGTAAACGAATTTACACAAACTTATTTTAAGTAGAAAGATTCAAAGTCGTATTATTCTAGACAACTGGAGAACGCGCTATAATATGAACGTAACTAATTCCCAACTTGGCCTTATCAAGATTAGATTTTATAGCAGCCACAAACAGATATCATCCAGAAACTAAAACCTCCGGTTGGTCTCAGCAAGGGGGCTAAAACTGAAGTCTTGAGATATAGACAAGTCCCGGGAAAAGGGTCAAATAATGAAAAAAAATATTTTGGACAGTGGCAAAATATAATGTACAGTGTTTCTATATGTACATGCAATTTATTTTAAAATGCACTTTGGTATGTTAAGCTTGATAATTCAGTTGTCATTTTTGGATTGAATACCATGAAGTGTGTTACTGGATAGGAATATATTTTTTGTTATCTTAATTTTATTGATTCAACTAAATGAGGATGCATGGCCATCAAATTATTTCTTTCCAAACGCTTCAATAATATTTGTTTTATATAATGAAGAAAAATGGCTTAAATTCACTTGAACCAGCTGAATAGTTTTGGTTTAATGTCTCAAGTGTAACATAAGCAACGGATTAAATACTTCGACGTTTTTCGCAGTCTTCGACGAAGAGACGTTTTTCGCGTTTTTTACCAGACGCCGTAGAATGATTAAATGTAGGCTGTTAATTTTACAACATGTTATTTATAAAATGAAGGAGCATTTTTTTAAATTTTCATTATTTTTTTTGTAAAATGTGACAAGTTTTAAATGTGTTAATATGTTTTTCACATACAGTTGTTGTTATAATCAACGCAATTGAATTGTTTAAATACTGTTAAATGCTTAAGTGCTGTTTGAAAATTACACCTGCTCTTGTAAAAAAGTTCATAGTTCGCGTCAAATGTTAAAATTTTATCATGTTTTTTCTTTCTACTTAAACTTTGACATATTCTGAAACTTAAATATTGTAGCACACGCTCCTTGCATATATATTCGTGTAACACATGCTCCTTGTGTGTCCGACATTTTCGTTATTTTTCAAGTTTGTTTCGGTAAACATGAAAACATTACAGTCAATTACGGAAAAAGACATCGTAAATTTCTTAAATAGTTCGTAAATATATTTAAATCGGTTGCAAACTTTGACGTTTATATCCAAGATAATCCTATTTGATCGATAGAGTACACGTAATTTGATAATTGTTGTAAACGTTTTTAATCATATTTAGTCAAAATGTCCGCCATAGATTCAGCTGCTGACTGTCGCGTATTACGTCATCAATAACTGTGAATTTTGTCATAGGTAATGCGTGGGCGTTCTTTGTTTATAAACAAACGCACATTGTAAACTTTTGACAGCTAGCAGTTTAAAGCATTTTTACTCGTTATTGAAAGAACAAAAAGATATTATATCAGAGGTAATTGTTGTAAATATGTTTAATTATTTGATTCCTAGTCAAATATCCCGTCAATCCAAATTCTGCTGTTTTCCGACGTTGTTGGCAGAATTCGTTCCCACTATAAATACCCCAGTTTTTCTTAGTCAATGGAGATCAGAAATAGCAATATTAGAGGCCATAAGGGATTTTTGGCTCCCGGAATTAATTGTGTACAATAATAAATTATTGTATTGATATCGGATATCAACATAGACCTAGATAAAGGTGCATTAATGATTTAGAATCTAAATGCAGTAATTGAATACTACTATTATTATTATCTAGAATTGAGTTCTTGCACATCTAATTGCATTGACAACTGAATACTATTGCTGATATAGAGTTGAACTCTTATTTATCTAATTGTATTGACAACTGAATACTATTGCTAATTTGGTACCAAAGTCTTATATATCTAATTGAACTGATAACTGAATACCATATTAAACTGAATTTCGTTTTAAACTTGAAAGTGCATCTGTTTTTACTCATCCCTAAAGTGAGCTCAATTAGATGCTCTAAAATTATGTCGCGGCCTGCCATCTGAAGATATAAACGCTACCACATTGGAGACACGTAAACTAAGGTCGCCACAATATGATCCGCGTATAAAAACAAGTAATCCGATATTGAAACATTTCATCTTAATTTCAACAAAAAATTCATGTTTGTCTTCATATCAACTCAAGTCAACTATGGTATGGTTAAGAAATAACGTAGTCAGCTTTTGTAGCTGATAATTAATTCAAAATGCTGTTCATGTTGTCTTTTGTCGATGCTCACTTTCAGGTCAGGTGTTCACGAATCTATTATGAGCACGGATGCCTGTCCGCAAATTTAACCTCCAAATAGACCTTTTGACCTGTATAAATAAAAAAAAGACTAGAGTCTGCAGTCAACTAGCCTGTCCGTTGCGATGATGTAGTTTGACATACATGTTTTTACATGTATCAAGAGATACAATATTATTTATTCCAATGCCTGTTAAAAACAGTTTACGAGAGATGATTTAAAATTTCGTGGAAAAGTGCTCTCATTTCCTCATTTATAAATGGAACAGATATAGGATTCAACAAGAGTATTCGTTGACAGGACCGATTGTGATTATGGAACAGTTTTCACAATAATTCATGATCACCTAAATATACGTCGTATCTGTTGAAGATGGAACACAAAACAGTCGACCGATGATGAAAAGCGAATGGTTTTTCTATAGTCAAGACAACGACTTCATTCAGTTGGTTAAAAATGTCAAGGAGTATTGCACATTATTCGACATTCATGATTGACGTCATGTCGAAATTTAATATTTAAAATCTTATTTTTATTTAATACGAAATTAATATCATGCTTGATATAGAGAATGATACTAATGTGGAGTAAATTCTTACGGCGACAGTTATGACAATGTCTTCTATTGAACTTACCGGGACAACACCAACCGCGGTCAACGATTATTTACTGATAACAGTACTGACCAAATGTACGGGGAGACTTTTTACGACCGCCATACTGCACAGAGGCTGATTTATTACTTTATGTCATGTTTGGTGTATTCCACAACAATAATTTTCGCGCCATATGTATAAATATCAACAATTTTCGCGCCATATTTATAAATATCAACAATAATTTTCGCGCCATATGTATAAATATTCATTGTTCATTGTTTTATTTAACTTACCTGTGTCCGTTCAGAGACTGAAACTAAGAATGTGGTTTGTAACGACCATAACAGCAAACAAAATGCAACGATACAAAATTTTAACGTAACTAGTACTCGCCGAACTGTATTGAGAGTCATGTCCGGCTTGTCTATGCAATGATGTCAGTAAGCAAGTGCCTAACCGCGGGATAGGCAAACTTCGCAACTTGCTGGCTAACACGCAAGTCGTTCGCATTAGTCTTTTCTTGTCGGAACAGTTTTAATTCTCAAGCCATTTCTGACGAGGCATAGAAGACGTTCTTACTTAAACAAGATGTTAGACAAGGTTAGATCCCTGACAAGGCGTAGTAGAGAAAAAAACGGCATTAGGCGAGGCTAAATCTCTAATGTGGCTCATCTAAAGAATTGAAATTACTTACATGACTAATTGCATATATTTTTATTTAATAAATACTTGTTTTTATTTGAATTTTTGTGCATCTTTTATTATATCATACACATTTAAATCCACGCTTAGAACCCATGTTAAAATAGTGCGGCGCGCACAGGATTGCTGATCCCGACTTCGATTCAGTATAAGTGTTAGAATTCCAATATTCATACTTAGGATGTATTAAAAAAGCAACATATGCATATCAGGAATCGCCACACTCAAAAAACAGCCTCCCCACGCAGCGAAAAAGAAGAGAGGAAGAGAGAGAGAGAGAGAGAGCTCATGTTTTATATATGTATGTCAATTCAAATAGGACGCCACAAACAATTAATAAACAAGAGAACCTTTGGGGATACCGCCTTGGAACGGTCAGTGGCAAAACAAATTGCCACTGGGGGTTTAAACCAGGTTCTAGGGTGCACCAACCTCACACTTGCCCCAACAGGTTCTCGTATCACAAAACAAGTACAAATTGTCTTGGTGAAATAACTCCAACCCACCCATCAGCTCAACAATGTTGCATGCAAAAGCATACAAACATATAAACATAAGAATTTAATAGCATTGCAAAGCCAAAGGGCGGGTACTCAATGATCTTTCCGAGACCAGAGCACCTGGAGTAAAATCAGAAAGAACACGATGACAGGGATAAAAGAAACAAATCGAGCTTTTAGGTTCTTTTAAGAAAAGATTTCCCCATAAACTTTCATAAACTCTTACACCCCTGCCACCGTCGTGCAACCAAAGAGGTAAGCATAATGATCAACTGTAGATGGGTTAATCACCAGGCCTGCAGAGCGTTGTAAAATATCATTAAGATGCATTAAGGACAGTACTCTAGAGGTTTAATCTCCTGTTTTCTTTATAGAGTATATCTGAAATGTCAACAGGCAGGACCTCATATTTTATAATACATGTAGTTGTTAAAGAAAAAACAACAACACTTTTTCTAGCATCCTTAAAGATTTCATCTACTCAAGAAATGTCACAGATATGTATGCGCAACTATTGGCTAGTTTATTGTATTTCCAAAAATTAAGCTTTTGATTGATCTATTTGGATTCTAGCCTACATATAAACCAGTCAGATACTAAAAACTTCAGACAGGTCTCTTTTCTAAGTGTTATGATCTTTATATTTTCATTTTAAAACCCAAGCTCTTTTTCCACTCTACTTGTTGGGTGAGGCTGTGTTTTCTGGATGTGCATATTTCACTTATTTACCAAATCAGCAATGAAGCTTGTTTTTAGGAAATTAGTATTGATTTAAGTTTTCTAACTAAAATAGTGCCTCAAAAAGAAACAAATTACTTTAATTTATTTTAAAGGGCTTCTTGTAATAAACACATGTTTGACAAAGATAATTGCTTTTGAATTCATGTGTTTATTGGTAATTTCAGAGTCAAAATCACTAAATTATGTAACAGTAACGATTGAAGGCATTATGATCTTAGATGGTTAGTAAGGGTTATATCATTTGGAATGCACGGTAACGCTATTTGTTCACTGTATAAAAGTCTCCCCGTACATATAATCAATAATGTTATCAGTGAAAATCAGTCACCAATGCCATGAAGTGATAATTACGTTTATCAGGGTTATCCGTTCCACCTTCTTGGGATTGTCCCGGCAAGCTCAGTCGGTAGCGCGATCGGAATTGCATGGCCAGGCTCTGTATCACTACGGTACGAATTCGCCCCCAGACAATTCAGGCGCTGTATCATTGCGGTACGGGTTCGCCCCCAGACAATTCAGGCGCTGTATCACTACGGTACGGGTTCGCCCCCAGACAATTCAGGCGCTGTATCACTACGGTACGGGTTCGCCCCCAGACAATTCAGGTGCTGTATCATTACGGTACGGGTTCGCCCCCAGACAATTCATGCGCTGTATCATTACGGTACGGGTTCGCCCCCAGACAATTCAGGCGCTGTATCACTACGGTACGGGTTCGTCCCCAGACAATTCAGGCGCTGTATCATTACGGTACGGGTTCGCCCCCAGACAATTCAGGCGCTGTATCATTACGGTACGGGTTCGCCCCCAGACAATTCAGGCGCTGTATCACTACGGTACGGGTTCGCCCCCAGACAATTCAGGCGCTGTATCATTACGGTACTGGTTCGACCCCAGACAATTCTAAATGTTTATCAGATGCTATAAAATGTATGTTACTGCGATGTTAGAAAAAATTGAAATGCTTTCTCGTTGCATAGGAATGAAAAAATAGAAATTTTTTCATGTTGCAATGACGTGATTAGGTAGACAAGACAGCAAGATATACATTTAAAGTCTAATGGAAATGCATACTACTGCCCACGCAGCCTAGCCCCGGGTTGAGCCAACTCAATATTTACACCAATAAACAGTAAAATTTTGATCCATTCCAAACGATGGTATGCATATGGCGGTGAACATGGAACCTTCAATGAGGAATTTACAGATAAATACCATTCCATGTTCAGCGGCCTTTGGTCCCCAAATAAAAAATGGGTTTGCCTTAAACGAGAAAACATTAGGTGGAACTAAACAAAATAGAATTTTGACAGAGAATCTGCGAATATAAATCCTGCATATCACAGACAACGCCAATTTCAAAATTTAAAAAGCAGTTCAAGTATACCCTTGTGGTGATTGAACAATATCCGAATTTATATTGGCTGGGATATTGAAAAAAAAACAACATCTATAAACTGTTCAAATCCGAGTAGATGGTGCTTTTATGTTGATAACTTGTTTAAAGAATTGTTCTGTATTTAAGAAACGCATACCTTGATGAGGTAGTACCCAAAATGATCATCGCTAGACGTACCAGTAGGCGTATCCGTCTTACATCTCAACCGACAAGTAAAACTCACTACTAAGAACTCTTAATATCAAGAAATTTTGTTTTATATTTGTTTATAATTACATGCATTCTTTTTCAGTATTTTTAAGTTATTAGCGACATGAATTATGACGGGTGGTGTAGACTTGGGGAGAGTCTCGGATTAATGGGGCAGGACCTAGAGAGGTTCATTAAGTAGAACGAAGAGGAACACATAGCACGGGAAGAGAGCATGGAGAAGAAAAGATGAGAAGAGGCAGCAGGAGATGCAATTCCAGCTTCGCATGAGAGAGCAGGAGTTGAAAATCGAAAGGCTGAGGGCAGGCAAGTGGAAAAGCGCTAGGCCGAATGCTACCTAAGTTGCGCAGAGTCAGCAATGGAGTGAAGATACAAAGGCAGTGAGCCTTAGCTCGTTGTTGACTGGCAAGGGACTGGAGGTGTACACAAGTAGGCCATCGTCAGAGGCTTGTAATTATAAAACCTTGAAGATTGCAGTGCTGAAGAGATATCAACTCACGGAGGAGGGCTTCAAGTCGAAGTTTAGGACAAGGAAGCCGGACCAGGGTGAGACGGTGTATCAGTATGCTGCAAGGATCAGGAGATATTTCACGCGTTGGACGGAGTTGGCAGGTGTAGAAGATATCTTCGAAGCTCTTTGCGATCTGTTGATCAGAGAGCAATATTTAACTAGCTGTTCTTCAGATTTATCAATGTTCTTACGGAAAAGAGCACAGAATTCAATGGAGGAGGTGATCAGACTAGCAGAGCAGTGTAATGAAGCACATGGTGATGGAATTTATCACTCAAGTATGTCTTCCGCAGACTCACAAATGCGGCAATATGAAGAAGGAACAATAGCGGTTCATACAAGCATGCCTCCAACATAGGAAGCAGAAGAAAGGAAGAAAGACAAGACCTGTTTTATCTGTAACAAGAAAAGCCATATAGCCAAGGATTGCAGGACTCTGAAGTCAGAGAGAACAGTGTCAGCAGCGTGTGCAACGGTGGAAGAGTGTAAAGAGATGGGCGATTAATGCTGTCAACCGTGACAAATTCCCGATCATTTCAGCAAGCTGTTTCGTAGATGAGTTTGCGGAGGTTGGAGGAAAACGAAAAACAACCGGTTCAAACGACACATCAGCGGTTTGCCATATCAAGGACCCTACAAGAGCATCGTCGAACAGCGTAGAAGGGGATGACAGAAGAATGAAGTCATCCTACATCAGATAAGAGTCGCACCATGAACAAACAACATTCATTGACAATTGATTGAAAAATGACGAGCATTTTCCTGGAGTAGATGCTGTTGTCAAGAAAGTTTGTTTTAAATTTGTTTATTATTGCATGCATTCTTTTTCAGTATTTGCGACTGTTGGAAAAAAAACACCGTTTTTGTAATGACTGAATGATTTTAGGCACTTCAAAATCGTAAAATAAGACGTTGAAGGGAACACAAATTATTGTCAGACATTAATGACGTTAACGACGTCAATAACGGAGCATTCACAGCGGTTCGCGCTTTGTATAGAAATAGAATGAATTGAAAATAAAATTAAAAGAGTGAATGGTCAACGTCAGACCACACAAAAACAAAAGTCGTTTCGAAAAGAACGCCTCACAATTGTGCGACTTTTAGCTCCGTAGGTAGTACAGCCGGTGGAGCGAGTCCAGCAAGCGGAACAAGTCCTCTGACGAAGCGGAGCAAGACTACTGAAGAGGCGGGGCAAGTCTACACACTAAGTGCAGCGATTATATTGACGAGGTGGAACAAGTTGAGTGACGAAGCGTAGTAAGTCCATGGAAAGTCAGTCCATGTGATATAGCGTCTCCGTCTCGGCAAAGCCTCGTCCTGTATATTTTTTCTCCAACTCGCCTAATAAATTCAAGCTTGGTAAGACTTAATATTCTATATTTATCAGGACTACACTATTACATGTTCAATTATGGTAAACATAAGAATGGCGAAATAAAGCGCATGTGTTATTATGATCTTGTTTGTGTTTCTGTAAGACTTACACGTAAGACTACACTGAAGAAGTTGGGATTTGACACGTGTAAGTGTACGGGTAGGTGTAAGCTACAAGTACACGTACATGACACCGTTTTTTTTATGGAAATCGTTTGAGAAAAGTTACTTGTAATAGTACTTGTAACTTGTAAAGTGATATTTAATGCGTCTCGGTTTTGTTCTATTTTAGTACTCAAAATAAACTATACTATCGATCACAGTCACGTGCCAGACAAGAATATTTTAATAGGTTTTCTCAGCAAAAAGTTTTCGCCACGTTCTATTGATCACTGGAAAATACTTTATTCGCCTCTCCCTAACATAAGTTCATTCCTACTGATATTTGTAGAGTAGAGGTTTGCTCATTAATGCAAGATTAAATTATTTAATGAGAAATTATTATCAAATACACATTTTACTTAGCATATTCTGATTTAGGTACGACAAAGTCGTCTCAACCATTTTTAACAGGTAATGTTTTCATACATATAAATTTTCATCAATGTCTATATAATATTTTTATCTTTTTAAGATAATCGTACAAAGCTAGATAAATGCAATCAACAAGTATCGAATTAACAATACAAAAATGGATGATGTATGTGAAATTTAGTAATTTAAGTGTTGTAAAAAATTATAAATATAAAAATATTCAAGAGAGGTGAGTAAAAGTCTGTCGTACATTTAGTTAGTGAACAGTTATAAACATCATTAAGGTGAAATATGCACATTAGTAAATGTCATACTCAGAAAACACAGCCCAAAAGATAGCGAGGAAAGTAATTGGGTTTGTAAAATGGTCATTTTTAAAAAAGACACAACAGTGAACGAAAATTAACATCCTAGTGTAACCGCATTGGAACGATCAGTGCCAAAACACTTGTCACTTGGGATTTAAACTAGGTTCTGGCATAAGCCAAACACAAACAAATTTAGAAATGACATTGCTTTTGATGTATTTTGCGGTAAAATTAACAGTATATGTAACGAAATCACATGATGTTCTGAGAAAATAAAACATTAATTTAGAGTTATTTTTTTTACCCCTATCATCGTGTTCTTGCAGACTTGACTCTTGGCACTCTGGTCTCGGTAAAATCACTGTATACCCGTCCGTTTGCTTTACAATGGTATTATGTTTTATATTTTGTGTGCTTTTGCATGCGGCGTTGTCGAGTTATTTCATCAAGACAACTTGTACGTGTTTGTTCATAAGAGAACCTGTTGGGGGAAGTGCGAGGTTGGTGCACTCTAAAACCCGGTTTTAACCACCAGAAGCAAATTGTTTTTCCACTGACCGTTCCGATGCGATAACTTCATTTTCGTTTATTGTCTTAAATAGCATATTTTTTAAATTGCTCATGATATAACCCTGCTTTCTTCTCCTCTAGTTTTTGGTTGCGTGGGGAAGCTGCGTCTGCTGAATGTGGCCATTCTTTATATGCATATTCGACTTTCAACGCGCATATACAGTAACAACATCAATGTCACAAAATGTCATCGAAGTCACATAAAACCGTGGCGTGGTCCAAAGAAGGATTTGTATCACTATAACAAGTTAGTCTCGAGATTATTTATTCGGAAGAAACTGCAAAATATCACGTAGAAACGTCAAATACTTATTTCTCGAGATTCTTAAGTTAACATAATTTCTTTAATTATACCTTCATGGCATAATTGTAATGTTTAAGTTCTATAATTGTATATTCGTAGCCGGAAGTTCTGTTTTAATAGCTTTTCAAAGAGAATGTTTTGCATTTTCTGTCACGAACTGTGGTGAGCAGGAAAAATATTAAAACGAAGTGGTTTTAAAAAAACTGCTCCTTGTGAATCGAAATAATGTTATTTTAGTATTAAATTCATGCTAAAATTGGAAGTTAAGAAATAAAATGTTTCAAAATAGTATTTTAAACAGCTATATATAGTGCCTATAAAATAGTATATTCTGTCTTTTTGAGTTGGCAACCATGTAATCAAGCTTTTGATTTGAGATAATAGCGAAGTAGACATCAATTTAAATGCCATTTTTATAAATCTATGAAAAGGAACGCTACCATAAAAGACAAATATAGCAATATGTTCTACTGAGCCTGTGCATGAGCAGTTGTGGAATTGCATATAAACTGTCCACGCGCGCACTCATTTTTTCCACAAATGAATGTATCTTGCTCATCGACATTCAAAGATGGTGATTGACTGGTTGTGCAGGGAAACAGACCCCAGACCGGACCAATGTGATATTTAAATAAAAAGCCAAAATAAAACTGTACTACAATTTAGAGGGAAATAAGAATTACACTGCAATTATTTGGTGATATTTATTGTTTTTTAAATTTAACTTCCTTCTTCAGGAATATTATTATTAGGTCTTGTACATCGTAAATTGTCTATATTTCGCAAAACATATTATACTGTCTCAAATATACATCCGATAAAAAAAAGTCTGGTATAAAGACATTAATTTTGTTTTTATAGTTGTTGCCTGATGCTGTGTCTTATGTATTTAAGTGTGATACTAATGATTAATTCAATATTCATTTTAGCTCCGCCCACTGCGTTTTATCATTACAGACAAACCCATTCCTTAATTTGGGGACCATACGTCGCTTATCGTGGAATGCTGTTTATCTGGAAGTACCGCATTGAAGTTTCCATTTTCCCTATCATATTCACAGTTTTGTTAATGTTTCAAAATACGAGTTATTTACTTGTATAATGAGTTGCGTTTAACCCATGACTAGACGGCAAGGACAGAACTATGCATATCCGTTTCTGCCCACTAACAGTCCATAATAACTTCACATTATAACTTGTAACTCATATGTCACTCACAGGCTACCTTACATAGATCTAATAGTTTTACATAGATCTAATAGTTTCACCATTAAATGTAATATAAAAACATTTCATCATCGTCCATTATTATTTAATCTTTTTTACAGACATTTTTATGCAGTGAGATTATACTGATATAACGGACTTTTTAAGAGTGAAGGATTTACTTCGACTATCTACGCTATGCTACAAGCCACGGCTTCATTGTGTCAAAAAGTTGACTGGTTTCTATGCCTAAATAAAAATCGAAGGTATGAGTATAAAGAAAGTTAATACTGGTATATTTTATGGTTCTCTAACTATAAGTAACTATTAAAATCGACTAGGCCTATCAAGTCTGAATGGAAATAAGAGAATACTGCCATGTAACAATGAAATGCATCGACGAAAAAAAACACGATTAACTATTCATTTGCGACTTTCATCGGGAACAAGCATGGGAACGATGGATTAAGCGAGTAAAAAACCAAATCGATGACAAGGATGGTGCACTTACTGATTTGAGAGTAATAGCAAATACAGTCATACATGAAGAGTTTGATAGACTGGTTGAAAACTTCAAAATGTCAATATCTTGACAGCTTTCAAATAAGACAGCATCTATGTTGGTATGCTAACCAAGTGGTTGCATGTATCAATTTCTTCTTTAATGACATCAGATTATCCGTTTGATTTAATTGAACATTTTGACAGAAAACCGGTTTAAACCTTTGAGGTTGTTGTTTCACGGTTCATTTTAAGATTTTTCTCTCTTTATTAAGGATGAATAAACAGTAAATACCATAAAGGTATTTCAGGAAATACATTTAAGACAAGAGACGCGAATTTATTAGGCATTATTCGGTTGTTTCCGTGACAGATATCACCAAGTTTGCACCTCCTTTTGTTGTTCTTGTGTAATGTTATGAAATTCATTTTGATTGATAAAATTATGAAATGAAATCTCATACTTTAATTGAAATGAAGATTATAATTGTGATTTATTTATTGACTCTTTAGTTTACTGTTTGGTAACTGAAACAGTGTATTTATACTGATATTTTTTTATTTATTGAAAAATGATCGCGAAAAGTTACCATTTTAAATTCTCTGACGGGGTTTAAACAATTAACTACCAGCCTGCGGGTCATCACATTTAAAATGCGAATTAGAATAATTATAATTTCCTTATTTGTAAAAACCACACAAGAAAATACCTTGCTCTCAGGCGAAAAACAGTATGAAAGTCTATACGTGGGTGGAAAAAATGATTAAATCGGTCCTTTAAAGTTTTAAGATTTTAAGAAATTGATCATCACCTAACAAATCAAATTTTAATATCATCCCTTGCCTCTGAATTTCGATGTCACGCCGACATCCGAACTTTAGAAAAATCGCTAACGAAAAAAAATGTGTCACCAAAAAACTTGTTACCTATTATATTGTAACATGATTTTAAAAATCTATAGGTATTAAGCAAACGTATGCTGCTGATCATGGTATGATATTAATCTGCTACTACCGCATATAAGGTTCCACGTTTACCGTCATACAAACACATCGTTTGGGGTGGTTCAAAATCGGTACTGTTTGTGTACATTTTGAGTTGCACTCAACTCGTGGCTGGGCGGCTTGTGCATTAATATGCATTCAATGACTGCCCATGAACAAACTCAGCAGTCTTTTTCATATTTCTTGTATTCGGTGGTTTTACTTTCCTGAATTTCATTTATTATATTTCATATTATTGATATCTGTGGTTTCTTCAGATGAGCGTATTGTTATTTTTCAAACAGCGGTAATATAAAGAGTAAAATTTGTCAGACTTTCAAAGATTATAAACTTGTGATTGGAGACAAGTCGCAAAACTGTAGGTTTGATTGGCTATTTTGTATGTTCTCCCAAGGTACAACCAATTAGATGCTTCAGATTCCTCAATCTATTATATTCATGTCGGTTTTTGGATAAAAATAAAATAAATAAAAAAAAAACATTTGTATAAATTTGATAATTGGTAATTTATTGAATGTCAACTTCACTAGCCAAAAGCAGAGTTATAGATGATTACGGATCCTCCATGTAAATCTCCTCTTGAGCAGAATGCTACGTCACCAGAGGGCAAGGTGATGTTTGTACCTTCAGGAATCACGTTTCCCTCGTGCGAACAGTTGGGACCTGCAAAAAGAAAAGTGGCGAAACGATTTTAAAAACCATGTTTTTACTAATTTGTTTATTTACATACACGTCTCGTTTACGTTTTACACAATTTGTAAATGGTGTTGAATCCTTCCCGATAATTTTTATTAAAATTCGAGCAAGTTAAATTACACAATTTTAAACATCACATATATAATCTTCACAGTACTATTAGTAGAATGTGAACATCACGTTTACATTTGAATAAGTTTATTATCATAATACTTTGTTTTTTGCCGATATACAAAGTTTAAGATAACTGAACAACGGGGCATCAGCATCAGCATCAGCAAATTAAATCATTGATCACCCATATCTGCTGTGTTTGACAAAAAAATAAAACGTTTAAAGGAAACCGTTCTTAACATCACACCAAATTCGTGCCAGACTCATAACTAGTAGAGAGAAAGGGCGATAATTTTTCATGCTATATTCTTCAGGTTGTGATAACATGTACCGATGTTAAAAAGTTTAAGGTTCAAAGGCGTCTACCTGAAGAAGTACACAAATAAAAGAATAAATACCACTTAAATGTTAGAATTTTACCATTTAAACATTCGTAGCAACATGCTCCAGGCCCTTTGACGGCATCAACACAGTTGATGTAGCATGGGAGAGGGTAGCAGTAGTGGTAACCATGATGAGTGCACGGATACGGGCATTCTGTTGTGGTTGGATACGTTGTTGTTGTAAAATGTTGCCGGCGCTGTATCAGTTTGCTTTGTCGGATAGCATTGGATTTCCCTGAAGTTCGCCTCGACTTACGCACGTTTCTTATAACTGGAACAGTAGATAGCAATGGTTTTTCTTCAACAGATCTCAATCCTGGCTCCAATAACGGTAATGCAGATGTGGTTGGCACGGAAATGGTAACCTCTGGACAAGATCCGCAGCAGTCGTGTGGTCCATACACAGGGTTATCGCAGGGCGGAGGCGGGCATGGAAAGGCAAAAGGACATCCGTGGATAAATCTCCTTACTAGTGGCGAAGGCACGTACGCAGTTGCGGCCTTTATCAAAAAACTGCAAGTAAACAGAAAAATTATAATAGAAAACACAGTATTTATTCCAAAAGTTTTGTGTTCCATTTTTATAAACTTTTACTGTCGCCTGTAGTTATTAACGGACAAATAAAGCTTATCTTTCACTTATCATGCTGTGGTATCATTAAATGATTTTATCTTGAGCAGTTAAGTTCAAGCAGAACGATTTTCACATACATGTATTTTCGTCTGTTTTTTTTTTTTTTTTTGCGAGTAACTAGCATTTAAAGTTGTAATTTTGAATTAAGTTTGATTTCCAGGTAACTTTAATGATTGTGTATCACTTATCATCTCTGAAGGCCGTCGATCACGATACATTAAACCTAGCCAACAGTTTTGATATTGGCCATGACGTCGCTTCCACCTCCACTTGTTTAATTAACGTTATAACATTAATGAAAAAGGTTCCTGGTACAACTGTAGTGTTATTTCTCACTCATTATCATCACTTGCCGCGACAAAAAGAAACGAATTTATAGATTTGTATGATGTAAAATTTTATATATTACTTTTAGGTGCCCCGGTGTTCGAAATAGAATGTCAATATACGCGACGTCACTACGTTCGGCGGCATCATGATGTCGCTTCACATTGATTTATTAACTTAATAACGTTAATACAAAGGTCGAACCAAGTACGTTTTTTTTACTTACTTATTTACTTTAGCCCAATTTAAAAAATAAATGATATTTCTAAAGAAAACCTGGTCAAAAAATGTGAAAATCCAATAGTGTTTTTCTTCTAGGCGCGTTAACATTAAGCACTTATTTACTCTCAAGATTTTTATCGCCAAACTCCGTCCATAATATGCGCATTTAATGGCATTTATTTGCAGGGCGCATTGTGTCTTTCACCAGCGAACGACATAATGTCTGGGCTGTCAGTAGGTAAGCCTCAGAAGTCTCCATTCAAAGTCTGCCAACACATTAAAAATTCTAAGAGCTCTCTACCACGGCGGTTTCGTTTAAAAAACGAATTTATCTTATAGACAAAGAACAGGAGTTTAGCGTTTTGTTTCGTCTGCAAAAATAACTTCGTTGATTGTGGTATCATCGGTAACAAAACCGTGCTTATTAATGGTAATTACTTTTCTAAAAAGGTATCGCTTAAAAACGATTAAGAATCTTTGTACCAAACAAAATGGTCGAAGAGAAAGCGGAAATTGTCGCGAAGTTCACGATGTCGTTATTATTATAAATACGGTGACTGTTTTTTTTTTTCATGCTTCTTTAGAGTTCTTGCTCCTTTGGAGGTCTTGCTCCTTCGGAGTTTGTTATTGCATTTATGCACGAAAATTATGCAATTCATTACTTTTGGCGGGAAAATTTGGTTTATAAGGGGTAGTTTGATATTTGGTTAGAGCTTCTTTAGTAGTGAAAATAAGAGTAAAAATTGTATTAAAATTAAATTAAAGTAAATAAATTTGGATGATGTATTTGATTTGTTTGGGAATTAAAGTAATAAAAATGGATATATTTGTGTTGTGTTTAAAAGAAAAATTAAATTCCAGTGTAGCCTCGAAATAAGGATTAAACAATAAGGATCTTGGCAACAGAAATTTAGCATTTGGTCGAACAAGGTCACAAGGAAACTTGAAACTGAAATTTTGCCCATTTACTTGTAACGTAATATTACGTCTTACACAACATAAAAACTCCGGCGTCATAATAATAACGTCGTCAAAACACAAGCTTGTCACAGTTTAACACCATACAATGAAAGATATTAAAGTACTTTAAACAAACTTTACAATAGACGCTGTAGCAGAATCGCTTTGCTTTTCCTGCCGTCATTGATAATTTTTATATTTCAAGTACCAATTACAGATGTCCGGTAAAGATTTAGTATTGCATATACTGCTTTGTTTAGTTACTTTCGTTCTTTCGAATTTATTATATTTTCTGTATACTGAGTATTGTATGAGTTGGTTATGTTAACTTATTTATCCTCGGATGCACATTTACCATACGATTTGAAAAACTCGTTAAAAACGACAAAAAGAAATATTACCCAGAATAAGGTTTGCTCTAGAACAATACAGATGGGTAATTTCTTTTAAGGTAAGAGGGAACTAAATAGACAATCCTGTCTGAAACGGTGATGTTTGGCGACGTCGAGTTCGGAAATGTCTTCGGCAGTAGCCGAAAAGGGTTCTCCGGCACTAATTGGAATTCATTGTAGCAAACATTTTCATCGTTATTTTTTACATTACTCTAAAATATTGTTATCGATTTCTTCAAAGCAAAAACAAAAAGTAACTTATAATGTTTCAAATAAAAAAATATTTGCCAAAAGTTTGTTATCCCAAAGCGTGACGTCATTTTCCCGGTAATACCAAAATGGCGGACAGAGCTAGCAATGGTAGATTTGTGAAAAGAAAAACATCAAAACAAACCATTAAACGTAAACAAAATGATCATAATTACTCTTCTTTATTAATTTCCAACAATTTTGTTATAAACACCGACACTATTCCAAAAACTGCAAACCGTACCTCGCGGAAAGATGGACGAAGAATAATTGACCTTGGATTTCTAATTAATCAGTTGGAGTAAAACTCCATTAAAACATTTAAAAATACATATTTAAGTTATATAGTCAACAGATACACATTCAGAAGTCAGTTTAAATCGGATCTATACAAGATTTGTAAAACAAAAAGGTATTGTGCAAAATTGTGATGGAAACTATTTTCACCCGTTTTTGTTGTTAATTTTTTTTTCCAGAAAAACATGGACTATGACAATTTAAAAGCTTATATTTAAAAAAAACTGCATGGTGAAAGTCTTGCGCGTCCGGTCATCTTGCGCAGTGGTCTACTGACATCCCCGGAAGTGTTTTACGGTCACGGAAGTGTTTTACGGTCACGTTGTGAAAATATCTCAACAAACGATTATTTTTGGACCTAAATTAGAACATCTAAAAGGTAAACATGTTGAAAATTAATACCTGTCCAAGATATTTACATCATCGTAATAAATTATTCATGACAACGCCCACTGACCTATTTTCCGATATTTCAAGCAAATAATTCTTATACCATCATCTAGTCCAGAAATGTCCCGTGATAGACATAAACATTAAAACACATTTTGAAAAAAAATATACCATTTTAACCCTTTCGCTGCCAACGTCGAAAAACTGAATTGACGTCGTCAGTGCCAAGGACTTTTTAACACATAAACAACTTGACGTCATTTCAATTAGCGGCAAATACTACGACGCGCGTCACGCGGTTCGCGTTTAATTAGACAATTAAATGTTGTTGTTTTTACTTGTTATTGGTGTTTGGTGAAATTCAAGTTATTAAATATAAAAAGCACCTTTTATGCATATTCATATTTGTTATATTGTTTAACTTTTAAGTTCTACGAATACATAAGCTAATGTTGAAAATTCATATGGATTTAAAATTAACATTAATACCTGATAATGGTCATAAAACACCTTCAGAAAAGTACGTTAGGTCAAATAGTTTCTTATTAACTGAAATACATATGTGTAAGGTCGATGGACCACCGTATTATTTCTATTAAAATTAAACATTCCAAATTCCCTGCCGTGAGACTATTTTTAACTATGGGCTCACATTGGGACGTGGACTTTCAACTTTAACTTATCGTCAATCTTGGAGATCATTTCAGGCGTATTCATAACCAGAGTACAGATAATTGATCGTTCATATTTGTCGTTTACTTCGTAAAACATTTCTGTGTCAGCATACACCTGTGTGAATATTGTAGACCGCCGTCAGCTGATGGCAAAAAATGTATCAAGTTTATGCCAATAAAGAACTTTGACTTTTGATTCAAGGATACATCCAAATACAAAAGCGTACCCATTTATACTGTTCTTCTCGACCATCTACATTCACTGAGGAAATTAACAGTTAATTAGATGATTTGAAATGCAATCAGTTTGAATTGGGTTATCTGTAAAATTTGGCAAACGTATGCTAGAGAAGAATATTGAAATTATTCGAGCAATGGAGAATATTAGAGCTCTCTTCTCTCTATCATCATTTAATAGTTTACGATTATCAACGGGCGCCCCAAAACTCGATACACCGGTCATCTCGAATTAAAACAAAACGATATATATGTGAAAGCAATTGATAAAATATTTTAATATTCTTGGGGTTGTATAACCCTGACGAAATCATCGACGACACAGCTGTTTTGTAGTGTACATGTAAAACACAATTTTACAAAAACATTCACTGTTTTAAAAGAATATTTCCAAACTGCAACAACAGTTGTCTGTGTGACAACCCTAACCTATTTCACGTTTTTTTTCACGTTCCATATTCTTCACACATACATTCACCAAAGGTTCTTATCGGTAACATTTTAGCATTTGACTAATTAGTTTTTAGGCATTAATTGCCAATGATAATATTAAATTGGACAAAGTTTAACAAGTCAAGTCAAAGAATTTATTAGCATATTCAAAAATGAACATTTCTAAATAACATATATAACACAATGTATGAAATGTCATGGAAATAAATACATGAATTGAAAGATAAAAAAAACATACACACTATTAGAAAAAATTTAAGATGTATTTTGTTATTGTAATATTATCGGAAAAGTGTGTGTGTAAAAAGTGGGGGAAAATCTTTAGGTCTCGGCGAAATTCAAGCGATTCTTTTAATGGTTGCTAATGATAAGTTAATAACGCAAGATTATACAATATCTTTTTATTAGTATACGACAAAAGATTTGTAAATTTATTCATAATCGGCAATGCCAATAGTATTTTGGCAAATATTTTATCCATAGATCTCTATATAGAGGTCATACGAGTTTTCTTATAACAAATCCTTCCTTATCTTAACAGTTGTTTTCAACAGTGTCCAGCCTTTCCGATTTGAGACTTTTTTTTTTCATAAACGTTTTTACATCCTGATTCCTATCACGTGTTCCTGGTGCCCAGCAAACAGTCATTCGGTAACAATTACTAACTACAGATGGTGGTCCTTTAACCGACCATATTAAAGTACGGTAAGTTCCGTGTGGAACTCGACTCCCGCCTTGTATGTGAACGTTTAAAAATGGGAACCGTTTATGTAGGAAGTTTCATAGAAGCTTTAAACTCCTTATTTATTTCCGAATAGTTAAAACTATAGGACGACTCTTTAAGCCTAGTCTAATCCCGTCAGTTCCAATGGAAACAAAAACACATTTTGTAAGAAATAGTACATGTAAATATAAGTAGGTTTTTCCATTGATAGTTACATAAATGATTATACCAATCACTTCGTCAGGAGTACATACTTTGGGGAAACTAGATTGCAAGACACAAACAAAATAGACTTTGGCACAAATCTTAAGCCAATGAAGAGTTCACAATAAAAAAATATTACGAATAGATTTAAAAAACAAAACAAAACAAAAACGCCTGTGTACAGAACATACTTTGTTTCGATTGTCAAAGACTAAGTTTGATTTAACAGCTTTGACTTAACGCCCAAGTGTGAAGATTACAGAATGTGTTCAGATTTCTTAATACAATTAAGATAACATGGAATTTGAAAAAAACGACAACAACTACTACACCAAACAATAAAAATAACATACACTAAACTGATTAAACATCATTGTGTTTGTTATTCTTAATGTGAAACATTTGTGCCCCGCCCTTGAGTAATATTATACTTCCTAATTTTAGTCGGAAATTAGGAAAATTGTATTTCGTAAAATAAAGTCTGCGCAGCACTATTCAGACAAAATGCTTGTTACAACAGAGTATAAAAACGTAACTTTTACATGTTATTGAAAGCAGAACGCCGCGATGAATTAAAAAATCCAATTACCCTTTACTCCATATACTGTGGTATAATTATATTTTGCGGTGGTTTAATTTTCGCATATTTCGCGCTAGGGTAAGAGCGCGAAATTAAACCCTAGCGAAATCAAACAATTGAATATCTATTTCTTTTAGAATAATAAAAGTGCGCGAATTAAAGCCCTCGTAAAAAAGGCTCATATGTCATTTGCGCAAAATTTGATTCTCGCGAATTTAATGCTACAACAGTACATGTTTACACATTTGTATGCGTGTGCAACCAGTGCCGTCTGTTTTGTTGCATCTTGGTCAGAAATAACCTAATGAATCTAAAAGCGAACAGTGTGGATCAGACGGCACGGATGTGGCGACTTATCTGGATCTACACTGTTCGCCCACCCAATAAAGGTGTGTCTATGGAGAAAGGGTCAATTCGTTGGCACAACAATTTTCTAATTCTCAAACATGAACATATAAACATTGATACAGTGAAATATTATTGATTATAGCTTTTGCAGGTTTTGCAGTTTTGAATTTCGTTTCAGAATTTAATCTAAATCCATATTATCTGTGATTTTGTAATCTTAGTATAGATATTCATCATTGACCAATAGCAACAAGAATAACAACACACAGTTTGTAATCTACGATATAATGGCACCGGATTTGATAGAGATGTAATAAACCGACTTGGAAGTACATTTTTTCATATTTGTACTGAGCAAAAGAAAAGAAAAGTTCATTTCGAGAATTGTATTCTTTTATCATTTGATGCGATGTTGAGTGGCTCTATAACGACCGGTCAGTACATTTTCCAGTGGATCTTTGATCACGGTATTTGCGGGAATTATATCTAATTACCTAAATATTGGTATATCCTGTTTGTAGCTCTTAATGCCTTATAAATTCCATATTCCTGTCAGCAAATGAAAATGAATATGTCGACACAACAAATGCAGAGCCAATTTCACTTGAAATTAGTCACGAGACAGTTACCGTGTAATTAAAATTAAGCAAATAGTAATGTGAAGTTAACGTAATACTAAGCTCGAAATCGCAAAAATGGCGGTAAAAATATTGACGTTATTTTACTGACGTCACCGTCAAAACATGTTCAAAACCACGCTATATTTATATTAGTGTCACAGCACAACCTCACCCCTCCCAAGTTTGGAAACGCATTGTTCATACAAGTCAGTCTATTTGGTCATCACAAATCGGCCCAAAATCGGCCCGTGGCACTCAACGTAGTATCACAAAATCGGCCCAAAATCGGCCCGTGGCACAGAAATGGTTAAACGTACAATTCCATTTTATTTGCAAACGTTAGTGAATTCAGACCACATTTCCGTATGTTCCCGCCATTCTGTCAACAAAGTTCAAGGGCATAATCCGCGCATGGTTTTTTTTCTGCAGAAGCGTAAAGGGCCTTTTTCTCATGTCAAATACATAGAAAACTTAATATGAAACAACAGGAAATTTTATGGTTCGTCAGAGACACTTAATCTTTTAAAATATTTCACTGCTGTGACGTCATTTCTCTCAGATGCGCAAGCTGACCGGACATGTAGGCCCTAAATGCTTGGGTAAAACATGTTGGTAAGGGTAAACATTAATAAATTCCCAATAGTAAAGGAGTCATGACTAAAACAATTTTTGTCATTACATGCATGAAAGGTTTTTGAAAACAGACAAACAGTAATGACACATTTGTCCATTATTGATCGGTAAAAATATAGCCGATAATGCTTAGGTGAGCAAAAAGACCGGACAGGATCGTATTTCATTTATTCGAGCGTTTCTATTCCTCGTTGGGAGCCTCAAAATTACTTCTATGACGTAATGAATGTGATTAGGTGACGTCATGAATGTAAATATGTGACGTAATTACCAGCGAGAGCGGATGTCAAAAAAATGACTATAGTGTTGTTTCTATCAATAGAATGATTGATAAAATGTGATTGGTCGAGACATATTTTAAAACTATTTGTTCGACTCTTACTGGACATTATAAATATCGTTATTTTGTTGTACATCTTCTGGGGCGACGTGACCTCATTTCCTGGAAGTATCACTTTCTTCAATACGTGATGCCGTTTATCCCAAAAAAATCAACAGAACTTTCTTAATGTTCTAACAACAACATTCATTGTGTGTGGCACACCTACGCAATATCAACATATGTAATAACAATAATAATACGTTCATAAATAATAATTATAATAAAATGAAAAATACTCGTTAACTACGTTCACTATAGCGTTTCATAGCCTGGTCAACGCGCCCAGAAATGGGGCGCACCGGCCATCCAACAAACGGGTAAGAAGTATGGGACATCTTCTCCACTAGGAGGCTACCACAAAAACGTCAATTCTGTAGTTTATGACGTAAAGAAGCTCTCTCTCTCTCTCTCTGGTTTTGAGTCCCCGCAGTTACGGTATCTTAGAACTCTCTCGCATTCTGGGGACACCTCTCTCGATTTCCCATATGATATATGGGGTCAGATCAAGTTTTCATTACTCACATTTTTGAGGGGACATAGCTATTAATACATTTTATGACCTCACCATGACGTAAGGATTTTAATGCACTACCGTAACAGTGGGGACCCACACAATGTCCTCAGAATTACGATAGGTCCCCAAGAGTCCGGTAAAAAATGGTGAAAATGTCCACACAATTACGGTTTTACCAGTTCTCTCTCTCTCTCTCTCTCTCTCTCCTCTCTCTCTCTCTCTCTCAGTACAGTAAATGCTCAAAAACTGAAGTCTCTCTCTCTCTCTCTCTCTCTCTCTCAGTACAGTAAATGCTCAAAAACTGAAGAAGTAAAAACAATTCCAAACACGATTAAAATTTCAAGAAGAAGATGTATTAACCGACGATTCGGCTTCCGCCTGCATCACGGAAAATCATGGGCGAAACGTCTTGATGAAGAGTTCTTGTTTAAAATGGTAATAAACTTATAATTTTAATACATACCAAGAAATATTCATCAGGGAATAATAATTGAAATCATCATGGCGTAGCGTAGTCTAAACGCGCCGGCGCGTTAACGTGGCGCCACCTTAAACAAAATAGCGGAAAAAAGGTGTATTAATTTATGTAAATTTATACATTATGCATTACTATACCGTGGTGGTAACATCATATTTCATGTGGGACCAAGTTTCGCGCCTGGTAAATGCGTAAAAGTACATTACATAAAAATTGCACCATTTAATAACATGTTAAGCTAGAAATATAAGTGGCGCAAAATTGCGCGAAAACCTGTCCTGCGAAACAAAGATATCACAACAATATGTTAATTCCGAGTTGTTCACCATGCAATAAACATAAAGACGCACACATGCAACACGAATACAGGTTACAGACAGACATTATAAAATAAAAAAACAGGTTTTCAGCAGTTATTGTGTAGCATTCGATACAAGGTAGTTCCAATCTTCTCCAGTTGGGAAAAAAAATTCCAATAAAACTCGGCTAGCAGGCCGCGACGACATCACTTTTACTTTATCCATGTCAAAAATTGATCATACGCATCGATCATATCAGAGCGAATGAGCTTTAAATAATCATTTAGATATTTCGATATAACATGAATGGTTTGAATACATATTGTGATTATTTGAACGTCTATGATAAGTCGGTGAAATAGAAGTTATTGTGTGGTTTTATTTTCGCGTCCGCCAGATTGACGGCTAGAAACAAAGTAGCAGATGTGCCAATTTCAAACAAAAGGTAATAAGAATGTATTGAACAGTATATTCCATCCTTTTACTTACCTTTCGGCCTAATGGCCTTTTATCAAATTCCACTTCATCATCCACTTGTTTTTCGTTACCTTTCCATCTAGTTCCACACTCAACAGGTTTAGCCTCAGACCATCCTGGAAATAAAAATGTACAAAATAACACCGTATTTCACAGAATATTTAATGAAGTTCCAACACTGGAAATTACAAACCGTTGTTGCCGCAAGATGGCGGCCGTACCAGATTTCAAATTTAACATCGAATCGGCCAGATATCAAACAAAATAAAACAAAAGGTAAAACAAAAATATTAAATAGAATAATGGCAAGACGTCGTCCGGGACAGTCACGTGCGTGACCCGGCAATGTCAGTAGACGGCTTCACAGACGATATACCAAGGTAGAAACTATATATTTTCCGAAGGGCAGGATCGTCAGAGATCAAGTCCCACCTGACCTCTACTAAATCCTAATTATTTATATAAATTCACAGCCGCGTATTCCCTCATGTTTTCCCCACTCCACTCGTCCAGCGAATGGAGCAAGTTACCGGTAAGAATGAATCGAATTGCCCGATGTGTGTACGATGGCTGGTCGCCAATAATGCAGAGAGATACCCCATGTCTACCTGCTTTGAATAATTAATGATTCTAAAAGCACTTACTGACATAATTCCCGTTAGTTCGTAAAAACGTACTCAAGAACATATGTTTAAAGTTTCAAGTCGATATCTTGAAAACTGTTGACGTAGTAAGTGCCACAGACCAAACAACCAACCGGATGATGACTCCTATATACCCCCCCCCCCCCAAACTAAAGTTTGCGGGGGTATGATGATCAATATTTTGGGTATGGAGACATGCATGAATAATAAACCCATGATAAAACCAAAAACAACTTACTATAATCAATAATATTTAACAAAGTTTAAAACTAATCAATTTATTTTAACCTATACATGTATATGAATGGGGAAAGACTATTTATTTATGTCATTGATTAATTTGTTCAGTTACTTAAAACATTAAATTAAAAAAAAATATTCGTAGGTAAAATTCCTTAAATATGAGGCATTACATTATGTGATACTGGGTGCAAAGTATCCAATGTCTTTCATTTTGTGGTCTTTCACTACTTGGAACATTAAACGCGTGATATCCCTTCCTACATATGTAAACCTCGTGATCTTTCTCGGTCAAGATATGAATAAACTTTCCATCAAGGGCACCTACGACATTTGAAATTCTCATGCCTTGAAGAATCCGACTTTACCTTGTTCAGTCTTGGTTTTGTGGAGAAACGTTGATAAATAAATCAGACAAACATTGGACCTAAACATGGCAAGCCAAATAAAATATACGTGTAACCCTAATTTATTGTCGGTGTTCTGTTTACAAGTAATTTATACAAACTTGATATTGTCTTTTTGAAGTTATTGACTTGAGTCAGTTGATATTTGACATTGGTTAATAAGATCTTCAACGTTAACTTTTCATGTCAAAATCAACGTACAAAATGTGACAACTCCATTTAATGTGACCTTGACCTAAAGAACTGGAATGAAGTTTAATGGAGAAATATTGAGAAATAACGAAGTAATAGCCAACATTAACTTTTCATGTGAAAAAGGTGGCATACCTCCATCAAAACTGTGTTTTTGACCTAAATAATTTGGCATTATCATGAGCTTGTTGTCATAAACAATATAATATGAAATTTTGATTAAGAAGTACTGAGAAATGACAACGTTATAGCCAATATTAAGTTTCATGTCAAAATCCAAGTACAAAAAAGAGGCGTAACTCAATCAGGTGTTACCTAGGCATAATGATTTAGACATCTTCACGAGCATGTTGTCATAAGCAATATATTTTATTATTTTGATAAATAAAAAATGAAAAATGACAAAGTTATCGTGAACGTTAAAATTTTGTGTCATAATCCAAGAGCGAAAAGAGGCTTAAAGCCATCGACGAAGCGATCATTATATACTGAACCAAAAAAGAAACTTTCGCAAAGTATGTGCCAGTTGTTCAAGGGTACCACTTAAATGTACACACATATTTACATGTAGTAGCTTGTAATATTCGTTGTTTGCAAAATCTGATCCTTTCCTCCAAAATGACGATTTTAAAAGAACCACAAATTTTACAAAATGTAAGCTTTCAGCCAAAAGGATTGAAACTGTACTTACATATCTACATTCAAACTTGGCGAAAGTTTCTTTTTTTGTTCAGTATAGTTGCCTTTTTTTTCGATGAAAGGGCGTCATCATGGTCACAGTATTAACTTTTAGTATACTTACTGCATTCATATTGATTTTAACATCTTCATGTTCGTAATACAAATAAAATTCAACTCAGAATCACACACTATTAGTGATCAAATTGTTTTTTTACTAGATTTCATAATTTAAAGAAATTCAGTATCAATACAATATTCAATAATTACATCTAATGTTTATCCATTTATTGGGTAGTTTGTGTTTTCAGAAAATGGCTTTTCGCAGCTTGTGGTGTAAATTCGCCTCTGGTTATACTTTGTGGTGTTTCATTTGAATTTGATCATTATATGAACGCACACTCTAATTTTCTCTACATTTTGGATTCTTGTGAATGATGTGCATTCTCGTTGTGGATAAACCTGATATTGATATGCATTTTTTTCTAATCACAATACGTAATTAATTATCTGGTCTCTGACTGGTTTTGGTAATAAACCACCCTGTGTGAGTTGAAATCCCCATATCCAGATAGAATTGAGTGGAATTACCTCTGTAAATGCTTCCCTGCCCTCTCGAACCGCCTTCGACTGCTCTCGTGGCGGGCTTCCAAGGAATACTCTCCCCTTATTCCAATGGGTACTTACCTGGTCACCATCCACAGACAATACCTTTTATAAATGAGGAAACTCGTCTGGGTACTTGTCATACGCAGACGAGACCATGATACCTTGGCTTATTGGTCGAGGTTCCGAGTCGTTCTGTATTGGCATTTTTACTGACTTCCCAATTTAAATCTGGAATTGTAATTTAATTTGTATTTATTGAATTAATATACAACATTAAATTTCACTCATTTTATTGACCATTCGCCCTATGGCCTTTATCAAAATTTTGGAGACAGAAACTTTTTTCATTTTTTTTCTATGTAATTTACACAAACGCAATCAACAATCAGCGAACTAATATAATTCCACGAAGTTCTTTTTTATAAATATTTATACCTGCCTTAGCTGCCATCTGTGTTCAACAACCACCTGGCTTAGACAGTTGTAATTACAACTGAAGTATTTTATGAACGTATTCAATTATTGATTACTATTGTTATACTTTATCTAGTATAAAAAACAGTGGGCTGTCATCAACTCACTTTTTACACTGTTTCCTTATATAACTCGTTGAGATTTCCAATCTTCGTTTCATATCGGGAAGGAACCATGGATAATGGCTTTCTCTTCGTTTCTCCAGTTCGAAAAAAAATCAATAATGCAAACTCTGCTAGCGGGACGTGACGGCATCCTTTTTCATCCATGTCAAAAACTGATCACACGAAATCTGTGGATCGGATTAGAGCGACTGAAGTTTAAATAATCATTTAGATATTTCGAGACAACATAAAACTATTAATAGAAGTTATTGTGCCGTTTATAAACTTAATTTTCGCCAGTTTGATGGCTAGTAACGAAGTAGCGGAGGTGCCTAATTTAAACAGAAGGAAATAAGAAATGTATTAAAAAGTGTATTCCATTCTATTCCTAACGTTTCGGCTTAATGGCCTTTATCAAAGTCCACAAATAGCAAATACTTCATCATTCACTTGTTGATCTTCCACAGTCAGCCTTGGACCATCATCAACCCAGGACTATAGATCATTGTCGTTCATATTTGCCATTTATAAATCAAGGCGGAAATAACAAGAGCTGTCAGAGGAGACAGCGTCCTCGACTATTCAATTCATTTTAAATAAATGCAATTTATAGATTAAAAGAAAACAAATATAGCCAAACATTTATGTGCAAACAGGTATAATGTTAAGAAGTAAGTGGTAAGGGGGGAAATTGAAATAATTCCTTAATGTACCTTAAAAAGTGAATTGAAAAGGGAAATTACTATGAAATCTATGAAATGTTTTTTGAAGAGTTGGAAAACTTGTTAGTAATACAGTACATTCCACTTAATTGAATAGCGCTTATTTGAATATTTCGCTTAATAAAGTAGAATATAAAAACACAAAACCATTTCTATCTATTTCTATGATAAAAAATCTCTTTATTTGAATAGGTCACCGCGTGCATTTCGTTTATTAAGATAGAACTTTCCCACCTTACAACGCCTTACGTCGCTAATCCAACTTGAAATTCACACGTTTCTGTCCCAAGGCAATGTACATTATAAGTAAACTCGATAAATCTGTCATTGTTTACCACCTGTGTTACATAATGACTTCCGGTCATTGGCACGCATAATTGTGTTTACAGTATACATTTTTAGCAATGACATCACAAAATGGGTTTCCCCGCATTGAAAATTTTCATTTGTTTACGTGCATAAGATGATCTCTTTTTAAGGAAACCGGGAAATTCCCGAATAAAAATAGATTAATCTTAAAACGAAAGAAACAGAAAAATATCTGTTCTTTTTCAAGAAAATATACGCAAATAACAAATAAACTTTAACATACTTGCTCGATAATTAGAACGTTAATTAGATCATGCAAACGAATCTTAATTTAGGATGGGTTTTATAATAACGTATACGCAGGGTTTTATAATAACGTATACGCAACATTTTGAATAACTTCACAAAGAAGAAAGTAGTGGTATAGTAATCGGATAAATATCATGAATTTCGGATACGAAAAGTTACGAAAGAAAATAAGTCGACTATGCCGGCAAAACGGAAAACTTTTGAAACGTCGAAAAGTCGAAAGAATGAAACATATACACAGCGCATTTACAGAGTATTGGTAATCTTCAAACCGGATTTTATTGAACATGATGATACAGATATATTACTGAGCGCATTACCCCACCCACCACTCACAAAACGGAGAATTTGCAAGCTCTGTATTATATGATACTCGGGCTTATTGAATCAAGGATCCTGACAAATAGACTATACAAATAACCGAATTCTACTGTTATATGCTTAATGCAAAATTTAAGTGAAAAAGGGGAAAGTTGAAAAATATTTGAAGCAGGGTTATTGGTGTCATTGGGTATGATGTAGATTTGTTGTAAGCAGGGTTATGGGTGTCATTGGGTATGATGTAGATTTTGATGATGAATACATATTTCAAGTTTCAAGGCAATATCTCAAGTAGTTGTAAAGTTATGGGCAAAATGCATATTTTGCTTAACACGAAATATAAGGAAAAAGGGAAAAAGGGTCATAACTTGAAAAATATTGGTAGCAGAATTATGGGTGTTGTTGAAAATGACCTAGATTTTGATGGTGAATATATTTTCCAGGTTTCAAGGTGATAGCTCAAGTTGTTTTAAAGTTAAGGGCCAAGTGTATATTTTGCTTAATGCAAAATTTAAGTGAAAAAGGGGCATAATTTGAAAAATATTGGAAGCAGAGTTATGGGTGTTGTTGGTAATGATGAAGAATTTGATGGTGAATATATATTCCAAGTTTCAAGTTGATATCATAGGTTGTTTTCAAGTTATGGACCAAAGTGCATTTTTTGTTTAACGGACGCCGACGGGGACGCCGACGCGAAACCGGGGCGAGTAGGATAGCTCCCCTATTCTTCAAATAGTCGTGCTAAAAATGAACAAAAAAAAAACAACATTATATTTCACAGAATATATAATGAAATTTCACAGAATATATAATGAAATTCCAAAACCGGAAATTACAAACCGGAGTCGCCGCAAGATGGCGGCCACACGATATTTCAAATTTAACTATTTAAAAATAAGTATTTATACATCGAATCAGTCGCAAATATCAAACAAAATGAAATAAAAGGTAAAACAATAATGCAGAGAGACGTCCCATGTCTACCTGCTGTGAATAATGAATGATTTTAAAAGCACTTACCGACTAAATTCTCGGCTTGTCCTCACAGAAAGTAGGCGAATTCAAAATTCTGAAGAACCCGCTTGCATTTTAACAACATGTCAACGTTTGTCTTCATTGATTTGTATACTAGATGGATGCAAAATCTGGCTTGTGTGATGCCTTGATAAATAACAAATGTACCCGTTGATCTGACCATCTTCCATTGTTAAACTTTGACACTTGTGAATTTTGACACCCCATGTATGTCTATGCGGGACTCGCTTAAACATGCACATTTTCGAGAGCCGTCAATTTTGCGCTTAACAAGAACAATAGGATTAACTTTTATTATCTTAACGGTGGCTTTCAGTGTCTTTTCCATCCAAAAAAGTGGACCAGAATAGTCTGGAAGTTCAACGATTACTAAGATTTTTCTCGGCATAAATGATATTACCATTTAATAATTCGTTTGGCACACACGTTTATTATTTAGATTACTGTTACACTAGCAGTTGTACATAAATTAATATTGTTTAAAACACCCCCTGTTTCATCAGCAATCCAGATTGTGCATGCGACATCTTGAAAACTGTTTTGCAAAAACGGCCTGAAGAATTTTGACTTGGTTGTAACTGTCTACTTCATTGTGAGATGGAAATACAAATAATGCTTGTTCTCTGACATCAGAAAGAAGGCTTTAACCAAATGATAATTAAGACTATCATACTCATCATCTCCCGTGCTTTTGTGTGACAGATTGTATCCACGTAGAGATAGCAGTGTTTATCCAAACTCCACTTAAGTTTCCGCCCATTGTTTATAAATAATAGAAATAGTCTTACCGACTTTGCGATCTTCGTGTTTATTCATTTAAATAAACAAACATCAAGTATGACGTCTAAAGGCGCCGCTTTAGACGTTAGGTAGAATGATAACACAATATCTATCAACTAATCACGAGAGTAATTTTATAATAAACACAATTATTTACAACTTCATGATATGAATTATATTAATAATTATGAGTTTCATTCATTCCGACTATGAAGAAAATCGACTTAGCTAAAACCTAGTCTAGTGGAAACGACTTTTGCGACTAAACGAATACAGTCGAACCTCGATAATTCGAACTCGACGGGACCGGGAAAAAAGTTCGAATTATCGGGGTGTTCGAATTATCGAAGGTCTGTCGGCCGGCGGAAGTGGATATTTTTTGTTCATGTTTTTAATGTCTGTTTATCTACATTATCTTTTGTATGTGAAATAAGACAAGCCAAATATTTGTTATTTGTTTTTATTTCAAAACTATACTCAACAAAAATAAAAAGTATCCACTTTCCTATCTTAAATTTTGTAAAATTTGAAAACGAAAACTGAGAAATCTGTATGTGGACAACTTTGCATTTCTGTTATCATTGCAAAGAGAAAAAGTTTTCTTGAAAATCTGCAGCCACAACTTAGTTATCTTTCCCTTTGTTGTAATGAGGTTTCCAGGAAAAAGTCAGTGATTCTTTGAAGTATTCATATTGGTTTGAATTAAATCAATCTTTCCACCCCTTGTGATCAATAAAATCATAAAACATTCATCAATAAAACAAGTAGTCCTCGATAAACTACGCTAGAAAGTCCAACCATTTCCAATTACCTCCCTTTAAATTGAATATGTAGTGTTTTGTAATCCATTATTAATTGTTATTCGACTTGCCGTTGCTTAGGTCTTGGTGTTGAAGATTATGTTTATGAATAATAGAAATTGAAAACAACTGAGATTAACAAATAGAACACCATTCAAAGCGTACCTGATTAAATGAAAATATGTTAATGAGAATATAAGCATAAAAAGTGGATACTTTTTATTTTGGTTCAATATATATATATGCATGTTTACATAATTATATACATGTACATGAACGTAACTCAATTACATTTTGTCATAAATAATATACGTAACACAAATCATAAATCACAAATCTTCACGTCACAGATGTTTAATTTACAAACTTTGCCATGCTAGTTTGAATGGCCGCCCGCCTTACAAAGTCTTTCTTCATTAGAACATTGTGCATCTTGCACAACAGGTTTAGTTCACGCTCACTATTATCCTGAAATTCAAAGTTGCTCAGCTTGAGGAAGAAGGCTACTATCTTCTGCTTCAGACATGCTGATAAGATATGATTAAATTTAATTTTGGTCTTCGTTTTATAAACAATGATAAACAATTACATTCGCTCTATTTTTGTTTGCAAATTTAGTTTGCAAGTCTTAATTATTTAAAATTTTCTTTCATTATATTTCTGATCGGATTTTAAAGAGATCAAATAATTTAATATTGTTTGTAACAGGTATCGCG